>CM061533.1:264019196-264619196 GCA_030545055.2 Neoaliturus tenellus
CTTGGCGCACTGGCTCAGTACTTCTCAGATATCAATCTCAGTATTAATTCCTCTAAAACTAGTTTTATGTTTATGGCTACAGCTCAGAAAAAACGATCTCTCGAGAGGGCGGGTTTCATGTCACCCATGATTTTGCTGGATGAGGAATTCCTTGAGGAATCTCACTCAGTTGATTATTTAGGAGTGAGATTGGACGGTAGTCTCCATTGGTCGGATCATGTTGATAAACTTGCTTCCACGTTGGCTTCTGGTATTTATGTCCTAAGAAATCTTTCTATTTACAACAATATTGAACTCTGTAAATTAGTCTACTTTAGCCTGATTGAGAGTCATTTGAGATATTCCATAGTGCTTTGAAGTTTGTCAAGTAAATCAAATTTAAATAGAATTTTTGTTTTGCAGAAAAAAACAATCAGATGTATCGGTAAGCTCAGACCTAGAGATACTTGCAAAGAAAAATTTAAAGAACCTCAGATTATCACCGTTCCTTCTCTCTTCATTTTTGAAGTTATTATGTATGTAAACCTAAATAATCTGATACAGCCTCACAACCATAGATGTAATACTAGAAATCACAATGTAAATCCTTCTATTCAGCATAATTTGAAACTTTTCGAGACAAACCTAGTTATGTGGGAATTAAGTATTTCTCAACTCCCATCAGTGATTAGAGAGACTCAGGACATTAAATACAGACATAAATTTAGAGACAAACTGAAAGGGCATCTGATTGAAGAATGTTTCTATGGGCTGCCTGATCTAGTTTAAGTACATCTTCCCATCCTTATCTTTCTTATCTTTTTTTCACTTTGGCACTTGCCTTACCTAAACCCTTCCTTTATAACCTGATTGGACAAAGCCACCCGGCGGAATTATTTGGACGGGTCCCATGCCAAAAGGAGGTCGACGGGACATACAACGGAGGTGAATAGGAGGTACAACAGGTAACAGGTAACAGAGCGATCATTCTCCATCTGAATTAATCATTCCTGCGCAATTCGACGTCTCAAACTAGGTTGAATGGTCTAGCCCACCTCTCTATTCACAAAGACATTAATGTTTTACCTGAAGAGGTCTTGGACGTCATGGCTAAGAAGCCAAGAAGACTCGATATTTTGTTAAATTAAGTGTCATATGCTGGTGTAAGAGGGCGTGTAATTATTGTAATTTGTATATCATTGCGGTGTAGGTTGTATACAACTGTATACATTTTTCCATGTGTATAAAAGTCTATCCTGGTATTAAAAATAAAGTTTAATACCAACGTATACATGGTTTAATTTAGTTTAAACACCTATGTATAGTAAATGGTAATAAATTGTATGTTATTTCATTTATTCCCTTATGTACAGGTATACACATAAACGCACATATATGTACTAATACACATAGATATGTATATATTGTCATACACATGCATATATATCTTCATGGAATTATAAACTGATAATATCCCCCCCCCCCCCCCCCCGAAAAAAAATCCTGGGTACGCCACTGTTATTACTGACCATTAGTGGATTGAACCCAAGGGTGAGATTTCGGGGTCAACAATGGATAGATCACTCTCACTTATCGGTGGATCTTTCGATCGACCTGCCCCGACCGCCACTGGAGCCAGCCTTCTGGGAAATTAGTTTCCTGATTAGCATCAGAGGCGGACTTTGTTTGGAACAAAAAGGAGTTGCCGAGACTCTCAACATTGTTTACCACAGTACCGACAATGTCTTTGCAATGTTAATCGCAAGCACATTGCCACGCTGCAAGCCATTAATTTGCGGCATCGAAACTTTGAAATATGATTTACTAAGAAACAAAAAGTTATGAAAGTCAATTTCATACTAGTGTTTCATCAAGATGACGCTTTCCCATTATGGAAGATTGAAACATACGGAAAATCTTACGGGAAAAACTAAACGCTATTTTTTAAATTGGCCTAAATACGTTACAAAGATACTGTATAAAGCATGTATAATATTTATCATTGATAACTTTTAACGAATTTTGTTAGTAAAAATAGAAAAATTAACCATTATTCAAATCACTTTTGGCTTTAACAGCATTCACTTACGGTACCTACCATTGGAGCAAACCTTTCTATTGGTTTCCTTTTCACCTATCAAACCAAATGTTTATTACAAAAATATATATATAAATACAACTTACGGATTCTTAAATACCTACTATTGAATCTAGCCATAATGATAATAGGTTAGTTAATTTTACTCTCAGTTAGTTGATGGTAGCTGGAGATTCTTTTTAAAAGTAATGAGAAGATCAGAAGTTTTTAGTGTTTTTAGCGACCATCAAAACTCACCAAAATTCGGAATCGATTCTTTTCGAACCAGTTATAAGTAAAACAGTTTCTGTTCACTTTTTTTACAACGTTTTTCTACACTAAGCAGTTAAGAGTTAACTCTAAACATCACTGATGACCCAGGTCCATGTGATCTGCGATATGTATCTACTGACTGACAGCGGAATGTGTGACGCAAGCGGTGCGTGAGAGAGACAGACTGAATTTGTTTTTGTCTGGGGCCGCCATCCGACTTAAATCCACTGCGGTCTCCGGTGCACAGTGTTTTCTTTCGATTCTTTCATGTTTTCGGGATTTTCAGACCCTGAGCAGGATCAAAACGGGATGAAGCGGGACTTTTCACCTTCAGAAAGAGGGAACAAAACTGCATTTTAAAATTGGTTTTGAAGTTTATTTCTGAATAATAATGAAAATAATACAATCACAATCGTTTTTCTTGATACATTTTATATATAAAATTACCTCAACATTTATCAATCTGAAATAGTTCTTCAAAATAATGATCGAATTGGGCCTATGGGTTTCATGTTGGTCTTGGTGAAGATTATTGATTTAAGATAAAATAGTTACGGTATAACATTGTAATTTAAACAAGAGTTTTCAATGATTTGACCTAAAATCACCAGTGTGCTCCTAGTTTTCACACGCTGAGAGAGCTGAGCACTCTGTAATTCCTTCTACTTTACAGATATTCTATTTCAACTGGGGTCATTTTTATCAAACGTCAAATTGAACAGCAATGCATTGATTTGTTTTTCCCTTTTAAGCTATTTATTTACTTATTCTCTTTTAATCATGCCATACTATACCCCGTTCAAAATAAATGTGCGGTCGAAATGCAGATTTCAATTCCCCCAATTTTCCCATTCCTCTCGCTGTCAAGAATCCAACCAATCAGAATCACTAAGAATAACCACAGCTGTTTAGTATCTCATGTCACTTTATGCCATTGTTTTCATTTTGCGTAAACAAACATTCTAATTTTGACGTTTGAGATGTAACAAGAAGCGCTTCCAACGGCAAGTACGGGAAATAATACGATTATCAGCGCTATTTTCTACTCTAAATTTTAAGGGCTAAACTAAAATAACATCTGATTGTCAAGAAAAA
Organism: Neoaliturus tenellus; assembly: GCA_030545055.2. Classification (NCBI taxonomy): domain Eukaryota; kingdom Metazoa; phylum Arthropoda; class Insecta; order Hemiptera; family Cicadellidae; genus Neoaliturus; species Neoaliturus tenellus. Next base: position 264,022,621 of record CM061533.1, read on the forward strand.
CGGGGAATTCAGAAAGGTATTGAGGGAATTTTTCTTTAAGTGGGAAATAAAATTCTGTCTTTAGACCGCACATTTATTTTGAACGGGGTATAACCCCATCAATATCTATCATACTTTGACTGCCTGTTTTCAAACCAATTTTTGTTTTTCCTAGAAACCCACCATTTCCTACTTTGATTAACACTCAGACATTAGGAAGCTATTGCGCGGGACATTGGGTCGTTGGGACGCTTGGACGCTGGGGATACTCTTACGCAAGGAATCTTGGATGTTAGGAGGCTCTTACACAGGAACTTCAGGAGGTCGTGGTGGTGGGACACAGGGACACTCAGACTTTGGGAAGCTATTGCGCGGGACACTGGGACGCTGGGAGTCTCTTACGGTAGGACGCTCTTACGCTACACACTTGGAAGCTTAGTCACCTAGACCCAGTGACACTTGGTTGTTGGGACGCTATTATGTTCGGACTATGGGACGTCGGACGCCGGGACGCATGCGCCGGGACGCCGCATCTTCACGTCGCGTCAGTCCCCTGCCGCCGCCGTCCCGAGCGCTCACTGTTCCTCTGCTGCGTTACTTCTTCCGGACCGGGTCGCGCGTGAAACTATTTGGACAAATAAATCATTAAGTAAGTTTTTAATTTTGAATTATATAGTCTTTTAATAAGACCTCAAGAAGCAACAATTGTGTAATTTTTCGTTTAAGAACTATTAACAAAAAGTACTTTTAATAAAAGGTAAAAACTACTAAGGTACTTTTTTGTTGGTTTGCTACTGTAATACTAGACTTTAAAACGAACTTGTAATGTTACACAATTTTGATCATTGGGTTATTTACTTAAACATAATTGGTACGTTATTAGATCTAAGAAATACCAAATAAATGTTACTTCTTGCTTTACTAAAAGTAGTACAAATCTACACCATATGCACAATATATATACCTTGTACACCCTTGTACACAATATATTTTTAGCAAAGCAGGAAAAAAATTATTTGGCATTTCTTAGAACTATTAACACAGGTGATTCTATATATCATAACGAAATCACCGGAACTACCTAACGGATTTACTTGAAACTATAAACACAGATTCGTCTTGCATCTTAGGTGCTCGATAAGTCACGGTTATAAAAAAAATCGCGATCTAACCACAGTATTCCACGAAAATTCGCGAGTTTTCCATTTCTCCAGAACCACCGAACAGATTTTTACAAAACTTTGTACACATGTTCGTCTTATCTTTTGGCTGCTTGCTAACTATTAATTAGTTAGTTAGTTGAGAACATTCGCGATCCAACCGCGGGACTCCACGAAAAACTGCGAGTTTTCTAAATCTCCAGAATCACCAAACGCATTTATACGATACTTTGTACACTGCTTCGTTTTAGATATTTGGCATGGACGTTCCTCTTTGCTAATAAGAGCTCACTAAGAAACAGTTTTGCAGATATAGTTTTAGAGTTCTTAGAGCTCTGCTATACAGGACTTTAAATTTACTCTAATGCCTATATCCCACAGGACTTAAGAATAGCTCCAGGGCCTACAGGGTTGAAATTAGACATTGATATTCATATTTGCTCATTGGTGCTCACTTAGAAAAGTAGTTTTCATTACTAGTTTCAAAAGTGCCATTGCGGGGCTCGATAGCCTTTTCCACGCTCGGCTTCGCCTCGCGCGTAAAATGCAATCTCTCACCGCAATGGCACTTTTGAGACTAGTATTGAACATTATTTTTCATCACGATATCTAAAAACTTGTAAATAACATGAATATTTCTGATTATTCAATTTAGTATCAAGAAAAAACCCGAAATGTTTCTGTGCTAATGTCGAGGTACATATGCACGAAACTCAGCGTTATGCAACTTACAGCGTTATGCTGATAGCGGTGCAGCTGATTGGTCTGCACCGCAAAATCCCATAACGGTTACTTTCTGTGCATTACAAATGCACAGAAAGTTAACATTATATAATTTTGCCTTGCAGTAGAGGGAATAACCTATTTTCTTAGCCCATTTTACGTTTAGAAAGTGTACTTTCGTATGCAGAGTAATGAAAATTTCATTTTTTTAATTTTTCCTTTTGGGCACCAAACCAAAGCATCTCTATGATAGATCCTACGGAGTTGTATTTTAACGTGAACTTTCCTCTTTGTTCATAGGTAAGAAATGGCCTTGTAAATGCGGTATATCTATTGATGTCCTTTAGGGCTCCATCCAAAAGGTCTTCACAATGCAAATAGGGAAGTGGGGGGTGGGGATAAAATTCGACATTGACGTTGCTCCTTGCTCATTAGGAAAAGGATTTACAAAATTCCTTCAGAACTCCTCTTATACTACTTCAATGTTTCAATATCTTCTAGAAGAAGATTTCGTTGCTCTTTTGAGAGATTTCGTTATCTATCAAATCAATTGAATCACAAGCGAAGCCGTCATGACATAATATTGTCACCACAATTACATAAGTTCTTGTTAATATAATTATTAAAAAAATAAACAACTGGAAATAAAATTATCTTACTCAAACATGCCTTAAAACAGAATAGAAAATTTATAGGTAGTGTATGTTTATAAAACGGCTATGAGGTTAATCTCTGGGTTTGTATTTTTTTATTAAGGATATTGTTAAAAACATAATGTGTTGAATCATTTTTGTAATACTGCATCTCCCATGAAATTACTCCATGAAAACTAAACGGAATAAACATATTATTATTATGTACGGTTTTTTCGTTTATTCGATCTCTAAGGGTAAATTGTACAAATAACTTTAAAATATTTTTGTTTAAATATTGTTAATCTAATGTTGTAGTTTTTTCATTGATTTGTCTGTTCACGCACAGTTGTATAATTTATAACACAATGTAAGAGATGAGGAAGCCATAACAGTACATGCTATTTTCACTGATTACTCTCTGATGTCACTTCTCCGTCGATATCTTCATCTCCTTTTTCATTCTAGTCATCGGATGTGTAGAGATTGTGTGTTTGAAGATAGAGATATAAAACTGAACGAAAATTTTACATGGCCAAAAGCTCAAATTTAGATAAGACGCTATATTCTGTTTACCATGTATGGGGTTTTATTGGGTTTTAAATGGGATTTTACATCTTTCCTCTAAAATTTAAATATTAAAATTTTAAGCTAGTAATATTGCAAGAACTTCTAAAAGTAAACAATTTAGTATTCCCAACCATTACATTATCTTGAAAAATTCTAAAACTTGATATGATCACTTCGGATATATTGATATAAGATCCGATTCGATACATCGATAGTTATTTTTTGATATGATTATTCTTATGGTGTCTAAAATACTATCGAATAGAAATATCGATAGATACAACTCATTGGATGTAATATCAATACATCGGATCAGATCAAATTTTATTTTTGAATTTTCCTTGCAACCACTCAAGTTAATTCTGAAGTTGAAAATACCAATACGTTTATTTGTTCAAGTTTTTGCAAGATATTAAATAATTCCGTAATTTAAAAATGTAACAGTAAAAAATGGTGAACCTCATAATACCCCATTTATGAGAAATTTAAGATGACCTCGTATCAAAATTAAAGCTTTTGGACACAAAGTATTGTGTTCCAAATTTTCTATCTCTGTCATCAAACTCACAATCCTTCCAATAACTGCGCAATACCGCATTAAATGAGTTGCAACATTTTATTTAATTACACTTACAATTTCAAATAAGTAATTTGCCCTAAATAATAAATGTCACCTAACAATGGAAAATAATTTTATACTTACCGTACATCATAATGAGGATAGGCCTAGTATATGTATAAGTTAATTGTTAAGTAATTCCACATACCGTAGCCTAAATGAATTATTGTACTTGCACGAGTTGCTCAAAGACTTTGGAGAATATGGGAAAAATTGATACAGATAAATACTTCGATGGGTCGTTTTTTACCTTTCTTAAAATCAAAATAGCTTTAAAGCTATTCAGTTCTGAAGGAAAAGTCCAATCATTTAAGATATAATCATTGCAAATGTAAGCTAATACCTCACAAATGTATATTGAAGAAATTTTTAATATTTGAGAGTTAAACTCATATATAAATAAATATACAAGAAATTGCCGTTGCTCACTTTTCGAATCGAGTCATAAACGTGTTCCAAGTGACATCTTTAAAAGAAAAGTTACCAGGCTTACAATGTTAGTTTTTTATTACTCAAATATTCAGAGGAATCATTGATGTTCTGCGGGATATTATTACTCAATTCATCGATGCGGTTTGTAAATAAATCATTGAAACCGTCTTGAGCAGTTGGACTGTTATTACTGGACTTACTGTTATTATTTGAAAGTCTATATACAATACTCCACATTGTCTTACTTTTATTCTTAGAATTAGCAGCCTTATTTTCATAGTAAGGTACTCTAGCCTTCTTAACTGACCTTGTTTATTGTCCCTTGAGAAGGTTATAAGTTATACTCTAATACTCTGCAGATTAAAAGTTTTGTACAGAGAGTAGAGACTATCACACTTATCCTTAAGTCTTTGTAATTCTTTAATGAACCATGCATTATCAGTTTTTAAAACTACTTTGTTTTACATTCACAAGAGGAAAGACTGTATTTACAGCAAAAAGATACAGGTCCAGACTTTGAATTTGATACTACTCTCATTTTTATAAGAAGAGGTGATAAGAACAGGATCATCAATTTTGGTAGTAAGACCTTACACATTCCAGAACAACATGGTATTATCGTAATTACTCTTCGGCACATTAGAATTGAGGTTAGGCCTACCAAGGCCCATCCAAGACAGGTCTAAAACTGACATATCACGAGTTGGCTTATTCATGCAGTACTTTGCCGTATTTGCAAGTTGCCCTGACCCATAACCCAAACTATAATGCCCTGACTATAACCCAAAGGGATTAGTTCTAACATACCGGTAAACTGTTATTGAAATGAGTTATTAACTATTACTTATATTATGTTTGCAATATACTTCTTTCCTAAGTTTTTTTAATAAAGTACATGTTCTACCAATATTGCTCATGTCTACTAAAGTTACATTATTAAATATACATATCCTTTGAAGAGCACAGTTTGCGTTGATACAGGATAAAAATTCACCAGTTCAACCAGTCCTCTAGAACATGTCAGTAAGGAATGGAAAACATGATTGCTTGTTTACAATGAATGATTGTTGCTACGGAAAACACTTAGTCTTTTCTCCAGAGAAGAACACATCTGATTATTCTTGTTGCAAGCAACGTCATTTGTTTCCGCCATCACAACAATAACAGAATCTTTCGGCTTCGCTTGTGGAGTATCTTCAAATTCATTTGTGACCACATCAAATTTGGCACCAGGTCTAATTGTACCAAGCATTTTATAGTTATATCTATTTACAATTTTGCTAGGTACAAACCTTACTTGGCTGTCAGAGTAAAAGTTTACGTGATACTTTGGTGTCCTTGAGGCTACCGGTTTCTTAGGCCTACCTAAGTTTCATTTTTGTTTAGCCTTCTAGTTTTTGTTGCAGTCGTCTTTCACAGATCAAATCTCGTCATTAAGCGAGGTCAATACACGTCAATGTACTTGTTCTCATGAATGGTTATTATTAATGGGTATGGGTTCTTATTCAATGGTGTTGTTAAGTTATTAACCTGATTACGAGTCTAGATAAGGGAACATTCTCGCAGCGTCTGTTAGCGATGTTTGCGGAACAGCTAGACAGATTTTCACTAGACCCACTGAAAGAAGGCCTACTATTACCCTCTTCACTGATAGCTAGTCCTAGGCCGTGGCCTATTTGTTTGCTAAGTTGAAAATCCGATTCCTTACAGTCTTTCTAAACTGGGAGACTTCAGCCAAAAGTCTTTGGTTGTCTTCGTTCCGTTCATGAATGTAGGAGTTGTGAGTCTTTATCCTGTTCACCATGTGAATTGGACAAAGATTGAAATGTATGGGAGCATTTAATACACTTCCATTCACAATTTTCATCCGGTACATTTTCTTTAATATAAGTTAAAATTTTCGTGCTAAGCATTAATCATGAACATCAAATATTAATGTTAATCAAATGTTAATTTGTTTTTCCTGATTAAGGCTAATGCTGAGAATTTGAATTTATATTACAGCAAATGTAATAAAGGTTTTTTCATGATTCCGTTTGGTTATGTATGTGAAAATAAAATGAAGATATAATATTTCAATGGAACCTTCCGTATTCAGAAGGTAAAACCAACAAATATTGTTATACAATAAGACTCATATCTCGGTTTGTTCTCCGTCTGACTCTCTGCATGCAGTTTTCATGAATGAAAAAAAAAAAAAAAACAGTTTTATTTCCATAAAATACAAGTTTACGGAGCTACATAGGCCTTTGACATAAAAAATCTTAACACACTAAGGTTTTTTCATGATTCCGTTTGGTTATGTATGTGAAAATAAAATGAAGATAAAATATTTCTTATCTTCATTGAAAGCAACCTTATTGAAATTCATAAGATAACAGTGGCTAATCATAAGAAATAACCCTCAGATTGGCTAATAAAAGCCTGTGTGTGAGAGCGTGGTTATTATCATAGAAGTATGATAATTTATATTAGCCGCTGTTTATCGTAACATTTTTGAAATTAAAAACTGTGTTAGAAAAAAGTAAATAAAACTACAAGAAAATCCCTCATATCTTTTAAAAGATCACGGATATGTTGTGTCGTTAAAACTTGGTAAAACTATTTCTATGTTAAGGTCCATATGCAAATAAATTTTTATATTTCTAACGTTACATTAAATATATATGTATACACATATGTAAATTTAATAGAATCAAAGAAGCTACAACTTTTTATTATATAAACAAAACTATGGTAGCTGTAATATCGAACAACAAACAGTGAAAGGGACGGTTCTAACTATGAAATGATACAAAGTTGACATGCAATACGTATTTTTACAAAGATCATTCCAGATTTTTATTTTGTTTGTAGTTTGGTCATTACAATCTTGGTTTGTTTAAGATATTAACATGGGAACCTGTCTTGACAAATTTAAACAATTAATTCTTCGTTTGTAATAAATATCAGTAACAGACGGTGTGCTGAAATGCCATTTGTAAAAAGGCTTGTTCAAGAAGAGCTCGTTCGCTCCGCTCGTCTTCACGGGGAGTTTGTTTGCTTCCGTAAAAGATATTTGTAAAAATTCATCCTAAATTAAGTCTTTACATGCGCAACAGTTGTAACAAGTTTAAACAATGTAACTCAAATCATTTGAATAAAATTACATCCAGAAAAGTGATGCTTGTTTTTTAAGAGGTTGGCAGACCTCTTTTTGCCTTACTTTGGCCTGTCCATATAGCCTATTGATGTGTGAGTGGGTCATATGAGGCAAAGTAAGGGGATGAGCCACTACAGTACAAGGTGAATGGTACTGATAAAAGTAACTGATAGAACGCGGATTCGAACCCACGACATCGCTGCAGTGGTCCCGAAGTCCGGCGCTCTAACCACTACGCCACCGACTCACCCGAATGATGTATTTGCTGATTAACCTTCCGAATAAGGTTGGTTGTCGGTAAAGTTTGGTACAATGGTTGCGGGAAAAGGTGTACAAAAGACAACCAAACTTGAGATTACAACAGCAGACAAGTACCAGAGTGTCATGTCATCCGACAATCCGATGCGCTGCCGGCAAAAGTTTCTACCTGACCAAACCACAATTTTTACTCACTAATTGGAATCATACTCGAAAAAAATTAACTATGAAATGTCATAAAAATGCGTTTTACTATAACACACAAAGTAATCAAATATTGCTATTTATATTTAGATAAACATAGTACCTCAAAGTACTCTTGTTAGTATTGATTAATGGCTCAGTGTTAGTGGTCTGGAATAATTTACTATTTACTCTTCACTTTTCAAAATGTTTGGCTCATTAACTCTATTTAATATTTAAATAGTAAATTAAATACATGGAGAAAATAAAAAAAACCAGAAGTTATTTGTCCACATATTTTGAGAGGAGCCTATAAGGATCTGGTAGGGTGAAAGTCGTATTAGGCTGGTCTAAAGTTACCGTCAACATCGCACCGCCAAGTGCTAAAAGTGGATGTCTCTTTTGCCTGTTATTCTGCAACATAAGCAACTTGAGAGTCATCTACACCTTTGGGCTAATAGCCCATTGTTGCGCAGTCGACAATGTTAACTATACGGCTTTTATGCTAAAACATGGTGTTTTATTACCCTGTTTCTGACGCTGTTTTTCAACAGATTTTCTTTAAACTTGGTAAGTGCAATTACTTGGTTGAATAGGCAATTAAACCCCTCATACCTCAAAATTTTGAAAATTTTACTCTCTGTGAAGTTGCAAAGTAAATCGATTTTCCTTAGTAATTTTTGTTAAATTTTCAAAATTTTGAGGTATGAGGGGCCTAATATAACTATTAAACTAAACACTTCCTAAGTTTAAGAAAAATCAGTTGAAAAACGGCATCCAAAACAGGGGAATAAAATACCATGTTTTGCATTAAAAGCCGTATGGTTAACATTGCCGACTGTGCAACAATGGGCTACTGGCCCAAAGGTGAAGATGACTCTTAAGAGTCATCTTCACCCCTGAGCCAGTAGCCCATTTTGTTGCGCAGTCGGCAATGTTAACCATACGCTTTTAATGCAAAACATGGTATCGCATTCCCCTGTTTCGGACGCCTTTTTTCAACCGATTTTCTTTAAACTTGGTAAGTGTTTAGTTGAATAGTTATACTATGTCGCTCATACCTCGGAATTTTGAAAATTTTACTAAATTTTAAAATATTCGTAAGGAAAATCGAGTTACTTTGTGACGTATGAAAGAGTAATATTTCTTAAATTTTCAAAATTCCGAGGTATGAGCAACATAGTATAACTATTCAACTAAACACTTACCAACTTTAAAGCAAATCGGTTGAAAAACGGCGTCCGAAACAGGGGAATGCAATGCCATGTTTTGCATTAAAAGCCGTATGGTTAACATTGCCGACTGCGCAACAATGGGCTAGTGGACCAGGGGTGAAGATGACTCTTAACACGCACCAAAGCACCTCAAGTGTTTTTGTGAGGGTGCGACTTCACATTTATTTTTTATGTATGTATATTTATTATATTACCTCTCATAGGCCTAATACCCTCGCTACAACAGACCTACGTACTTAGCAAATTTCCAGTATATTTGTACGATTTCCTCATTTATAATCATGGAGTTGTATAAGTAGGGTTGCTGCATCGGAAGTTTTAGGTTAATTACCAATAAGTGAAGGTACATACCACATTTCATCTAAGTCTTGTAATTTTTAACTTCTTCCATAAACCCTAAGGGAAATGAGTAGTAGTGCAATTGTGCACACACTGTCGGTCTATGTTGTTGCGATGCGATAGTTCGTATTGTTCTTACTTGAAGGGGATCGCCATGTTGGCGGCTCTTAACGTTAGAAAAGTGTTTGTTTATAATGAAAAATATCTTAGAATAATGGATATACTTAATAAAAGATTTGATAAATATTATTCTGTCTCTTGATTAGTAGTGGTGTTTATATATATATCTATCTGTTTTTATCTGTATCGTGCTATTTCCAGGTCAACTTGATGGGTAAGCTAATCTAGGCTAATATGCTATCTAGGCCTATGAAATAATAAGACTATTTTGTTACAACAATTTAAATTTATTACCTATCTGAAATACAATTCTAATTTAAATTTATGCTTGATTATTTATAAATTATAATGGATACAAAATGATGTGGGTAATTTCAGTCCTTATATCTCTTGCTTCACAATTATAGTTAAATGTCTATCAGCTGGGTTTAACAATGGAATAGATTCAGACTCTTTCTCAGGGAGGGGAACTCGTGCTGACAAGCAAACTCAATTTTTATATTCAATTTAGAAATAGAAATTAATATCATGGATAAATTTTGAATCTTTAAAAGAATATTAATTGTTCACAAAGGTTAGGGATAAAATACAGTTCAAGTCTATTGTCTTCTTGTCACTATCTTGGGTATTGATGGATGTATGGGTGGATCTTACCAAATCTGCTCCAATGATTCTTCGCCCAGTACTATATATTTGGGGAATAAATAAATTTAAAATGGGATTGAATTTAAATTGGTACTGTTTGGGCAATGTCCCTATTATTTGGAACTAGAATAAAAGCTCTAGTCCAGACTGGGGAATTTATTAAAATGGAGGAACTGTGTCCTTATAAAATTTAGATGCTAACACTAAGGAAGCTGGATCAAGAAGAAGGGTCAGTGGTGTCTCTCTCTGGGGTTCACACATGTTCTTCATTGTTGATTGTTAGGGGTTCACACATCTTGAAGCACAAACACTTAGTACAACACTGGGTAATGTGATTTTGATTAATTGGTAAATTTGGTTTTGAATATATATGTATATTATATAAAATGTTTTAATTTGTATTGCAACTCTTTTACACAATAAATAACTACTTAGGCTAGTGGGCATTTTATTGGGATATTTCTTTAATTTAAAATTATTTGATTATATTTTAAATGTATTTCGGATAAAATAATAAATTATTAATATTATGATAATTATGTTCTAAGGGGTGATAAGGTGAGATATTCTTATATACTAATATCAGCAAACAAAGTGATAACGCATAAAATCATCTTGGTTTAATACTAAATTACCATCTGGTCTCCATTGGCTACTCATTGAATTAAATCTAATAACGATATTAAACAAATAACACATAACTTATACTAAAATAATGGATGTGGCGAATGAAACATTACAATTATCCCCTCAGAAATTTGTATGGAATGAAATGACAGACAAATTTCGATTAATATTGAATGAGACACATGAAATATTTAGTATGAATGATTCTTATAGCTAGTATGATATACATTAAATGTGTGAAAATCTGGTGATATGATACTTAAATTCTACGTTAACACATGAAAACAAATTGTTACTAATTGAATGTACTAAACTATCATTGTCTATATTAAACTCGTAGATTCATTCTAATTCGCACTCACTGTAAAGGTTTTTTATAGTTTGTGGCATTTATTTGTTTCTTGATCCCCTCGATCTTCTCATGAATTAGATATAATTGTTTATATATTGTTTATTACACAAATCTTTCGTCATTTATGCGGGTATTGGAGCGTTGTCGATATCCTCATCGGGTGTTGATTCCTCTTCATCAATATCTTGTTGTGGTTCTAAATATTTCCTCAATGCTGAAATGTGGTATGGGATATGTAGTTGATTTAAAACTTTGTGGGTTTCCTACTTTTAATTCATGTGTATTTATTACATAAGCCTGGCTTTCCGAAAATATGTGGTTGTATTTTAGTAACAAATTACTTAATAACTCCTTCTCATTACTGCTGATGTATGTGTTAGAGGTTAATGCGTTATTAATTTCTTCTTTCGTCAAAAGTGTCTCTTCTCCCGTTGTATCGTGTTTAGTCTCATCAAAGTTGCCTATGTCGTAATATTCATCACAAGTCGCATAATCATTACTGTCACTCGACATCAGATCATTATAATTATTATTTAGCCTTTGGCAATCATCAATAGTAATCTGACATAATTGTCCTTCGTTAATACTCATGCTGAACTTCAATGTTATTTTATTATTATTTATCATCATATTCAATTCATTATCATTAAAATTTATCTCCATCTTTGTAGCAACTAGTGTATCTATTCCGAAAATTACGGGTTTGATGAGGTTAGGCACAATAAGGAACTGTATTTGTATAGGGTGTCCTTCAATAGTTACGGGGATATAAATTATTCTTGAAACACGTTTTGATTTGTCTCCTGTAGCAGTCTTTATTACTGTGTTGGTAAGGGGAAATTCTTCATAAGGTTTAAGTAATTGTTGGTTTTCTTTGAGCCAATTTTCTGATAAGCAGGTGATAGAAGAACCGGAGTCAATTAATGCGTTAGTTTTAATGTTATTGATGGTTATATTTATTTCTGGACAACTTATTTGAGTTGGTGTTAAATTTGTTTCATTATTGTCTGATGATTCATCTAACAAGAATTCTTTATCACACATGATATTATTTACATGAAAATTATAAATAAGGTCTGTTGAATTTATTCCGAGGATATGAGGATCTAGCGCTGTAGTTGCAATATTATCTTTGGTTGCGGTCGCTCCTCGGTGGGCAATTACAGCGGGGTGCCGTTTCCCTGGTTGTCTTGGGATGGGCCGCTATTGTTTGTAGGGTGTTGGTTTTGAGTAGAGTAGTGTGCATTACCATCAGTCTGTCTTATCATAGTGCATACTTGGGATTGTTCTTTCGTTGGATACGATCCGTCGTTTCTGTGGTGATTATTCTGCCTGGATTGGTATGTGTCTCGATCGTACGGTTTGTATTCATGGCGTGGCCTATTGTTGTTGTACTTGTATGGTGGTTGATTAGGTTGATTCTGGTTATGCGTCCCTTGATATCGAGTGTTTTGATATGGTTGGTTTGTGTATGGGGCCTTTGGTTGGTACGCATGATGGTTTATGTTTGGAGCATGTGAATTTTGACGATGATTGTGGTTGTTGGGACTGTTGGGTCGAGTGTTGGAATTTTGTACCTGGTTGTTATTTTGTCTTGACCACTTTGGTCCATCTCTTATGTCTTCTCGTTGTAATAGTTGTTCAAAAGCCTTGATTGAGGTGATATTCTGTACGATACGACTGTCTTGGGTTATATGGTCAAAATTTTCGGCTAATATAGTGACGATTTCTTCTTCTGTTAATGGCGGTGTGATTGATTGCAATAATAATACACGCTCGGTAAAATATTCTGCTCTACTTAGTGTCCCGTTGCTTCGGTATTTCTCTGCTTCGATCTTTGTCCGAATGCTTCGCTGTACCTCACGACTCCAGCCAGTATTTATTAGTAAATTCTTCTGCAAATTGTCCCCAACTTTTGATGTTATCTTTGATTAATTGTAGCCATCGTGATGCTGGTCCTTCAAAACTAATCTCCAAAGTGTCCTTTAGATGCTCGATCGGGTCATTGTTCGGTTGTCTTTGTAAACTCTTCTCATAATACCTTTTTAATCTCTTGAGAAACTCGTTAGGGTTCCCTGCTCGTCCACTAAATTTTGGTAAATGGCGTTCTGTCCATTCGCTTCCGTTACAGACTATGTGAATAGGTCCGCTCAAGTGGGTCTGATTCTGTGTGGCTGATTTAAGGTTCTTTACATCGCTCTCACATGTGTTGATGGTGTCGGATAGTGATTTTATATCTTGTCCTACCGTAAACTCATGTTGTTCTAATTTTTTATTTACATTATCCAAAATATTCTTTTGTTGTTTGGCGACCTCGCTTTCAATTGACATTTTATGTTTGGTTAGGTTGGTGTCCACAAAATTTTCGATTTCCCGTCGTGAATTATCGATCTGATCAATGACATTTGTTTGAAACTGAACAATGCTGTTGGTTTGTTCCAATTGAGTAGATTTTAGTTCGTCTAATTCATGTCGAAATTCATTTTGAGTGGTTCTAATATCTTGGATTTGGTTTTGGAGCATGTTGTAGCAAGTTTTAATTTCGTTACTTAGTTTGGCATCCGTCTCATCCAATTTTGCATTAGTCTCTTCGAACTTTGCATTTAGTTCAAATCTAGTTTCGTCCATTTTGTTATTTAATTGTGACTTAGTTTCGTCCATCTTCAAATTCAACTGTTGTAAATAAGTGAGAATAGTGTTAAAATCAGGTTGTGTATTAGTGTCGTGATTTATTTGTTCTGTCTGTGTTTTACTGTTTTGTGAGGGAGATGAAATATTATGGTCGCTTGTGTCGCTCGATGTGGCTTGTGTGTTTGCTGTGCGTGCCGGTGTCATGTTGAATTCGACGTTCTCGTCGGGTCCGCTCGGTTTCTCAGTCTGATTTGCGTCCGCGGGAAATCCATTTTTGTTGGGTTGGCACACTTGCGGCGTATCGGTAGACAGCTGATTGTCGACACAGGAGTCTGAAGGAACGGTCGTCGTTGATTGGCTGGTAGGAGTGACGTCACGGCTAGTTTCTGTCGCTAGGCAACGGTGATCATCCGGTCGATCTATCGAACTCATCGTAATCGGATAACGCTTAGGCTTACGTAAATTATAAGAGTTTTGCATTAATTATTTACGGAATTTGGGGGTAACAATTATAATGGGATGTGGATTTCTTAATGACTAATATTCTTACTTAGATTACTTAAGCTAACCTACTTATTTAAGAGTTGCAATATCTATTTTAATTGAGGTTGCTTGCCAGTACGTTGGGCGCCATTTTGCAATTGTGCACACACTGTAGGTCTATGTTGTTGCGATGCGATAGTTCGTATTGTTCTTACTTGAAGGGGATCGCCATGTTGGCGGCTCTTAACGTTAGAAAAGTGTTTGTTTATAATGAAAAATATCTTAGAATGATGGATATACTTAATAAAAGATTTGATAAATATTATTCTGTCTCTTGATTAGTAGTGGTGTTTATATATATATCTATCTGTTTTTATCTGTATCGTGCTATTTCCAGGTCAACTTGATGGGTAAGCTAATCTAGGCTAATATGCTATCTAGGCCTATGAAATAATAAGACTATTTTGTTACAACAATTTAAATTTATTACCTATCTGAAATACAATTCTAATTTAAATTTATGCTTGATTATTTATAAATTATAATGGATACAAAATGATGTGGGTAATTTCAGTCCTTATATCTCTTGCTTCACAATTATAGTTAAATGTCTATCAGCTGGGTTTAACAATGGAATAGATTCAGACTCTTTCTCAGGGAGGGGAACTCGTGCTGACAAGCAAACTCAATTTTTATATTCAATTTAGAAATAGAAATTAATATCATGGATAAATTTTGAATCTTTAAAAGAATATTAATTGTTCACAAAGGTTAGGGATAAAATACAGTTCAAGTCTATTGTCTTCTTGTCACTATCTTGGGTATTGATGGATGTATGGGTGGATCTTACCAAATCTGCTCCAATGATTCTTCGCCCAGTACTATATATTTGGGAATAAATAAATTTAAAATGGGATTGAATTTAAATTGGTACTGTTTGGGCAATGTCCCTATTATTTGGAACTAGAATAAAAGCTCTAGTCCAGACTGGGGAATTTATTAAAATGGAGGAACTGTGTCCTTATAAAATTTAGATGCTAACACTAGGGAAGCTGGATCAAGAAGAAGGGTCAGTGGTGTCTCTCTCTGGGGTTCACACATGTTCTTCATTGTTGATTGTTAGGGGTTCACACATCTTGAAGCACAAACACTTAGCACAACACTGGGTAATGTGATTTTGATTAATTGGTAAATTTGGTTTTGAATATATATGTATATTATATAAAATGTTTTAATTTGTATTGCAACTCTTTTACACAATAAATAACTACTTAGGCTAGTGGGCATTTTATTGAGATATTTCTTTAATTTAAAATTATTTGATTATATTTTAAATGTATTTCGGATAAAATAATAAATTATTAATATTATGATAATTATGTTCTAAGGGGTGATAAGGTGAGATATTCTTGTATACTAATATTAGCAAACAAAGTGATAACGCATAAAATCATCTTGGTTTAATACTAAATTACCATCTGGTCTCCATTGGCTACTCATTGAATTAAATCAAATAACGATATTAAACAAATAACACATAACTTATACTAAAATAATGGATGTGGCGAATGAAACATTACAGTAGTTTTGTCGCCTTAAATTGGTGAAATGATTATTATCTTGTGAAATCACATACCAAATTTTATGAAATTATAATTACTAATAAGCGATAAAGAATGGTTTGTTTACTACCCATAAATTAACATGGAAATTGTATTTTGATTTTTTTCTATATGATCTATTAAGCTAAGTTAAACATTCTACTAAAATTCTAAAAACAATAATTTCTTAGATTTTTTCAAACTCTTTGAAATAAGATTTGATTATAATTGAGGATTTTTTAAATCAAGGTAAAAATTCCAAACCCCCATTTTTATCCCTTGACAAAAAATCCCGTTTTCATAATCCGACTATATTGGTTTACAACACATGAAAGTATAATTGGTTTCACACCTTTATACCAATTCTAATCAAAATATAAGACCCCTCGCAAAAGTTATCAATTTTGCAACAGACTTTCAAAACTTTACATCTTTCGGAATAAAAGTGAAGCATAGAATGATATTGCACATCTAAAGTCCACCATCTGGTCATAAAGAATCACTCAGGCCCCTTGTGTTACCAAACCCAACTTTAGAGAGTTCAATATACGACAACTTCAATATTGTATTATACCTCCTAAAATTTAACTTAGACTTAAAAGACTCTGCGAGACATGCAAACCTCCCCTTAAAACAGGAAAATTTTTTTTTTGCAATATGAAATATGTATGATATAATTGGGGACCAAGCATCTAGGTTTGTTCTGGATTAGTGGGGAAAACATAGAGACAACGGGAAATTTTTCGAGGCACTTTGAATTGGATGTCCCGTGTCTATAATTTAATAAGTCTTCATACAAAAATGAATGTGTTCAATAGCAATTTGAAAACTTTCTGCAAAGAAGTCCTGCATGCATTTTCAACTGTAAATATAGGAAGGAAAATGGAAGTTTTTAGTAGTTTATGCAACTATTGTATTAATTATAAAGGCTAAATGCACGTCACTGCAGTGGTGTTTTGTTGCATACACCACTTTATTTATGACCAGCTTAAAATTGGAAAAATTAGCGTAACGAAAATGTAGAAAATTTATAGGTTATGTATGGCCACCCATTCAAAACGTAGCAACACATGTCTCTTGACCACATATGATACCTCACTCACATGTGATAGCTGTTTTTTTAGGTAGACGAATAAAGCAAATTGAATAATTTTAATGGAACAATCAGTAGATGTGCGAATTGCGTAATGTACTTTCTATTACTGTACAACACTGCTTTAGGCAAATTCCGAGCTCTCATTATAGTACGGGAAAAATTATCATAAAACATGAGTTGAAAAATAATGGTCTGTTCATGAAACTTTACATAAATATTATGTGTAGTATGTATTGGAAGGAACCAATGAGTCCCTAGCGATTGGGAGGGTGGAAATTCGATTTTATGGGGTTGGATAGTGAGGAAATTATGGGGTTAGGAAAATTTGTCTTTATGGTATCCAAGCGAGGGGTGTCAATTTCTAAGTTTTTGGGGCGAAGAAATGAAAAAAAAACACACAGTTATAAAACACCTCCAGGCTCAGCAAACCTGCGTACTCAGCGAATTTCCAATGGAATTCTAAAGAAAGCTTTATTGGGGATTTAAAGAAAGCTATATAAAGAAAGCTATTGGGGATTTAAATAGGGATGAGTAATGAGTATGCAGGTCTGATGTCATGAGGGTATTATAAGCAAGTAATCCTAGTAATTTTACCTAGGGAAGTATATATACATTTTTATCAAGTTATGTCAATATATAAGCGAGATTTTAATTTAAGATCTTTTTTATCTTCCGTTTAAATAACATAGATACCATGGGGATTTTCCCCATAACCATTGGTGCTAAATTGAAAACTTTGAATTCAAAATCATTTATCTTTTGAGCTCTTTAAAATGGTTACCTACTTTTGGCAAACTCACTTAGTGGTTTTGATCCTAACAGTGACATGTGTAGTGAATGAAAAAAAACAATCATTCAAACTACTTGAGGCTGAAAGTCATGGTTTTCGGGACTACATTCAAACCTGCTATAAAACTAACGACAACCATGAGGAAGTGAGAAAAGCGAGAGAAGGAATTTTTCTTTGATGGACTGAGCTTCAAACCATTCCAGAAATCTTTGAAGAAAAGTGTAGCTAGGTTGGAATTTCTTTCACCAACAGTATAGTACTGCTCAACATTAAAATTGGAGCTACCACAAGGTACAACTTTGGCAAGGAAAAAAGTTGTCTTCTGTAGGGCCAGACACAACAGGTAGGGCCCATACACAATAATAACTATTTGATACCATTAAGAACAATGATTGATAAAGCCCCAGAAAATATTTTTTTAATTATTAACCTGTTCTTGCGAGGGTCTCAGTGCTCCTGTGTCAAAAGTCGCATTAAATATTCTCTTTTATGTAGATTTTGTGAATATGGACCTTGCATAAACGTTAACAAAGAGGTTCCTTTGCCGTCGTGTAATATTACTGTAAAATTCAGTGACGACGTAAGTGAGGAGCTACCTGACGACAAAGAATTATTAGATGACTTTTCAGTTAGTTACATCTTTGAAAAAATATTATGCAATCACACATATAATGTTAAGTGTGTCCATGTTATAATTACTTTAGTTTTTTACTCGTTTGCTTATTTATAAGATGTGTTACAATGTATAATAAGTAAAAAATATTATTGAGTAAATTTTATTTCATTGATGTTCAATGAAAGCTTGAGATTATTTTATATAAATGTGCAAGCAGTTCATCGTGTTCTCAGAAATCATGGTGATCGAATTTTTTTTAAAGAGATTTCACAATTTTAAAAGGATAAATAAGCTATTGTTTTTCCTTTATTTGTAAATTATCAATATTTTAATTGAAACCATTTTAAAAAGTTAAAAAATTTAACAATGTTAAATACTATTGTTTAACTTAGCACAAATGGTTAAAGAGAAAATCTACATCCCTATGTTTTTTTTTAAATGTGAAATAAAATATCTTTAAATCTCGCTTATATATTGACATAATTTTATAAAAGTTTATATGTAGGATACTTTCACTAGGTGAAGAATACCTATATCTTTCTTATAAAACCCTAATGTCATCAAACCTGCATACTCAGCCCCATTTAAACCCACAATTAAAAGCCATCTTTATATTACATTGGATATTTGGTGAGTATGCAGGTTTGCTGAACCTATGGGGTGTTTATAATTTTGTTTTTTCGTTTCTTTGTCCCAAAATCATAGTCACGACACCTCACTCGCTTGGATACCATAAACAAAAATTTTCCCATTCCCCATAATTTCCCCATATTCCAACTTCAGAAAAGCGTATTTCCACCTTTCCAAAAACTAGAGACTCATTGGTTTCTTGAAATACATGCTACGGAAATATTTTTTTTAACCTATTTTTACACCAGGCATTAATGCTGTATTTTCTGATACTATTTTTTTTTACTTTAAATATATACAAAATAATCATAACCCTTAAAATAAAAGAAAAACTCTATGATTTCAATATTTACAAGTCAACCTTTTGGCATGTCTAACCCTGTTGTACTCTTGCACCACGTTTAACGAACCGACAGCTATAAAACTACATACAGTTGATTTACGTTCGTTCCTCTACATCTCATTCCAAATTGCCAATGAAAGGACGGAATCGCGTTTATTGCCTTCAAACGTTTCTTTTATTTGGTAAACAACCCATAGCATTTCCTTCGTTCGTCAACAATAAGAAGGGAACAAAGTTCGAGAGGAAGGAAGTTTTCTATCGGGATTTAATTTTTTTTACTTTTGTTCAGGAAATGTCTTACAGGAAACATTATTTCTTTTTGGAAAAATTGAATTTCGTAAAACCTTTATACTTTTTTCTTTTCCTCGGTTAACATTTTTTGAAAACGCTTAGAGGAACATACGGTTAATTTGGCGGTTTCTGTGTTTTATCATTATTTTAGTGTGTTTATTATTGTTGCTATGTATTGATAGCCACACACAGGAGTTTTAATTATTTTTACAATATTTTATTACAATATCATATTTAATTATCCAAAAGTTATCTGAGAGAATAAGAAAATATATCTGAATCATCACCCTCACTGAAGTCATTATTATTTTCACTGTTGTCCGCCATTAATCTTTGCATCTGGTCACTTAAATCTGGGTCACCATGACTTACACTCACACCCCTTTTAGTACCACCTCCAGCCATTTTGTATCACTAGGTGTTTAGTAAATTACAAAAAGAGCAAAACACAATATCACTACAACCGTTAAGTGAAACATACCGTACTTCTGACCAACCGTATTCATACAAAACATCTGGTCCTTACAACGCCGTCGGGCAAACTGAGTGAATATGACCTTGAAGACCAGAGTAATGTGAGGGAGGAAGGTAAAAGGAGTGGCAGGTCTCAAGGTCAAGCAGTTTAGCCACTTGTAATGGGCAAAATTAGCCATCGGTCAATTTGACAGATGTTACGTTATAGGTGTTGATAATGGTTTTTTTTTTTTTTCATTAAGGTTATACTCTTTTCGTTATAGGCAAGAAGATAATTTTGTTTAACTTTGGACATTAATATAAACTTTCATTTGTAGTCCCTTATTCTTGGAATAAGATTTTGGAGTGATATTTTTACTTTATTAAAGTATGTGTATAGAGGTAGAAATCACTGTATTGGCCTGGTTATGATGGAATTTTATTTGTTGTAAAACTTCCAATGGCCTTATTTAACTTTTTAGAATTTCGTATTTTTTTATTGCGCAATATTGCTTCCAAACTTTTTAGTTTTATAAACAATCCATAGCGTCTCGTTCGTACCGGAACGAAAGATTCTAGGGGAAGAGGGGAAAAGATTCTTTCGCGATTTCAAGTTTATTTATTTTTCCTTTGAAGAGGTTTCTGAAGATTTTAAATGGAAGCATTACTTTCCGGATGTTTGGAAAAGCTTAAATTCACTTTGTTAAATATTGATGGAGTTGTTATTCTTTTTCTTAAAATGCAATAATAATAGTGTTTTTCATTTCTCACTTTATAAGATATCCTAACTTCTTTAAAACTTTCCAATGCAGTTAACATTAGCTTATACGTGAACATTAAACGTTGATCATTGTTTAAATACTCTTTCTACACCGTAGACATAAATATTGAGACTGCACATTTTATCTGCATCTAACATGTATAAAATATCTAAAAATAACCTTTTAGTGTTTCTTTTTCGTAAACATAAAATTAATAGAAAAATAATTTAGATATCTCGGAATAGAAACCTTAAAATCTAAACTTTACCGTGGAGGAAACTTTGCCAGCCAATCGTTGGCCGGACGTAGTGTAGCCGGACGTAGATAGTTCAATCATAAATCAGTTTTGATGGATTCTATTCTTGGGCTGTTCGGATCTTCCGAACTTGAGACGCCACTGCAAGGGAACATTGCATATATAGGTCAGTGTGAGACTTTATAGTTTACAAATCAAATTCTGGAGTGATTCAATCCTGTTAATAGTATACATTGATAAGCCTGATCAGTGAAAATTAGCTATCTTGATTAGCTAGCTCTCAGTCAGGCATCATCGAATACGCTTTCAATTCAGGAGGAAATAAATAGATGACCTAAATATTACAGAATTTATTGCCTAACCCCGAATGCACTATTCGTTATTAATGGCTCAGCCTCATTCAGCCTGTCGGCTTTAAATCATAAAACTATTTTAGGGAAAGCTCTAAATTAAATTGCGTAACTTAGTTCAAAGCATGAGGAGTTTATTATATAAGCAATGAAAATTATTTGATAATTTATATTAAGGCAAGATATCCGTCTTCAAGCTTCAGTTGGGAAGACTAAGAGTAAAACGCCGAAGTTCGATACTTAACAATGTTGGCTAAGCCAACAAAAAGTCTCAAATCTGAAAAAATGGAGTTTGGTGAAAAATAAAGATAGAGAAAGATTAAAATTATATATGTTAATATCCCATGGGACATAAGCCTTGACGCTAATGGCTTTGTTTTAGCGAATTTCCCATAGGGAATAAGCTATTACCGTAGGTCTCATGGTAAGACCCAAGCCCGGGGCCATGTTGCTTTTTAGTTTTGTGGTGGTCTTCTATTCTTACACTTTAAACGAACACTCTCGGATAACAAGTAATAACCGGTACTATTTTCCTTATATTTTTTATCCTTCTGATCACTACGTTAAGTATTCATCTCGTTATTAAAATTTAACTTAGTTCAGATCTGTCAGTCCTTAGCAGTAATAGAAGAGACAGATAAAATAAAAAAAACCATTACAATTTAAGAACTACTGAAAATCTTCGGGTTCAACAACACAGACGAGTTTACATCAAAATCAATATATGTATTTTTCAACTAAACTATACAGCGTGTTTGGTAGTCAGTGTCAAATACTTTAAGGGGTTATCATGCTTGTAAAATACTATAAAAATACGCGGTTTAAGCAGTTACACCTCACTCCAAATTCCAGCAACTGTCATTTTTAACATTTTTCTTATTTCTTGACATCCTTCGTAAAATATTCTTTTTCTCACCTTTTGACAAATTTATTACACTTTTAATGACGCAAAATTAAATATTAGAGTAAGTCCAGTTTGTCCTAATCAAGCCCTCGTAAAGTCTTTTAATATTTTCTTGAAAACAATGTTTTTGACAATTAAGAAAAAGGACAATATAACCTGAGGAAGAAAACTTTTTTCATTCGTCAAGCTTCAAACTGTCAAATATTACCAAAACTTCCCCACATTCTAAGCTTTAAAATTATGTACTATAAGTGATTTTTTTCTATTTGCCTAAGGGGCAAGAATCATAATTATTGTCTGGTTTTACATGACTGGTTTTACATTGTTGGAAATTATCACATGTATCAGTTTCGATGATTATCTTCAAGACAAATTGTAAAAATACTTGATTTATGATTCAAACATTTTTTTATGTATGTGTAAAGAGACTATTCAATTTACACAATTGTCATTGGTCAATAAATAAATTTAAAAAGGAATTTTATTCTATTACAAGATAAAAAAAAGTTTTTAAAATTTCATTATACTTATTTAAGTTATATCTAATATGAAGGTATATTTTCAAAATTTTTATATAAACAGAATAAAAATTAACCCTCATTAAATACATGTCTTATTAGTAGCACAAATGTTTCATCCACTAATTTCATTAACTTAACAATTTTCAAAAATTATTGGAAAGCAAAACTACAAAACGTTTGTTCATGCTATATTTTTAGCATGAAAACTGCTAATCCAAGAAAAGGGCTTAAATCCAGGTAGAATGTATTTTGACCCAGTTCTACATCTATACATTAAGATATAGGCTGTTTATTTCAGAAATGAAAAACAAACGTCTTCAACACTCAAAATATATTTACACTTATACTGCAAAGAATACAGACGGTAAATATATGAAAAGATGGATAATGGCAATTGATTTCAACCGGACACACCGATCATCATCAGGCCAAAAGAGAGAAACGATGAATCTCGATGATGAGTGAGGTGATATTTTTGAGTGCTGTAGACGTTTGTTTTTCGTTTATAATTACAAACTAAACGTATCATGCTTATAAAAAAGTGTCTCTTTATTTCCATAAACATATTCAGTGGCATATATTGAATTTGTCAAAATTGTATTCTTAACTGATACATTAATTATTACGACATCCAAAAGTCCTTTATAGTCCAATTAAAGTTAATGAATTCATCAAAATTATAAAAACTTTTCTCAGTATTAATCTTGTTACTACATGCATTCTTGAATCGACTTGCATTTCAATATATAATACTAAGGGGCAATTTATTGAAAAGTCGATTGCCTATCACAGATGGTTTTTTCATTCCTAAAGCTAAACTTAACTTTTTACTTGCTGCTGAATATTATCATTGTATTATTATTGTTACTCACTGCCTGAAGCAATCTTCGTTCTTTGAGGAGATTGTGACGCATTTCGCCGATTACGACATCATCAGACGTCCACAAAAACACATAAACTAACAATACATTGTTACTCGCACAATGTTTCACATTGTTACATTGTTACACATTACTTGCACAAAAATCTCGCCTTGCGGATGGTTAAGTTTAGGCTGTTGAAACTTACATTACTAATACACTCGCACAAATATATAATTCGGGGACCTCCTGCGAGAAAAGCTGACAACAGTTAAAAGAAGCAAATCGTTTTAATTACTTTCGCATTTATCGCAGTAAGGAAGTTAGTCCTTTTATTCTGGTGAGCGTTAAGTGTGGCGTCACTTTGAAATGAAAAAGTTTGAAGTAGTTTGAAAAGTTTGAAGTTTGAAGTCATTTTCGTAAAAAACCCGTACACATTATCATTTTAAACATCGCAAGTCCGTTAAATATTTTTATTTAACGCCATGACTGTTTATTGCAGGTGTATTTAAGAAAAGGAAACTTATTTTACTTGTAAATTACTTAATAATATTTACTTAGTAATATTACTAGTGTAATATTTTTATAGATAAAAGAGACAGATAAGATACAGACGAAAAGGTTGGTATCTTTTGTATTTTGATTAATAAAACAATATTAAAGTTTGTTATAAACTAAAATTTCCTTCGGTAAAAATTAAAAACCCTTGTGTTTAGTATTAGGGTAATTTATAAAAATATTGTCATAATAATTATTTAGGTGTAATAATTACATATCTAACCCATTTTCACCACGAATTTGTTCTTAATACCACTTATATTAAATATTGTTACTGATTTGACTCCTTCTCCGGGAGAAAGAGAGAAGGGAACGAGAACGCTCGCCTTTTCAATATCCGGCAAGCTCGAATAACTTTTTCAGTCTTACTGATCGTTGTGTTTTCGTCCTTCGTCCTTTTTCAAGAATCTCATATGTTGTTTTCTAAACCTCGTGGGTTTATGATACTTTCCTGTCATCTCTTTAAAATATTTTAATTCTCTATTGGCCTACATCTCCTTAACCAAGATCCTTTTCCTGGTCAACTGCGGCCAGGAACTCTGCGTGACGTAACGGTTTTGTGTTTACGTAATAAACTTTGCGATCCTTGTGCCCAAGAATTTCGACAAGTGATGTGTGTGGTGAGTGAGTTTTAAGGCCAAATAAAAGAACGTCCATCCCTCCCTTTCCCTTGGTATGACTAATTTATTATGTCCAATAAACTAAAATGCCTTTTGTAAATACTTGGTGTTTCATTTCGCCAGACGTCATTCAGTGGTCTTTCGAGTAAATAAAATAAATTATCATTATCTTATTTTCATATCTTTACCAAACAACTTGTGTCTGGCTTTTCTTTTCATTTGACAAGTATTACTTACCTTACCCTATAAAAATATGTTCCCTACTAATTGAAAATGTACAAACTAATGTTGACCAGAGCGCTTATTTACATTATACTTTTTAGACATCACAAACGTTTTAAAAAATCAATTTAAGCTGTTAGATGAAAACCTGGTTCTTTTAATATCATAAACAATATCTAGGTGATTTCAAACAACTAACTACGTTACCAGACACGATTGTATTGGGTGTTGCCTAACCCCACTCCCTGTAAATCTGTTTATTAAGAAGACAGGTTAAATTATGAAATTAACTTGAACGATTCTTAATTTTCAGAAGGTGTTATCCTCTATCATAACATTATTTAATTAAATGTGACCACACTTAACTAATTCTAAATAGTTCAAAACTTTCATCATGCCAGAGGTGATGAGGTTTGGCGTATTTTTTGAACAGTTTTTCTCTTTAACTGGTATATTTTTTACTAGTTTAAAAATCAATATGCCATTCATTCAGATATTGTTTACTTACAGAATATTCAGACCTATAGGATTATATGAATGGATACACCAAATGCCAATTTCACAGTTCATTAATTGCGTAGCACTACGCATTTTAATAATCCGAGTCTATAGTAAGTTATTTTCACTATGATTGGACCCAATAGAACTATGTAAATACATTATTTCGGTGTATCTGTTGGATTATATGTTGTACAATGGAACTTGGTGGTCAAAGTTGGTAGTAAAGCGTAAATAAATTGAATGAGAGTTTCACAATACAATTCCAATTTAAATTCAACACAACATGGAAAATGTACAATGATTATTATAATATAGCATTATTACTTTTTACAGTCTATATTCGTTTTCTTATGTAATTTACCTATTTGTTTCTTTAAAATAATTTGAATAAACTTCCCTCACAATTTTAAAGTATCAGTTAGATATTTAGGTGGTCTATGTTTTTTTAATGGGTTGAGTAATATTAATTACGTTCCAGTCAGTTGTTTAACCCGTTCCTTCTAATATTTGAGTTTGGTTGCATAAAATTAAATCAGTACTGAATTAATTAATTGTAGATTTCTCAAAGAATACTTTTCAATTATTGTAATTATAAAGAAATCATGGATGAGTGATTAAATCCACACAGACAGGGTTACCTAATTCATTCAAACTCGATTAATTTTACACAACTATACTATTTGCCCTACAGAATATCCCATTTAAAAAAATCGATCCTTTTTGGGAGAGGACGGTAACAGGGGTGGGAATGGTTTGTATATCTTTTTAAATTTCATTAACTGAAGCTTTTTTTGTTTTACTGTTGCATACCATTTGGTAATTTTACATCACAACCTTTTGTGTGTGGGTTCTGTAATAATCTTTGTAACTGTTGTTTTGTAATTAGTTAATTTATAACTCTTACTTTTTAACAAGGCATAAATTTGGCTTAAAACTAAAACAACTGGTTATAAGTTACTTAAATGATAATTTATTAAAAACCTCATTTATCGAAACTTACCACTCGAACATTTTTATCAATAATAAAATATTTTTGTTTATGGTTTAAATCCTCTCTCCCCAGTTCATAATGTTCTGTGGGTGGATCAAATTTCAAAAGTTACGAATGCAAACAAGTATTGGGTTGTTCGCGTTATATTTTAATATTACTTAATTTAAAGTGGGCTGATGACAAAATACATTACTTTCCGTAAAAACTATGGTTATGTATTATGTCATGATATTCCTAACAATGTACATGTATCAATTTCATTATCAGAATATTTTATAGATGAATAATCGGGTTTTCTCTTAAAACTAGAAGCATCCTTTGTTTAGTTTATCCGTAGGGTTGTATCGGATGTACAATGTACAGCATGGCGTAATTTATTGTCCACTACCTAGTTCTACTGAGCTAGGTATTCCTAAACCGTCATCGCTTCACAATAGAACTTGGAACAATTAATTGCATGGCGCTTTCCAGGAGGATGACATCACAGAAAATTACACACGTTGAAAAGGTTTGTAATCACTATGGCCTAAAACGGATGACATATGGGTAATTCTCTTCAGTCATTGTAATCCACAGGAAATAAACTGTATGAAATAAAAACCATATGTGTCAATTTAATCCAAAATAATAAGAGTTGATAACAAAATAAATTCATTGAAAAAAATATCACGAAAATCTTATAACAGGTTGAATGGGAACCTGAACTTTAATTTGTGTTTTAATCCGATTATCCACAGTATCTTAATCGTGTAGAAAACTTTAAATAATTCAAAGTAAAAAAAAACTTTAGTACAATTTTAAATACGATGATTTTGCGAATGTTAAATAGAGAGAGTAAAGCGAAATATTTTTTCTGGGCAATTCTAAGCTTGTGGAACATTTTTATAATAATGTTGATTCATAAAAGGTTTTCGCTCACTCTTTCCAAAAATGAGTTATAACATGTCTGTTAAAACCAAAATGCATAACAATCTTATTAAAATGTCCAAAGATTTTGGGGTTGGAGCCATAATATACTTTCAAAAAAAAATCCATAGCGATATCAGACATTTTTCTATATTCCTGCAAATTACGCATGATTGCGTAACAACAAAAAGTAACAAAAAAATCACAACTAAATTATTTCTTTTCTGCACAAAAATATTGTTCTCTGTTTTTTCCCAATTTTTTAATAAAGTTAAAAAAATATATGTAAAATCTTTATTCTTCAAAGATGGGGAATTTAAACGTTTTTTTTTTCTCAGGCAGCTTTGATACAACAACGGTTTGTCACTGTCTGCATTTTGCAGGTTAACGCTAACATTGAACATGTCTGTAGCATGTTCAGGCTCTTGTCACTGTTCCCCTTTGTTTGTTTTTGGTAACATGCTAGCAACAAATGGGTGTTTTGTAGGGTTACGAATCTTACGAACGTGGTGTTACAAAAGTTACGAGAGTGGTGTTACGAACTGGCTGGGTAGCTGAGTGGTTAAAGAGCTCGCCTTTTAATCTGAAGGTTGCCAGTTCGGTCCTGAGAAAAGTTAGTGCTTTTTGATGGTTCGATACTGGACCCAGCTGCCTTTGGTCATTGGGCTATTAATTAATGATCCTGAAAAATGAAACAGCTGATATTTGTCAGTAACAAAGCTACACCTCATCTGATCCATTACAATCATCACACTCACCCCTTCAGTCATACTCACCTTAAAATACGCACCACAGAGTGCGTCGGTGTTTCAAATAAAGTATCTAAGTATCTAAATGTTTCCTTTAATACCTTTATTGAAATAGTGACCTAACTAAATAGATAGTTTAAGTCAAGTATGAACGAGAGATGAGTGGAGGATGATTGTGGCGCGATCTTGTAGTCTTGTTACTCTCTAAGACCGACATTCTCCTTAGACAGGACCGCTAATAAGCTTAACAGCCAATTTTATCTAGGGACCTACAGTTTAACGTGGGATCCGAACTACAATTTCGACCTCATATATATGAATTTGTAATGATTATTAGGATGATCTTTATTGAACTAGTATTCACTAGTTCGGACGTTAATTCCCATTGGGAAGTATCTCAACCACAAGACGCTTATAACTATCCACAATTCGTGACCTCCAAGTACCTGGGTTACAGGACGCCGCCACCGTCCCCGTCTTCTAACGTGGTTTCAGAGAGAATTTATTTGTTTTCGTTCGTGGACAGATAATTTCACGTTTACACCTAATTATGAATTTTGATATCACCATTCCATCGCATTAGACTAGTGGAGCGAAAGTTAACATCGATATTAAGGTGTTTTTATCTCTTGTACAGTATCATACATACATAAACAATTATGATTTTCTGTGGTGATTTTATAGACAATTTCAACTTTTATGGTATATTGTTATTTTGTCTTTGAAAATACTGGGTGTTTTATGAGCCATGCCTAAGTGTATTTGATAGTAGCAAATAATAAATCAATTTTATTTATATCACAATTTAATTGAAACTGAATTTACGCTAGTACGGTATGTAAACGTAAAAGAATTGTTCAAAATGCTTTCCCCTAACTTCAATGCATATTTCACAGTGTTTATTTTAACAATCCGTTTGCATTGTGTTTCATTCAGTTTACTTAGGTAAACTGACTTATGAAACACCCGGTATATTTTTGTTTATCAATTTACCATGTAGTTTAATTATATCTTTAACTTGCTCCATTGAAATCAACTATTCAATTAGTATAACTTCATTGTAAAACTACTTGTGCAGTTTATGTACAGATATATAAAATGTCACTTCTATCCCGAACATTTTAACGGTGCTCGGAATTTAAAACTAAATGCGGTGACTGCCATTGACACGTATTGTTTGACAACTTATTTTTAGAGCCTGGTTAAACAATAAGAGTTTCCATATTTAAAAAATTACAAAATTTATATATTTTTATCTTATTAAATATAATTGTAAAAAATTCTTCGAAATTGTTCCATTATGACATCTATCACTACTCTGGTTAATATCTGCCACCTAAAATTGAAATAACTTTCAAAATAAAATAAACCTTAATTGTAAAAGAGGTTGAAATTGAGGCCTAGGCTCTATATTAGAATACATATTTTTAATGTTGGTCCCACTGGGCGACCTATCAATTTGAAAACGTTTAGTTACTACTAAGTATCAGA
Organism: Neoaliturus tenellus; assembly: GCA_030545055.2. NCBI lineage: Eukaryota > Metazoa > Arthropoda > Insecta > Hemiptera > Cicadellidae > Neoaliturus > Neoaliturus tenellus. Next base: position 264,052,261 of record CM061533.1, read on the forward strand.
TCGGTTTATGTCGTTGCAATTTTATTGTTGCATTTTATGTTAAGAGTTTCCAAAGGGCAGATGACTGACAAGATCAGCCATGTTGGTGTAATTTGGTGCTTTGTTGAGGACAAGCTAATTTTTTTAACGTTGATTGCAGTAATTAATCCAGCACGACTGGAAAATAATCCAGGCGAAGATCAACCTGTGTAACCTGAGTATCCATATAATATTTATGATAATTATTTATTCACCAAAGAAGCCAATATGATATATATTTATACAAACAATTCCAAAACTACAAACATTTTTAGTGCATAGCTAAATCGAAAAACTTATAATTTTTATAACTAATATGTAAAAACATACATAACAAATTATTTCAATTAAAATATTGATGAATAATTGGTTTGCCTCCAAGGCCTAGCCTAATACTAGGTCCCTCATTTTATTAGCGTTTTCAATAGCAAAGGAAATGTGTGCCAAGTATCTATTTAAAATAGTTAGTTCATATAGAAAGCCTAAACACCTAGCTACTCTCGTAATAATTTTTTTTAAACTTCAGGCAGAAAAACTAAAGTTATAATGGACCGATTTTATTAATTGATGGGTTGTTAAAAAGTACTCTAACTGAAGATTTGAAAATAAATATGAAATTTTCTGTCTATTCGGATTCACGGGGAAAACAAAAAAAAATCATGTTTTTCATAATAAATACGTTGAAAACGGGGTTACCCACATTTTTTATTCAAGGCAAATTTTTGCTAACTTTATTGAGTATTTTCAAGAATTGTATTATATTATTGTGTAGGAAATATTATTCACTTTCAGTTTATCACCATCTACCTTGATAGATTTCCTCTCCATGTAAATGTTATTTGCAAAAACGCTGAGCAACCTCCGAATATACAGTGGTGAGAAATACTGAATTAGAGATATTTTTATTAAACATTACACAACTAATTCTAGAGTTCTACTGAACCGATTTTATTAATTACTGAAATGGGTCGTTCGAAAGCCTCATTCGTGTATATGTGCAAATAATTAGAAAGGGCAATAAAAAATTTATTGTAAATTATGAAAAACACATCAGTAAAAAACGCCCGTTTTCAGCGTTTTTCCACGTTTTTTATTGGAGGCAAGTTTTGACTGCATTTATTGAGTTATGCAAAAAATGCATAACGGAAATTTGTAGGGAATTTCGTTCTTTTCAACCACTTTAGTGTATTTCCTCACCATTTAAAAGTTATTTGCAAAAAAGCTAAGCAACCTCAGAATTTAACCTCCAAACTTTCCAAGTAACACATTTCCATGATAAGAAATAAAAATAGCGGAGCAAATGCTCTCGTCATGGACAGAAACAAGATTTTATACTCATCAAACCAGGATAGCTTTATCTGGGTATTGCTGCAAAGTAATTGTGTGAGTTTGCCTAGCAAATATTTGGTAAGGGTGTAATTTGAAATGTTTATTTTGAAATTGTAATTGAAATTTATAATCAAATCTGAAAATTGGGGGAAAAATTTAGTGGACTTAGGTATTGAATATGACAGTGTGAATTACACCTCTGAAATTTCACCTCGCAGCCGGCCAACGCATCAAGAGCGATCCTGCATTACCAACTCGATGCAGCAGCATCAGTTCATCAGATTAACATTCAGTCCCCTCAGGCCCACATTCAATACCGTATCCATTCATCAAATTCAAACGGGTTGTTTGGCCCTTTCTCGTTTCGGCTATGAATACAGAATTCGAATAGTAGCTAGATCTGACCGAGTTAGTTTTGTGATCACTTTCATCAAGATCACCTTAATTGACATTCTATCATTAGACACGAAGGTCTCATCTGGACACTAGAGAGGTGTAGTGGTCTGTAAAAGTGTCAATATTGACCCTCTATCATTAGACACGAAGGTCTCATCTGGACACTAGAGAGGTGTAGTGGTCTGTAAAAGTGTCAATATTGACCCTCTATCATAAGGCACGAAGGTCTCATCTGGACACTAGAGAGGTGTAGTGGTCTGTAAAAGTGTCAATATTGACCCTCTATCATAAGGCACGAAGGTCTCATCTGGACACTAGAGAGGTGTAGTGGTCTGTAAAAGTGTCAATATTGACCCTCTATCATAAGGCACGAAGGTCTCATCTGGACACTAGAGAGGTGTAGTGGTCTGTAAAAGTGTCAATATTGACCCTCTATCATAAGGCACGAAGGTCTCATCTGGACACTAGAGAGGTGTAGTGGTCTGTAAAAGTGTCAATATTGACCCTCTATCATAAGGCACGAAGGTCTCATCTGGACACTAGAGAGGTGTAGTAGTCTGTAAAAGTGTCAATATTGACCCTCTATCATAAGGCACGAAGGTCTCATCTGGACACTAGAGAGGTGTAGTGGTCTGTAAAAGTGTCAATATTGACCCTCTATCATAAGGCACGAAGGTCTCATCTGGACACTAGAGAGGTGTAGTAGTCTGTAAAAGTGTCAATATTGACCCTCTATCATAAGGCACGAAGGTCTCATCTGGACACTAGAGAGGTGTAGTGGTCTGTAAAAGTGTCAATATTGACCCTCTATCATAAGGCACGAAGGTCTCATCTGGACACTAGAGAGGTGTAGTAGTCTGTAAAAGTGTCAATATTGACCCTCTATCATAAGGCACGAAGGTCTCATCTGGACACTAGAGAGGTGTAGTGGTCTGTAAAAGTGTCAATATTGACCCTCTATCATAAGGCACGAAGGTCTCATCTGGACACTAGAGAGGTGTAGTGGTCTGTAAAAGTGTCAATATTGACCCTCTATCATAAGGCACGAAGGTCTCATCTGGACACTAGAGAGGTGTAGTGGTCTGTAAAAGTGTCAATATTGACCCTCTATCATAAGGCACGAAGGTCTCATCTGGACACTAGAGAGGTGTAGTAGTCTGTAAAAGTGTCAATATTGACCCTCTATCATAAGGCACGAAGGTCTCATCTGGACACTAGAGAGGTGTAGTGGTCTGTAAAAGTGTCAATATTGACCCTCTATCATAAGGCACGAAGGTCTCATCTGGACACTAGAGAGGTGTAGTGGTCTGTAAAAGTGTCAATATTGACCCTCTATCATAAGGCACGAAGGTCTCATCTGGACACTAGAGAGGTGTAGTAGTCTGTAAAAGTGTCAATATTGGCCCTCTATCATAAGACACAAAGGTCTTATCAGGGTACTAGAGAGGTTGGGCAGTCTGTAGGATATTGAAATGTAAATTTCGACCCCATATCATGACACGAAGGTCTTATCAGGACACTAGAGAAGTGAAGTGGTCTCCCAGAATAATTTAGTGCCAATGTTGACACCCCATCATAAGGTCGTAACAGAACATTTGGGAGATTGAGAGTCTACAGGTTACTGAAGTGTCAATTACAACCTCAACCTCAACTCCAACAGAACTGTGCTCAACACAACGTTTTACTAGGACACCAGTAATTGGAAAACCTGTGTAGATACGGTAATTGATGTATCAAGAGTAACATTCCATTTTTAGCTCGACGGTAAAATCTCATTGTAAGTGAAGCGACCTGCAGCAAAAATATGTGTCAATAGTAATGCATCATCAGTATGACATCAGGAAATGAATGGCCATGCAGAAAAACGATGTGAGATCATTAACCTTCCATCATCAGCCCGACAGGAAAGTCTGATCATGACTAGAAAGGTTGAACACGTAAAGCAAGCGGATGTCAACAGTTTAGTGTAGTAAAATTAGTCGGGAAAAATGAAATAATTTTTGGAAAGCTAATTTATTTTTAAATGTGTTCTATGGCATCCCCTGAACTTCCTCCAACAAGTGCCCTGAAATCCCATGTGGGGATCATGCCCAAAAATGAGGGGTTGGCCTATAAGGAGTTAAAATAAATTTTGATATTAAGCATACTAAATTTGATTACAATCCAGAAGGTTTATATATATCAAATTAAAGGTCTTAAAATGTAGAGTACAATGCCGTAAACCCGACCTAAATATAACGGTCGGGAGAGAAATGTCATACGTTCAAAATTTAGAATAAATTAATATTATCAGAACTTTGCAATGCAACAACTTCCGACATATTTGACCTTTTGAGGTCTGGTTTTCGGCTATGTACTCTCCTTATTAAGACCTTTAAAATTATGTAAACCATGGCTATGGACTAAGAAAAAATTTTTAAAACTCCCTCTTTGGGACGTCCATGTAGAGGGTGGTTCAAGGGTAACATGATGGGCATATGCCAAGATATCCCTATTTGCAAAGGTAATTGTACAATCAAACGTTTGCCGCAAACCGGACCTCAAAAGGTCAAGTTTTTTTAATATTAGGCCTATTACATTTTTAGGCGTTTAGATTAAAATTTGATTTTTATTCTAAGTTTGGCAGGCTGCCATTTCCGACTCAAGCAACCTTTTGAGATGGGGTTTGCGGCATTAAATTCTACTACTTAAGAGCTTTAATTTGATATACATAAACCTATTGGTCGATGAAAAACTTATTTCTGACTCCACAAGGGCCATCCTATCATTTTTAGGCATGTTGCCCACTGGGGATTTCAGGGGACTTTTCTGAGGGAGGTCAGGGGATGACATAGAACACATTTCAGCAACAATTGGCTGTCCAAAATTTTTTTATTTTCCAGCCATATTTTGGCTTAATTGTACTACACTAGTTAGTCTCAATCAATAGTTGTGCGGATCAATATTATTTGAAGGTGAGGTAAGTAGTTTGATGATCAATGTGCTTTATTATGACTTTTATTCTAAAAATAAATTGTATTTATTGTTTTTAATAAATATCAAGTGACTGGTGGCTTACAGGGACAAAAGCTCTTAAGTATAAAATTAAACTTGTATTGACCAGTACTTCACTACGAAAGTTACCAAGGAATTCCATATTTGTAGTAATATTTTACCTATATATATGTTTTCATACAATACTCCAAATAATCTTTAGAATCATTTACTTTGAAATACACATTATAAATGCTTAATTTTGTATATATTGTTGAACATTAATAATAAAAAAGACCCGTAGCAGCAATCATTTAATTGTTAATACATTTTAAATAGTAGTAATCATAGCCATTTTAATGTCTTGTTTGTTTATAAGTTGAATATGAATATTCAAAGTTAATTTAAAATCGGTATATGAATACATCAGTCTTGCAAATTTTGTTACCTCAAACTCAACACCCTAAAGTCGATTATACCACTCACTGCCAATATTTTGCTATCAAAATCAACACACGTGTTTTCATGTAAACAGAGTAGCATTTTTGTAATCACCATTTATTTCATAAAGGATCTTTAACGTTATTTCTCATTTTTTTATAGATTTTAGACACTATGCTTTTTTTAGTTTGCTTGTCACATATCTTTGATTTGATAATTTTTCCTCGTGGTTGGGATAATTTTCACCGATACCTTTAATTTGAGACCCCCTTCCTACAATTTTTAACACGCCCACAATTTTCTAACGATCTATATATAGGTCGGTTTGGATAAGTAAGTTGTTAAAAATCTATAGAAAAAACCGCTTTTTATAAATTGTTGTCTTTTATGCTAAAAAAAAAATTAATTAGGTATTTTATTGTATATTTTAGTTTAACGAAATATTATGAGGTATATTTGTTTCAAAGTAACTAACTTTCTCCAGAAATCATTGGAAATAAAACCTTAAACCCAAGTCTGAGGTTCATTTGGGAGATAAAAATTTAAATTCATTTTTATTTACAGAATAGGTTATTAAAATCTATAGTTTAGCGCCTGAACTGTGGATTTAAGCCTAATTAAAGGTTACGTACCTCGTCTTACAGTTTAGTTTATCGTCTACACTATATGTCTCACCCCTTGAATGGCATCATTAGATGTTTAAAATAAAAAAAATATGTTTCATCCTGACGGTTTTTATTAAATTAGTTTTTTTACACTTTAAGGACTCCATCTGGATGAAACTTTTTTTATATTTTAAACATCTGATGATGCCGTCGTAACGGGGAAACATGTCGCATGGACGATATTGCGTGAACCTATGATTATACCTAATGCATCACCTATCAACAAGCTGATTTCAGGCTACAGTTAATCATTGTAGGCCCTATCTCAGTCTCATTTGCACCATGGAACTTCTATGTAGATATTTCTTTTGCAGCCATTAACTATATAATCCATGCAGGGTCGTATTATAGATTAATGTGAGTCGGTGGCGTAGTGGTTAGCGCGCCGGACTTCAGGACCATGGCAGCGATGTCGTGGGTTCAAATCCGCGTTCTGCCAGTGACTTTTATCAGTACCTTTCACCTTGTGCTGTATCGGCTCACCCCCTTACTTTGTCTAATACGTTCCACGCACAGATCAATTGTCTATGTGGACGGGGCAAAGTAAGGCAAAAAGAGTTTCTCCAACCTCTTTAAAAAATATATTATATAATTAAACACTGATATTGGGTCATAAAACATTTAAAATTACAATTTGCATATCCTCGTACGGCTATCACAGCCAGCTACCAACTTAAAATAATAATAATAATAAAAGAAATAAAAGATGTTCTACATTGCAAAGCATCTGCGTCAGTACATTGAAAATAAAACCAAAATAAACATTTATGATCTCTCTATAAAGCTAAATCCAGGGCCCGAAGCCATTGCAGCCCAGCTTCACTTGCACGATGCAGGCCCATCAGCCTTCTGGAAAAGCACTCAAAGGGCACTCGGTGACAATGTTAGCCATGGTCTGGAACTCCACACCATAGCTGCATGGCTGATTTTCTGCCATGCCCCATTTGTATTTATAATAATTACATCTTCCTACTCCAGCGCGGAATTGATTGAGTAAAGTCCACTGATGCCGAGGAAGATCCTTACCACCTACCTCTAAGGTCGGGTAAGCAATCAGAAAGCAATTCCAAACTTGGAAAGATTCCCAGGAGGAGTTCCAGTTGGTATGGATAGAAAAGTTTGAGTCCGTCAATTGGAATGATGTCCGCAGAGGTGGTTTTCGGGACCTCAATCTTACCGTCATCTAGTGTAGGTATGGATAGGCAGATGTGAAGCAGATAAGATCTTAGTATATTCCCTAATGAGTGCATCCCTTCGTCTAGTCTCAGGTGGAGCGATATTATGCAGGACCGGGAGCCAGGGGAAGGGGGTATGCCATGAGTGTAATGGCTCTCGTAGCCCTATTTATCTGAACGTCGATATCTTTTACATGCACACTGTTCAACCACACGGGAACACAGGACTCATTTGCATATCCTACTCCAGTAATACTGCAATGCGATTCAGTCCACTAATTTTGTGATGGATTCATGCTAAATATTACAGTTCGGTTTTTAAGAAAGATTCTACGAAACGTTCATGCACTAGAGGTAGGTTTACACGTGAGAGTTTTTCACTCTCAGAGAGTTTCGTACTCTCAGCAGGTACTCGCAGAGGTGTTTACACAACCAGCGAATTTTCCAAGATTGTTAATCCCAGACAGTTTTCTGCGAGTACTATCAACAGCTGTCTGAGATTTTTATGAGAGTAACTAACTACTCCCCGAGAGTGAAAAACTCTCACGTGTAAACCTACCCTAATAGTTATACTTACTAGGATATATATTAGTGCAGGTGATACTGAAGATATTTATAGAAGCAGTAGTAAAACTAGAGTTCTTTTCAGTGTATATAAAATTTAATTCTTGCTCCACTACACCAATCGAAGCCGAGAGGCTTTTCCCTGCATTAATTTTTAGGATTTTCATCTACTAGATTCCTGGGGTGGTGATTGTGAATAGAAAGCTGTAAAACCGATAATGTTTACTACGAGTAAATTCATCCCTGTTTTGCTACCCCTTGTGTCTTATCTCAAGTGAATCGATATTGCACATGTCAGACCACCTGGGAGAAAGGGTTGCCATGGAGTTCACCACCAATGCTCTCATGTCCCTGGCTACCTGGATGACGAGCTCCCGGGCTTGCACACTATTTAGCCACACGAGAGACAATATTTAGTGATGCTCAGTGACGTAATTTAGGGCTGATGAAAGGCTGGTTCCAAGAGAGCCAATCTTTCGAGGGTGCGGCTCTGGACGGCAAATTAAGCCGGGTTTACAAGTAACGATAAAACGTAACGATTTGTCTGAAAGATATGACGTTGCATGCAATACGGAATGCGTAAACCGCAAGTCGATACGACTCGTCTGAGTTGGATCGGAAGGTTTGGAAGGTTTGTGCAAATTTGCACAAATCTCTTGAGATCGCATCGACAAGTTGTAGCGTGTAAACGGACACACCTGTTTCGACCGACTGCAGTTTTGCGTCGTCGTCTCACATCCCGTCTCACATTTTTGAGTGATTAATGTGTAAGTTCATTTGTTGTTTAAGTTTTGACGTTTTGTTGCTTACCAGTTTTTTCAAGTTTATTTTGGTGGCACAGAAATGTCAGACCTACGTGAAGCCCCTCGGGAGTTTCTCTTAGAGTTTATAGAACTGTACAAAAACTTTCCTTGCTTATGGTAAATAAAAAGTAAACATAATTCTAACAGAAATAAAAAGAACAAATGAGGGGAAAACACCGACTGACTTCTAAGGAAAGACAAAACGTGTGCATGCACCATCATATCGTTCAGACAAATCGTTACGTTTAATGGTTACATGTAAACGAAATTCCGATATCCGACAAAACGTTCCGTCTTGTCGTTGCAGTTTTGTCGTTCAATTTATCGTTGCGTGTAAACCCGGCTTTAGGTAACCACCTAGACGGAGGTGAGCCCTTCCAATCTGCAGACACAAGCGACAGATTGGGTTAAGTGCGCCCTCTATCGGCAGCTAACATCGTACCAATATCGGCCCTCAAGAACGCAGCCGATTGATCGAAAGAGCGCCCGAGATCGACGGTAAATAGCAATCACCATCCCGGTAAATAGGGACACAGATTCTGGGTCTGGATAGTAATACTACAATCTACAAGTGGAACTTTAAGTTCGCACTTGGTAAGTATCGAATTATGATTACATTTCAGGGTTCCTTATAACTCCTGGTGAGCCCTCCCTCTGATTCACAGTAGTGCTTTCAAAAAGTAGGTGTTTAAGTTCAAAATCATGGTATTTTATTCCCCTGTTTCGGACGCCGTTTTTCAACCGATTTTCTTTAAACTTGGTAAATGTTTAGTTGAATAGTTATATTAGGCCCCTCATACCTCGAAATTTTGAAAATTTAACAAATATTACTCTCTGTGACATTGCAAAGTAACTCTATTTTCCTTAGTAATATTTGTTAAATTTTCAAAATTTCGAGGTATGAGGGGCCTAATATAACTATTCAACGAAACACTTGCCAAGTTTAAAGAGAATCGGTTGAAAAAAGGCGTCCGAAACAAGGGAATGAAATACCATGTTTTGCATTAAAAGCCGTATGGTTAACATTGCCGACTGCGCAACAATTAATTTGCTTCTGGCCCCAGGGATGAAGATGACTCAATTGCACACTCATTTGGTCAGCCGGTTAATCAATCGAAAATAAATTTGATAATGGCTAGAACTATCCTTTTTCAATTAATGCTATTATAATATATAGATATGTATCAAATTATTGTATGAGTTCATTTAAAGTATATTTGAGGGGTGCTCCAATCAATTTTAATCCGTCCCATGTTATCAAAACAATAACTTACGTAAACTGATTATACATTTTCAGCTCAAAACACAGCTCAAGAGCCAAGTAACTTACATGATTTCAAACCTTTTATTTTAACACTATTTAATATAAGACAGTGCGTTATATTATGGTTTAATATAACACTATTTAATTATTCAATTCTATTATAAAAGTGCATTGCAGTAATGAACGAATGAAGTCAAATATTATTTTGTTAGCTAGCTTATGAAGATATTTTTCTCAATAGCAAACTTAGCTAACGAATTTATTCTAAGTTTGTTAAAACAATGTTTATCATAAGTTCACTTAAAGTTTGAAACACAAATAACCGATTTCCTAGTCTTGAATATAAATACTCTTTTCTTAACATTATTTTGTTCTTTTAACTATCTTATAATCAAACAAACCGATACTAAAATGCAACGTTTATTTTTGGCATTTTTTCTTTTAACAAAGCGAAAAATACTGGAAATAAGTTTAAAATTAATTAGGAAAAGATTATTATTGTTCTTCTTCTCACGTGCGGGTTATATGAAGTATTAAAGTGTCAAGTAATAGGATATTAATCAAATGAAATAATTAATATATAAATACCTATAATTCATTTTTAATATTTGTCATTACATCATTGTATTGTATAACATAACAACGCGTATACATTTAAAACCCTCCCCACGATTTCACACATTTTAAAAATGCAATCGAATGCGTTGGTTGTCTCAAAAGGAATTTTTTACTTTTTTTTATAATCAAAGATGAAATACCCCGTCGCAGGAAATCTGCGTAATATACATTTTTATTTTTTATCAACAAAAACCAAAATTGTGATACACAAAAATAATATACTGGAGCCAAGTACATCGTTCATTAATATAATATAATAGAAAATTAAATATATTTTTGGGTTAAAATATTTGATATATATTGTATATTATAGTTATTGTATTTTTCACAGGAACATATGCCTTATAGCGGGAATTCGGCAAAAGCAGATTTCATACGACGTATGAAGTTCTTCAGGGATGAAATTTACTCACATGTTACAAGTTGAAATCAGTAACGTCTTAATTAATATTTATGTTTATACTTTTCTTAAATATCACTGATTTCTACCTCCACATTTAAGTATTTTTTCAGTAAGTTAGTAGATAGCAAGTGTAGTTATTTGTCCTTAACTACTTTGATTTGTACTTTAATCACATATACTCGTGGTGTGATACTGTTTATTTTTCATAAAAAGTGATATAAATAGGTTGAACTTAGAATTTTCGTTCAATAATGCAAAGGTTCATTGAAAATTCAATTTTAGCCAATGTAGGTTTTAGGGAAGTGAGATTGCTGTGCAAATTAGATTGTTGAGGCATTGCTGTAACTTCACAGTTAATCAAACCATACTGCGTTGAAACCGTGAATTTTGTCCTAAAAAATTATTAATAGTTATTTACCCATTACGGGAAACAAGGTCTATTGTGGTCTAACAAGATCAACTAATTAAAACCACTAGTTGCCGCTGGAATGAATTAACAACCCTGTTTATCCGTTTTAAAATTGACAACTAAAATTAGTACCTATTGTATTTTAACCATCGTCGTGTTTATCAAACGAAAGTTTTATGGAGAGTATGCCAACCTTTCAATAATTTTCGCATTCTCCTTGATTTTCGCATTTGAAGGACATCAAGTTAAATGGCACAGTAAATACATCAAACATCTATAGCTCATAAGAAGTGCAATTCATAAGTGCTTCTAGGGCTTACAATGGACATCATACAAATGACGTTCATAATAAAACCGCCACATAAACATTTGTATCAAAGCTATAGTAGACTTGCATAATGCATACAACAGCTGTTCACTGCACTCTTTCACTTAACTATAATAGTTTTTAGCTTTCACACTCGATATTGTCAACATTAAATTTACTGTGAAAGTCATAAGACGGTTGTGAACCTGGGGAGAGTAGAAGAGAAAAGTCCTGGCTGCAAGTACTGTCAATTACGTCACTTCCGGCTTCCGGTCTGTTTGCCTTTACAGTACCCAGGATAAGTATTTTCAGCAAGTGGCAGGGTAATTTCTTGCAGCTAGCCACTGTTTGAGGTCTTAAGTGAAAGTTCTTTAGATTTTAATCGAGATGTGTCCACCATATCTAGGCTAGTTGATATAACGAATTTTGTTTATCATTTAAGAAAACAATTATTTGAGAGTGCGTCTCCCTTGTAAATGAAGACTTCAACAATTTTTTATTATAATTTATAACAAAATCTCAAAATTTTATAAAAGTTTTATTTAATAGATTTTTCTTTCCAAATTGCACTTGTATGGCATTTTTAAATAAGAAGCTGTCACTTCTATTCACTGTCAACTGTGATTTACCACTTTCCGTTTCTCTTGTGGTGGCAAGTTCATGTTTTGACAGGATGATTGGAAAGTTCTGATCACGTGACGTCCCACGTGACCTGCTACTTACCTCCACCTTGACAGCAAAATCAAACATGTTTGAAAATTTCGTTTTAGAAATATTTACCGTTGGAAAGGATAGTTCCTCTTATAGTTGAAATGTTCCTGAATACAATTGCGATAAGTGCAATAATTGGCAAGTGCTTACTGTCTCTATTTCCCTGTCCCGGCTCGGAGACAAAAAGATCGTTCGGCCGCTCCCGTGGCTTGGAAGTCACGTTAAGCCGTTGGTCCACCTGCATAAAAAACAAAAAAGTGCAGGCATTTCAGGCGAGAAGAACTATCAGTTAATTGCTGATCTCCCTCCACTAAAAGCCATACGACAATTAATTAACTGTCTCTATTTCTCTGTATATAAGCCTGTCTCTACAAGAGTATAATATAATGGTTAAGAGTGAAGTAATATACAACATGTATATGCGTCTGTGTATGTAAATTGACAGGTGTGCAGATGTACACTTCCTCAGGATTTTCAGACCACAAAAAAATGTGTCAGGATTATGACCGGGCTATAGTATAGGGAGTCATGTAGAAAGTCCTTTAAGGAGCTTAACCTACTTACTCTGGTCAGTTTGGTTAGAGACGGCAGCATTCAGCAAATTAAAAACAGTTTGATACAAGGACAGAACGTGTATCCTTATCCAACTAGGGAGTATTAAATGTACATGCTGGCCCAAAATAGGTAAGTGGTAGCCATGAATTTACCATCACAGGCCAGGCAGGTTTGACATTTCTTAATTAGCTACCACTAGCAATTAGGCACGAGAGAGACATTGACCGGTTAAGACGTCAACTAAAAACCTTTTTGATCGACCACAGTTTTTAGACGGTTGCCGATTTTAGGAACCATGCAGGAGGTTCTAAGGGGGAAAACTAAAACTATTTTTGAAGGGGGGGGGGGCAAAATTAGTAACGTAAGGTACGGGTTATTTTCTTATACTTTTTTATTTTCACAAAGATTTTACAGTTTTGTTTTTTGAAAGTATTCAACTTTTGCTAGTTGTTTACCTTGAGTCAAAAATATAAATTTACTATATGTCTAGTGGAGTCAAATTAACTTTTAAGGTATTTGGAATTTTTATTGTTAATGTAACAAATACAGCATTAATAATAATAATTGTATGGCTTTTAGTGGAGGGAGATCAGCAATTAACTGATAGTTCTCCTCGCCTGAAATGCCTGCACTTTTTGTTTTCTATTCAGGTGGACCAACGGCTTAATTTGACTACCGAAACACGGGACAGCATTAAAATTAAAATATACTTGATGAAATATGACGATGATAAAATATTATTTCATGTAATACTGTACTATTTAAATAACCCCAATCGCAGCAGACCTGCTTACTCAGGGGATTTCCCATGGAATTTGGTATTTTTCCCCATATACACCACAAGTTGAGTATGTAGGTTTGCCACCATATGGGTGTTGTAAGCGAATCTAAGTTACACTCTTACTAGTGAATGTACATACCAAATTTTATTAAGTTATGTCAATAAATGAGAGAGGTAGAGGGATTTGTTCATTTCAATAAGAATAACAAATTCACTTATCAATTTCCCTGTAATATGTTGAGTAAGGTTAAAATATCAAATTACTAAATTGTTTGTTTCTTTTCAAACTCTTTTGAATGGTTTTAGTTTAAATGAACGAATTTAGAAAATTGAGGTCCAAAATACAAAAAAGCCATTTCTTATTCTTATTGTTGTTGTTATTGGACGCTAAGCACGTCTGCCTCAAAATGAGCATTTTGCGCAAGTCCCCGGAAGGATGGGATATTGAAGGAAGAGAAAGGGTGAGAGATGGGACATCAGACGGGCTGCCTGACCATTCAGAGGGCCAACTCCCGTGCTTCTGTGGCAACCAATTTTCATTCTCAAACAGGCGTTCTGCTCTCTTCTCTAAACGACAACCAACAGACTGTCCATTCATGTTCCAACTTTGCGCAGAATGTACTTAGCCCCCGCTTACTAGAAAATGAATGGATCATGAACGAAGGGAAATTGTCATAGTGTACAGCCAAAAGACTTACCTCATGTTATGAAAACTTCGTTTTGCTGTATCCAATGACAACTTTTTGCCCCTTTTGGAAACCCATAAAACTCTGTTCCCATGGTCCGATCATGCTGGTTTGCGAACTTAACCTGATGAATGGCACTTTACACCTCTGCACCAACTTTTCTGTTTTTTTAGAACGTTTATAAAATTTACCGGTTTTAAGTTATTTAGTTTTAAGTTAGTTTTAGTTTGAAATTTTTTAATGGCCAACATTTTGAAAGTACACATAGGAAAAAGGTAATTTTTTGTGGAAATGGACATAAATGTTAAATAAAGGTCCATGATAAAAATGAAGTTCCTAAAACAATCCGTCACAGAATTAAAAATTGGAAAAACAAAATGGCGGATAAATATGTATATTAGGACACACCTTCATAAGAACATTTTTACTTATTTTCACCCACAATTAGCCATATCCCATATTATGAAGTTTGATGACGGACTTTCAAGACACCCTGTATATTATAGTTTATAGTTGTTTAAAGAAGGTTCTGAAATATTTAAATCTACGGTATATTTTAATGACACATGCACTACCAAAATATACACGTGAAATCAAGTAAATGTTTATAGAATGATCTGACAACAAACAAAATTAGATGATATCTCAAATGTTAAGTAAAAGATATAGCTAAATAAATTCCAATGATTAATCATAATTCAACCCTGTTAAATCTGATTTCAAATATGTATAAATATCTTTAATTCGTCTCAACGTTTCGTCTTACGTTAAATATCTTTACGTTCAAATCTTTAGATTCAATATTACTAAATCACTAATTAAATGCCAATTACCATCCGGGTTGTATTACTTTTAAAAATTAAAGTAAAAACACATTCATCATATTGAACAGTACTATTTAAATAAATAAACAAAATATTTGTTTTCATATAATGTCAAACAGTTTGTATTATTAAAGTGACATAATGATAAGTAAATAAATAATTTTTCATCGTTGACTGAGTTTAAAAAGCATATGTTAATTTAACAGTGTGTTTTTTTCTAAAGTTTTTCTAAGCTGACTAACAACAACTACATTAAGCAGTTTAATTTATTTCAATATACGTTTATTATCACCCTATTAAATAATTACTAAAATTTAATCTTTTAGTGTATATTTAACAATGAAGAGACGACCGAAAAATATTTACAAAGTTATTAGCTGCTTTATTAGCCTAATTTCACCCATTACCAACTATAAGAAAAATTAAGAGGGATATTGTCTATGATTTTTTTACTATAAACTACTTATATTAAAATTAAGTAATTACAAAACTAATTCTATTTATTTTAGTACTAATAAAAAAAACCTTATCCAGAAATTTATTGAGATTTGAACATAATACCAGACAAAGAAGAATCCAAATTTTTAGGTATAATATTAGATTTGAAATTTTGGCTTTGAAAAGAATATCAAATGATTAAATGATATTAAATGATGAATTAAATGATTGTAATATGGCAGCAAAGAAGATTGTATATTTCTCTCTTATTCAATCTCACACTGCCTATGGAACAAAATGTTATGGATCCACATCTCATCAAAATTTAAACAAAATACTTATACTTCAGAAGAAAGTCTTGAGAATGTTGCTAAATTTGAAATATACGGTATATCTAAGGATATATTTTGTTGCTATGAAAAATATTTCCTGTATTTCGATTATACATTTTTAGGTAATTAACTATACAAAAGAACACTATTTAATCAAAATTAAGAATGTAAATCACAATCATTTTACTAAAAATATGCTCTTTAAATAGTTGCAATAAAGTCAATAACAATAAAATGCATTATAGATAGATGTTACTGTCTTTAAATTTAAATTTCAAATTGTGGGTTGCGATTCAAAAGAAACGCCCTGTATAAGAATTTTCTAAAATAACAAATAGGGTAGGCCTATCAAATGTACTTTGATGAAAAACGATATCAAATATTAAAATTAAAAAAAGATTCATCGTGATAAGATTTAGAACCAAATCGATTAAAACTGAATTGAAATAAGACTAAATTGATTTGAACAGTGTTTTATACTGTAGAAACCACCAGGGCAAATAATTTGTGATAGTGCTCTATTAACTGATAGCTAGCATTATACCCTGCTCAAAATTGTTCGAAGCACAGAATTTAATTTCCCATCACGGGACAGATCCCCTCCCCTTCTGAGTTGGATTTCCCCTATTTTTCTTCATAATTATCTGATATTTTAATTTCAACCTTGGATTTTTAGAGTAAATAATTTGATAATAGCGCTAATTTTCGGGTTACTTCTCCCAATTACTGTTGAAGCACTTCTTACATCCAAAACTTTATAAATAAGCATGTTTACGAAAAAGCAAAAAAATCATAAAGTGACATGAAAATTAAACTGCTAAAGCTATATTAATGATCATCGATTTTGATTGGTAGGGTTATTGGCAGCAAGACAAACGGAAAACATTAGGGGAATTGAAATCCGCGATTCGACAGCACATTGATTTTCATTTAACGTTAATTTGATGGATCTTCGCTAAAAATAACTAATTAATTGCCATTAAATTAAAATACAGAAAATGGTGATAAAATTTGATCAACAAAAGTGTTTGATTTACATTTGGGTTCAGTGTGAATAGTTAATTAATTTACTAAAATAGCTATCAACACTTCGGCTTGAAATGCGATTTTTTGCATATCTTATCTAAACAACCTTTCAAAATTTCATTTTGCTTCTGGCTTGTTTACGAGTTGTTTAAGCACATTATTTTGTATTAGTATAGTTGTCTAAAATGTATACTTTTTATATTTCAATTATATGGTACATTTTACTGACTAATGTAAAAAAAATTACCTTTGTAATCGATTATAGAGTGATCATCAAAACGTTTTCGATGAATATGGAACTGATTGCGATTCAAGAAAACAACAACATTCATCGCCAGGCTTACTCTATGGGGCTGTACATTGATAACCTACATTTGTAAGAGAAATCATTCAATAGCTCACTATCTCATTGTCGACATTTCAATCCTTCGAAAATCTAATCCCAAATCCGTGAGCATATAAATTTGAGCTAGATTCATATTACACCATCATTAATAAGATGCAAATTATAAACCAGATTGTATCAAATTCTCTCTATTAAGATAATTAGACTAGTATTAAATTAATTAAATTCTTTTTGGCCTATAGTGTTGGCATGTTTTTAAAGTCAGACAATTATGTTGACACAGAAATTACTGACGATTAATTGAAAACACCAAACATGCTCCAACCACCTTAGAATACCAATCATACGATCATTATCATTTTTATCCTGCCATCTGTTACTCTATTTTCTTGGTCTTATAGTGTGCCAAAGGCGATATACTTATCCGAGGGAGTGTGAGTAAACAGAGCATGAATATGGAACTGATTGCGATTCAAGAAAACAACAACGTTCATCGCCTGGCTTACTCTATGGGGCTGTACATTATTAACCTACATTGTAGGATTACTGCTAAAATAAATTCTATGTAGATTATGAATTCAACAAATATGCTTGGTAGCTTTTTACCAGGTTTCACCGGGGACCTCTGTGCGGTATTCCAGGAAAGGGTTTTAAGCTTTGATTTAACTAAATAAGAAAACCGAATATTCTATTTACTATCGTACATAAAAATGCCCCCTAAAATAATTGAACAACCTGGTTGCTGTATAGATGTAGAATAACAAAAGTAGAATCAAGTTTTTTTCTATATATAAGTTTTATACAACGATTCAACGTGGCTCCCACTTATGACAAAAATTTTGTCAATGAAGTCACTCAACGGAAGTTTTATTTCATCGGTGATGTTGGAAAGGGCTGTATTGATTCTCAGTCTCAATTTCCGGACATTAAAGACTTTCGACTTGTAAATTGGTCTTTGACAAAGCGCTAATTGAAAAATCGCAGTGGTTTTTTTTTAAATTTTTTTTTTAGAGGTTGACGGACTTTTTTTGCCTCACTTTGCCCCGTTTACATAGACTATTAATCTGTGCGTGGATCTTATTAGACAAAGTAAGGAGGTGAGCCGATACAGTACAAGGTGAAAGGTACTGATAAAAGTCACTGGCAGAACGCGGAATCGAACCCTCGACATCGCTGCCATGGTCCCGAAGACCGGCACGCTAACCACTACGCCATCAAATCCCCCGAAGATAGGTCCGGGGACCGTGTAGGGCAGTGAAATTGGACCGCCACGCACAATCCATTGTGTTGTACAACTTCACCTGGGGGGCCTATAAATGTGCATAACAAGTGTTTTATGCTCTTAGTCAATCGTACTAGTATCATTTAACGTTCTTTGATGGGAGATATCAAAATTAGCTTGTTTTAGATCTTCTTTGTAACAAATTACAAGATTTTTTTCAATGCAAAATTAAAAACTGATTTTTTTATTATAAGTTCATGACGCTGGACGCAGACCTTAACGTATGATTTTAAATTAAAAAATTTGAGCGACCAATGTCATTTAGGTAACAAATTTTTAGTTTTTAATTTTCTTTGGCCAACTTTTTTCTACCACTTCTTTAAAATAATTTTAACTAATTTATAGTCTTCTAAAACAATCTATTTTGGACAAAACTCTTGAAGGGCTGCAGGACGAGACTCAAAGACCTCATTAATGTGAAGTAAAGTCATTCCAAACCCTTTGATTTGTCATTAAAACCCTGGGATTCAGTTCAACAGTTGACTGAGAACTTTGACTTACAACCACAAACTGATAATAGGATATTTGTTTAAATAGTTCAACTTTACAAGGATGACATTTTTATGTTCATCCTAAAAGACTAAAGCGTCTGTTTTAAAAATATTAAAATGGTTTTCGAAAACCTTACAAACGAATAAGTCTTCCCCTAAATAATACTTTTTTCTGTTAAAATTCAGTGGAAAATTTAAGATTGATGTCTAAAATAGCAGATGGATACGTAAACCGTTTTAGGTGTCCAATTTATTTTGTTACCTTTGAGCAAGTTTTAGCAAAAATAAGTCCTAAAAAGTTTGTATTATTTCACAGAATACAAAATTTTGATTTAAGGTTATTTTTTGTAGAGATCATAACAGAAATATTCAGTAAAGAAAAATTTCATTTAGCAATTTTTTAATATTTTAAATTATTATTCACTTCAGTCACGAAGGTCGTAAAACTAGATGTAGCCGGGCCGGACCAAAAACAGGCACATTAAGAGGACTACAAAAGAAACCAGTCCCCACCTTAGCCAGTGGTCTGATTTTGACCAAATTTGGGCCAGCCCACTGCCTCGGTCAGTCGTGCGGTAGCGCTTGGAGGATGAGCGTCGTACGAGATATCAGGTCGTTCACTCCGGCGCGCTCGTCTAGTGTTAGTGATTGATATGTGTGCATTTGTGCGTTCTACTGTGTACGAAATCCGAAACTTCCTTAGTGTGCTTAGATTCAATTGTGAATCCATTCTCTCATTTTCGATAGCTTTTGGATACCATCTTCTAACAGTAGATTAACTTGCGGTAAGTGGTTTTTAAATCCTATACTATATAATATGAGCAATGTCTGAAGAGATGTGTGTTCCACGATCTCGAAATCTAGCGGGTAGATTTTGCTTAAACTTCGCATTTAATAGTGTTTTGTCTCAAAAATAAATTTATAAACAGCCTAAATCCCAGAAAAAAATTGAATTTGGTCTAAATTTAAGTTTTAAAAACGTAATTTTTAACATTGGCCTTATGGGTTGCTATTTTGGTAACGAAATAACAACAAAAGGTAAACAAAAATAAAGGAACATAATTTTTTTAAGCAGTCTTCTTAAACGTCTGTTAACTGATAAGAGTTGGTTGTTGGTTTAAATTTAACAGCTTTATTATTATGACACTATAACAAAAGTGAATTAAAACCAACGAGAAAAGCTCGGTAAACCTGGTACTATTTAATATAAGAAAGAATTTTTAGTTTTGGATAAAATTATTTAGTTGAGAAGCTAACTTTCTTTTAACAGGTATTTGAAAAATATACATCAACAATACACAATATGAAATATTATATCATCGACATTAATGCCAAAGACAATCAAAAGGGCCACGTAACAAAAGGGCCATATTGTATTCATATACATATTTGTCCATATTATTTATATGCAATTTATATTATTAAGGGGTTACCATATCAAAGGATAAGCTTACCATAAAAATTGCTTGTTAAAATCATTCAATATTAAATCATTGTAATGATGCCTTAGGTATAACTTTTGTAAAAGCAAGAAATCTAGAATATAATAAGGTAGGTGGCATCAACAAATAACCTGACAAAAATGAGTGATATCGTTGGTGCTTCAGCTGATAGCACCTGTCAAATAGATGTGACGTACTTGTAGTGTAGTAAAATTAAGCCAAAATATGGCTGGAAAATGAAAAAAATGTTTGGACAGCAAATTTTTGCTGAAATGTGTTGTATGCCATCCCCTGACCTCCCTCAGAAAAGTCCCCTGAAATCCCCAGTTGGCAAAATGCCTAAAAATGATGGGATGGACCACCTGAAGTCAGAAATAAATCTTTCGTCAACTAATGGGTTTATGTACATCAAATTGAAGCTCCTAAGTAGTAGAATTTAATGCCTCAAACCCCATCTCAAAAAGTTGCCTGAGTCGAAAACGGCAGCCTGTTAAACTTTGAATAAAAATCAAATTTTAACCTGAAATTAAAAATGTAATAATTTTCGAAATACTTGACCTTTCGGAGTGCGGTTTGCAGCAAAAGTTTGCTTTTACAATTACCTTTGAAAATGCTGATAGCTTGTCATGTGCCTATCATATTACTTTGAACCATCCTCTACATGGACGTCCCAAAGAGGAAGTTTAAAAAAAATTTTCTTAGTCCATAGCCATGCTATACATCATTTTAAAGGTCTTAGTAAGGAGAAAACATAGCCGAAAACCAGACTTTAAAAGGTCAAATGTGTTGGAAGTTATTTCATTTCAAAGTTTTGATAGTGTTATTTTATTCTAAACTTTGAACACCTGCCATTTTACTCCCGACAGTTATATTGAGGTCGGGTTTACGGCATTGTATTCTAAATTTTAAGACCTTTAATTTGATATATATAAACCTTCTGGAATATATTTCAATTTAGTATGCTTAATATAAAATTTTAATGTAACTCCTTATGGGCCAACCCCTCATTTTTAAGCATGATCCCCAAATGGTATTTCTAGGGACTTTTCGGAGGAAGGTAAGGGGATGCCATAGAACAGATTAAAAAGAAATTGGTTCCAAAAATTATTTCATTTTTCCCGATTAATTTTACTACACTTACAAGTGTTTTTTCCTTGGAATCAGATGTAGTTGTCATCTACTATTTTAGTACACGTCACAGTACCGTTAAAGTACTGTTCTAGTTTCGATGTATAGAATTAAAAAAGTATGTTTTTACATATACAAAGTGTTTAGTGGGAAATCCATGAATTTGAAACAAATGTTATCTTGTTGCTCGAGTTATGGAATGTCTTGAGAGTGTCCTACAATTTTAATTTTAATGGATACAATTTCAGTATAGCATCAAGTTTTTGCTTACGACTATTTTTTCAAAAAGGTTCACACCAAAACTTAATGTTTATTTATAACTTCAATATTGGTCGAAATTACACTATTCCAAGCTGAAAACTATTTTAAGATGTGTTCACGCATTTAAAACAACAGGAATAGTAACAAAAATTAAAAACTCAAGCGGCTCTGTATGAATAGCGAAAACACCAAA
The DNA here is from genome assembly GCA_030545055.2 of Neoaliturus tenellus. Classification (NCBI taxonomy): domain Eukaryota; kingdom Metazoa; phylum Arthropoda; class Insecta; order Hemiptera; family Cicadellidae; genus Neoaliturus; species Neoaliturus tenellus. The sequence continues at coordinate 264,074,122 of CM061533.1, forward strand.
ATCCCAAGCTTAATTTCTTGTGCGTGCATTTTGAGCACTTTATTGCAGCAGTTTTTATTGTGTCGATGTTTTTGTTGTTTTCACTGTTCTTACAGAAACTTTAACCTCTTAATTTTTGTCGCGTTCGTGTTGTTTATCCATTGTGTGTAGCCACCGGAACTGGGTATTAATACGTACATACGAAAAATCTGTCAGAGATAATGGTTATGGAAATACGACAAATATTTGGTATGCTTCATATTTATTCCTGTTGTTCTCAATGCGTGAACAATATTAGCAAATAGTTTCAACTTAAAATTGTGTCATTTTGACCGATAAGTTTTAAATAAATACCCACTTTAATGTGATCGGTTAAGTAAAAACAATGTTTTTTTCACCCAACTATAGCCACAAGCTAGAGAAATGTACCCAATATAGCAAGCGCAGCACTGGTATTTACTCAAATCGCGCTTGTGACAGTAAAATGAATTTAAATAAGAATCATAAAATTTACTAACTTTAACAAAAGTGTCGTACGCAAAAACAAGATGCCAAAATGACTAATCAGCAAAAACATCGAGGGGGTATGGGGGCGGAGGCCTCAACTAGAATCTTCAGTTCTTAAGATTTTCACAATTGACGAATTGGGCAACCTATAAGGTAATGAGGGGTGGAGCATCCATCCAGCATAATACCTAGAATAATTACAAAAAAGAATTGTTGGTGATTTTCTAAGTTTATTATTATTACTAATTGTGATTAGTGTGTATTTAGCCGGTTCTGCAACTGTCGTGACAGTTCAGTATTTCGATGTAAGTAGCCTGTTTAATACTTTAGACTTTTTATTAATATAATTACATAAAAGAATTGTTGGTGATTTTCGAAGCTTATTATAATTACTAATTGTGAATAGTGTGTATTTAGCCGGTTCTGCAATTCAGCTGCCTCTAATTAAATAACTGCTTGCAAACAAAAATAAATTAAAAAAATATAAATATATAATACACTTAAAAAGTGTCAAATTATTAATAAAAAATTTTGTAGTCATATCTTTCTTTGGGGCTTAACTTATAAAAGTTTCAGTTGAGTTTATTTCCAGAACCACAACAATGATAATGTTTGTAATTAATTTCCAAAACGCCGTATGAAGCGCATCATGAGCCGTTGACTTAGTAATGTAATCCGCCCTTTCACAGGGGAATATACCAGGCTCGGAGTACATTAAGTGGACTTCAGGTGGGGAATTGTGTTGAGTCCAACTGATCCACACATAGATCATCTAGCACATAATATTAGTGAGCCTACTTGACCGATTAACGTTTGAAATGTTATTCCATCATAGACAGTTATTCGCTATTTGGTTCCAAGAAATAAAAAAGAAACAAAAACAATAGTAACCTAGTAAAAATAGGTTCGTGTCGGAAGTAATTCCAGGGGAGCTGAATTTTCCACTGTTGGTAGATTATGATAAGGTGTATATTTTCCAGAAAGCCCAGAAAGTGCCTCTTGAGCTTTCCGTTCGTCGACCTTCAAATTAAAGTTGCAGTATGTAAAAAAAATCAATGCATTTAAAAAATCCAATTAGTAAGAATTACCCGACACATAAGTAAAAAACGAATTTATTCTTTCTTTCTATGATTTAATAACATTAGTGCATGGGTTATGGTGGTGAAAACCCCTAATTATTAATTTAATTTGAAGTAGTATGTACCCTAGTTGATAGTTACCACACTTTAAGTTTTCGTTGATACATCGTCATCCTTCAATGTGATCGTTTAATGTTTTTAAATCTAAATGAAACACATGCTTCATTGTAACAAAGAATGCGTTTCCCGACCAAAATTAATCGCTCATGGTGCTCTTATCATTGTGAAAATCCTTTTATGTCTTGCATACACGCTCAATTAGTAAATCAGTCAATTTTATACTTTGTTTACTACTGTTTAAATGGCGAAGTATAATTCTACAAGCGACTTCTAATAGTTTTTAACGCAAGTAACGCTTTTAGTAAAATTTTTAGTCAGTCAATGCCACAAAACATGTCACTATAATATCACCACTCAAGATGGTTATTATTGTATCATTTTCACTCAGTGTCATCAGGAGGTTCTCGTTTCAAAATAAAGCCAAAACAATGTTCTAATGTACCCAAAGCAGTATTTCAGATCCCCATACTATTTTTATGGATGACGTTTTACGTTAATTCTCATTTGCTAGTAACGTTATGAACATGCTGATATTTTCCTCTCATGCATGGGACCTAGAATTTTAATTTGAGGCTCCTTCCATGTTCCTGGAATTTTCTAAACGCTCACAACTTTACTAAAATTATTTCGCTTACAGAATTGTATCCTCTGCAGCTCCTTCCTATGACTTTTATAATTAAAAGCAATACATTTTAAAATTTACCTGTCATGGCTTCGGCTGCAATAGTGATTTAATTCAATTGACAATAAAATCTCTTTAAAATGCTAGTAAAATTTTAAGTCTTCAAGTTTAGAGGTCTATTGTAATTTTGCAAAACTTTGTTTGTAGTGAGCACTTATTATACTTAATAGCACTTATCTATAATATATACAGCCCCATGTGTAACTGACTCACTCACTCACTGATGATAGGAAAGTCCTGAAGCCATCGTTGAAGCTAGACACTTGAAATTTGGCATGGACATTCTTTGAGATGTTTGAATTTAGGGAAAATTATAAAACTACAACTATTTTACTTTTAAACTATAAAAAATCTAAAAAATATAGATTTGTCGGTAAAGTAGTTCAGCCGTATCGGCGTATATCACCGCGTGGTATCGTAGATCACTTTGCAGGTTTAGTTCTCGCTCGTGTTTAAATGATCTCTTTCAACTACACCCGTGTTTGATACTAGCATTGTATGTCTTACAGATATGAACGTCTTTTTATGAATGATTATGTTTTTGAGAATTTTTAACAACTAAAGATCATAACAAACAGATATTTAAGTTAGGTTCTCGTCTTGTATTCAATTTATTTTAGATCATTTATTCAAATACACACTAGAGTATCCTTTCGGCCGAATTTCGCACTACATGAATTTTGCTGTAAAGCTTAGCTGTGATCTTAACGAAACATTTTTTGATTAATTTGTACAATACTTAATAGACAGTTAATTATTATCTTTATGTTTGATTTGTATTCAGTGTCCTATATTAGATTTTTTTACACACTTAAATATATGTTTTTGAGAATGTTCAAATAAGTATTGAACAAAAAGAACCGATTTAAATGTTAGGTTCTCGTTTCATTGTCACCTCATTTTAGATTACCAATTCAAATTCACCCCAGGTTACGCTTTCGGCCGAATTTCGCACTCAATGAATTTACGGTGTAGTTCGAGCCGTGATCTTTACGTAATATACTTCTATTACTTTGTACAATAATTAATAGACAGTTAATTATTATCTTTCTGTTTTATTTATATTCAGTATTATCTTTCTGTTTTATTTATATTCAGTATTTTACGTTATATTTTAATACACACTTAAAATATGTTTTTTAGAATGTTTAAATGAGTATTGAACAAAAAGAACAGATTTAAATGTTAGGTTCTCGTTTATTTTTTCCCCTATTTTAGATTACTAATTCAGATTCACCCCAGGTTACACTTTCGGCCGAATTCCGCATTCAATGAATTTATTGAGTAGCTCGTTCCGTGATCATAACGTAATATACTTCTATTACTTTGTACAATAATTAATTGACAGTTAATTGTTATCTTTCTGTTTTATTTATATTCAGTATTTTACATTATATTTTAATACACACTTAAAATATGTTTTTGAGAATGTTTAAATGAGTATTGACCAAAAAGAACAGATTTAAATGTTAGGTTCTCGTTTTATTTTTCCCTTATTTTAGATTACTAATTCAGATTCACCCCAGGTTACACTTTCGGTCGAATTTCGCATTCAATGAATTTACTGTGTAGTTCGTGCCGTGATCTTAACGTAATATACTTCTATTACTTTGTACAATAATTAATAGACAGTTAATTATTATCTTTCTGTTGTAATTATATTCAGTGTTTTACATTATATTTTAATACACACTTAAAATATGTTTTTGAGAATTTTTTTAATGACCTTTGATCAAAACAAACAGGTTTTTATGAATAAATTATTATTTTACAAGTCTCGATTTTATATTCTTATAAAATTGGTAGTTTGTAGTAGTAGGGTTTTTTGCGGATCAACCCAGGTTTATTCTTTCCTATTATTTTGTTTTCATGTTCTTTAATTCTTGTTTTCGCTCATTGATTTGAATGTTATACGCTATTTCAGTGATTTAAACGTTTTTCTTCTATCTCCTGAAATTTAAAGTTTTTATTTGAGTTGGGTGAGGCATGGGATTATGTCAATTTTTCCATAATTGTATCTCTATTTAGTACCAGGTTAACCGAGCCCTGCTGGTTGGTTTTAATTGACTTTTGTTATAGTGTCAATGTAATCAAGCTATTAAATCTACACCAGACTCTTCACTGCTAACAGCTGTTAAAAAACTGCTTAAAATTTATGTTCCTTTATTTTTGTTTACTTTTAGTTGTTATTTCGTTACCAAAATAGCAACCTATAAGACCAATGTTAAAAATAACGATTTTTAAACTTAAATTTAGACCAACTTCGATTTTTCCTGTGACTGAGGCTGTTTCTAAACTTAATTTTGGGCCAAAACACTCTTAAGCGCAAAGTTTAAGCAAAATCTAACAGCTACATTTCGAGATCGTGGAACACACATCCCTTCAGACATAGCTCGTATTACATTATAGGATATGATACACAAAATTTATAGAAATTTAAAATTTTATATTTAGCTACCGATCAGAGAAATATTTGTTACCATAACTACTACTATTAAATATAATTCAAATTCAAATTCTTTATTTTTTCGCATGCGCATTTGTTTTACACAGCAGTGCTTATTTATCCCTCTAGCTTAATAGGTAGCTATTTGAGAGACAATCTAAATTAAGTTTACATGTCAATTTTACAATACAATTTTACATTAAACGTAACATGTTTTCTACAAATGCAATATTGTCTTGATCATAAATTTATGTTTTTTTTGGGGCATGCACATTATTTTAATATTCGTATATAATCATAGAATCATTGATATGTATTGATATTGATATTATATTGATATATAATCCTATAGAATCAATGATAGCAACAACAACAACTATAACTCTTTTAATTGAAATTTCTTTTCAACTAACACAACAACAATCGTCTAATCTAAAGTATATATTTTTACCAGCATAACACCTAAAATATTTACATAAATAATTATAAATTCACAGCTCAAAACTTTTAAACGAATTCTGATTACGAAGGGGGTTTAAAACCGATTCATATGAGTTTTTTAAAAGCTTTGTTTACTATTAATTGTGAATTTTGTGTATTTGACGGTATTGTTACAGTCTTGACTGTGCAGTTCTTCCGTGGAAGTAACGTATTTTAAACTCGACTTTTTATTAATTTACGAATTTAGGGCAACCCCTAGCGGGGGGGGGGTCTAGCCTGTTCGGTACTTGAGACTAAGAGCAATTAACTAATTTGGGGCAACCCTATAAGGGGGCATGGGGGCGGAGCCCCCATCGAGCCGCAGGCGAGTTAGCACTTATATACTTGGTAATTCGGTCTTTTGAGGTGGTTTCCTGAAGGAACTTCGCAAAAGCCATTCTTAGTGAGTATCTATGGGTAAAGAGGAAAGTGCATGCCAAATTTCAACCCCTTAGAACCTTTGGTAATTCTGAAGTTGTGTTGGGAGATCTCTAAAAGGATTTTGCTATACCGTTTCTTAATTCAAGCACCTATGAGCTTAGTTCAAAGTTTATGTCAAGTTCAACTGAACTAAGCCTATAGAATAAATCCTTTATTTTTAGACTCTTTTTTTGGGTCGCATAAAAATTGACCAAAAGAATGACCAAAACGTTGAGTTCTGTGGGGAAAGTAGTTAGATTTGGTTACTTCTGGCACAGGTCAGCTGCCCCGGAAGCCACGTGCCGGGGCACATAGCTTCCGGTCGTATATTAAATGAGGGGGAGGTAGGCATAAATTAAAAGTTAGTTCAAAACTGAAATTCAACTTGATAATTGGGTTACGGAAAGTATGTCAAGGTCATCCCGAGTAAGTTTTAAAAAAGCCTATCCCGCTAGCACAGGAAATAGTTCTGAGAGTTGAACTATCCGGTGATAGCGGGATAGGTAGATTTAAGTTTTGAACTTTATTCGTAAAAACAAATACAATCAATGTGCAAAAACAAATACAATCAACGTGCAATACAGGTTGAATTCTTGTGATGAAACACGGAGTTGTAGAAGCAAACGCCAACGACGAGGACAAGGTACAGGCAGAGTCCCCAGATGACATACTTGACAAGTTTGAAGAAACGTAATATTTCGAGTTGGTTTTCCCGTTCCAATTGCAAACGTTTAATTTCCAATTTCAATTTTTCTTCTTTCATCTTTTCCTCTTCCATCCTTGTGACGAAGGAAACTTCATCCATCATATCCATCATTAGTGTTGTTTTTTGGTGTTTGAAATTTTGAAACAAGTGATGTTGATAGTTCAAATGTTGGAGACGGAATGAGAAGTGAAAGCGAGGAACGTTAGTTAAACGAAGAAGTGGTGGGGGGAAGTTGAATTACAAAGAGGTGGTGGGGGAAGTTGAATCACAATGAAGTGGTGGGGGAAGGAGGTTGCTCACCATTTGCTTCCGTACTTGTTGTTGTCGTGTCTGATTGTAGAGGTGTAAGTGGAGTAAGATTCAGCAAACTATCTTCATCAGAACTTTCAACCTTATCACAAATAGGACAGGCGTAAGTTATTTCCAGATTCATTTTAACAGTGTTAAATTTACTAACAATTTCGTGTAAAGTATTAAATATTTCTTGCAAATCTTCTTTGGAATTTACTTCGAAACTAGAATTCATTCGTGCCAACGGAGAGTTGTTCATCGTGCGAGAGTCGGTGATTGAATGAAGATCGGCGCTTAGGAAGGACGCTTATTTGTCGGTGAGCATGAGCTTGTGACCAAGTAAATAGCTAAGTTCCTCTTCTTCGTCTTTCAATTCAAATATCTTAGCTGAAGTAGTAGGCGTTGTTTCGTCTTCACTCGATGATGAAGAAAATTGAAATATCCTAGCTCAAGTAGTAGTCGTTGTTTCGTCTTCACTCGATGATGAAGAATCACGAGGACGTAAATAGTGAACATCAAGTCTGATCCATCTCATAGGATATCTATCCATGACAGAAAGCAAATTTTGAAATATTTCCTCCAATTCTTCTCTGTCAGTTATTATATGTTGAAACTTGACGAAAGGCGATCCCATGTTGTTAGTTAGAGTGTTGGAAGTGAAATAATTCAAAGGTGGATTCAATAAGATACAAAACTTAAACTAATGGTGGGGGAAATCTAAAAGACTTATGGTGGGGGGAAGTCAAAAAACCAATGGTGGGGGGAAATCTCAAGGTCATCCAATTGAAGTTTTAAAAAAGAGTGTAAAACTGAAATTACACATTCGATGGTTCTACAGGATCGGAATACCAATCTGATCTGTATTTACATCTTTTTATCATATGTGTACAAAAATCATCTTGATGAGACTTGGTGCGTTGACAATGAGCTAGATCGAGAGGATGAAATTTGAAACATCTTTGAGGACAGCATGTATGAAAATATCTTGATTTGTAAAATTTGAAAGTTCGCAATTCCGGTGGCGGTAGTTGTTTTGTTTTGCACTTGCAGTAACAAGATCCAAAAAATTCACATTTAGTGCAAGCTAACCCGTCCACCATCATTGGTCCTAAATCTGTACACTGTTGTTCACAACAGTAACGAGGTTCGTACTTGTACTTTTGTTCTTCCATGTTGACGCTGCTGAGTCCAGTGAAAGAATAAGAGTGTATAGTGTTGAATAGTCAGTTTTATGTACTACAAAAAGTGGTGGGGGTAATTTCAAGGTCATCCAAACGAAGTTTTAAAAAATTATACCTTACTAATGTAAGGAATGTTTATACTTAAGAAGTTTATTTCTGTTTATCTTCTTCAGACTTTGTCTGTTTCTGTTTGTTTTCTTCAGCCTTTTCCTCTCTCTCCGCTTTAGCCATAGCGATAAGTTCTTCAGTCGATAGTGGATGTACTTCAGGAAATTTTAAAATTAATTTAGCTTGATATCCTTCTTTAGTTAATATATTTAAATCTTCAGTCATTTGTTCAACGGTGTTGTAATCTTTTCCATAGATTTTTCCATCAAGTTCGATCATCATTCTGTATAACATCTTTAAAATTAGGTGTTGACGCAGCGAGAGTCGGGAAGCGAATGATTAGTTATACAAGTATCATTCCCTTTTTATCAACTTGACATTGATCACGTGATTCCTTAGTTTTATTTGTTAAAAGTTATTTAACATTGGTAATACTTGTGGAACTTGATGTTATGTTGACCAGTCCGTGATGAAGATGTTGTAGGTTGTGTTGAAAGAAATACTTCATCATCACAGTATTTTGTTTTAGTAAACATCCTTACATTAGTAGCACTAACATCAACAGTTAAGTGATAACCACCGGTAAGTAAAACTCGCATTTCGTTGGTTAAATCTTCAAGTTGTTCAAAACTCGTAATGGTGTTGGTATCGTAAGATGCACACTTGACCTTTAGGGACATGTTGAAGTTTTGTATTTAGTTATAGAGAGCGAGATGTGTACGGTACGAAAGGTAGTCGTAGACTGATGAATTTCACAAGTTGATTTTCACTTTTATTATCACACAAAATTGGGTCAAGGTCATCCCGTGGAATTTTTAAAAAAAAGCAACATATTGCTATGTACAAAGACATAACAATATGTTGCTTCTTTTATTTTTTTTTTGTTTTATATCATCTTTATTGAGAAACCATTACAAACATATATATTTACAAAGTTATGTACAAACTAGTTAGTAGTAGGTGTTACATGAATAGTTAGTTCAGTTGAGTTGTTTCCACTCGGTCCGTGTGAAACTAAATAGAGTGCGCCAGGTTGAATAACTCGAAGATCTTCATTTTGTAGAAGTTGTACAAACCGTTTCGGTAGGAAGATTTGAAACTTCTGTTCGTCACCAACTGTATACGGCGCCTCGCTCAATGTGCAATTAATAGCATCACCAACTGAAGTGTCCATCTTCTTGATTGTATGTATGATGTAATGTTTTTCTTCTTTTAGTTCAGAACATCTCTTCGTCGGTAAGATTGTTGATTTTGAATGAGCGTTGAATTGATCAACCAAATTTTGAAGAAAGTTCTGCGATGCCATCTTGATGTTATTGTTAATCTTCTTGTTAATAATAATGTCCGTCGGAGATGTTGTCTCTTCGGAGGTTCGAGTAATACTCATGCTGCGTCATGGTAGCGCTCTCACTTTTATTACCGACATTACCCCCACCATTCTGTTGAAGGAAATTATTCAAGCGGTAGGCATTCTTCAAAGCGCACTGTGACCTTCGATGTTTAAAACTCTTTGATGAAATACAAAGTTCATTGAAATAGCATTGGAAATCTCTATCTATTATTGCATTTATCACTTCGTTGCTTGTAAATGATTGTATCCAATTAGCTTTTTCCAATCCTCTTGTGTAGATAGTTTTGAACTCTTTGCAGTAATGATTCATAATGTGCGGCATCATGTTATAATTAATAAAACCTTCATCCCATCTTAAGTTGTGAAAATGTTTGTACAACCATTTGTTTGTAACTTTCGCTTTAGTTGTTAGTCTATTGAATGGAATGGTAATGGAGGTTTGAATAAGTAATGATAAACTACAGATGTGTTCATATCCAAAATTACTAATTCTTTTATAATAAAATTTCCATCATTTCCTCGAAAAGCTTGAAATTCAATTATACCTTTTTTAACTTCTATTATATGTGGCGCATTAGAAAACGAAACCCGTTTGTCCATGATGAAGTCTCGTCAGCAACTGACTTGTATTACAAACACGATTGTTCTTCTTTAACTTCTTGCGCTTCTTCGTCGATATTAAAGTTGGTGTGATAGTTGTTCAATTGTCTCCACATATCCACTTCTTGAGGTATTCGATTAAAAATTGAAGTATCCACAGGACCGTATAGAATTGGAACGAAAGGTTGTCTGTCCAATGTATCGATTAGATAGTCTTTGATTATTGCACTTGAAAATATTAGTTGTTTCAAATATCTGGTGACGGGACCGGTAGTACAACTTAAAGTGTAAAATTCTTTTTTAGTCAAATGTAATTTTATATCATGTCTAGTTAAATCTCTGAAGCGAACCATTTGTCCCCCACGATGTTTCACTATATCAACTTCAATATTTGATTCCAATAAACTTAATCTTGTTCTTCTTCCAAATGTGTTGTTACTCAAATAACATTCCAAAAGATGTAAATGTTTCATAAATGATTCCCAAGAAGTTTCAGTGAATGTAACCATTTTATTTCCATGATTTAAAATAACAATCGGTGAATAATCCAATGATTTTAAAATTCCAACTGAAATACTTTTCGTCATGCATGATGAAATGGGGTAGAAAATCCGAAGAAATACTTCTGTTAAAATATTAGTTGTAATGTTAACTTCAACCTTTTTTCTTTTTACTTCTTTTTCAGCTTCTCCTTCTTCTTTTTCTTCTTCTCTCTTCTTATGTTTGTTAAACTTGAGGAACTCGTCCATTTCTCGTTCAACTTGTTTTTCTATATCTGAACTATTCTCATCCATTAGAGGTGTATTTTCTTCTCCGTTAGTAGAACTCATCTTGCGAACGATGTTTCCCATACGACGGTCGAATATAAAATGAACTTTCCACTGATGATTTTCTCGCTTTTATGTTTTTCGTGAAATCCTTGAAATTTATACAATCACATAAATGTTTGTTTTCAACTTGTTTTTCACAAACGAAATTCTAACCTCAAAAAGTGAAGCAGATAATTCTAACCTCAAAAATCTGCAGTCGTTGTACTAATTCTTTTTAAAGTACATTCTTCACAATTCCGGTCAGCTGTGTGTAAGTAACTATTTTATCATGTAGAATTAGACAGTATGCTGAAGTTCCATCCGCTACTGGTTGTTCAAATTCCATTTCAATTTTTATATCCACACTTGATGATTTTACCGATTCATTTTGTTTTGAACAATCGATTACAATTATCGGAGCCTTGGAATAATACTGGTCAGGCGATAATAGTGGTGTATTAGTCTTTCCATAATATGACGATTGAAATCTTGCATACATATCGTATAAAATGGAAAAACGTTTTTTGCTGAACATGACATTCAAATTGTCATACGGAAAGAATTGAGAGTTTAAGAAAACTTTACAATTCTTTATTTTACAGTGATCAAATTGACCGGCATTTGCAGTGATAACATCTTTTCGCTTAGTTTGAAAACCAAGTATTATGTACCTTGCCCGTTCCAAATAAGTTGATGTCTTGACGGTCCATGTTTGTCGTTCTGTCTGAGGTAGTGTAGGATATTCATGGAATTCCCAACTTCGGAATGGCATCACAATATCACGGTCAGACTTTAACTTTCTCAATAATACGATTCTATGTTCATCGGCCAATCTTACATGAGGTACTCTCCAAACAACTTTATCCAATTGTAGTTGCCATTCCAGTTTATCTTCCGTAGTTGCAGGGTCTGCAAGTATCAAGTCCTTGTTAGTTGAAGATCTAAGTAATACCAATTCTTGTTTGACATTTATTATTATTCGTTTGTAATCTTCAGCGAATCCCAAAAGCAATCGTAAGGGTACATGAAAATCAAAGTGACCATTGGAATCCGGTGTTATAGTGTCTTTATCAGGGGCAACCCATCCGGCGGTGACTATTGAATTCTTCTCATGCGGTGTTAATGATGTTAATCCTTTCAATGTCGTTGTTATACCAACCTTTTTTGTCGAATCAACTGTCACCCCTGATATCTCATATCTTATTTCATCAAAAAGATATGCCATCGGGTTATTTATAAAAGGAACTGTTGAAGCAGTTTTTCCATCCAATTTTAATACCCGTCCTTCAATGTACAAATAACTTTCACACGGCAATGTGTAAATATATTGTTGTTGAATGGGAATCCTTATTTCATCGTTATTGTTTAATTTTGATGAAGTGTAAGGGTTGTGCGTGTGATATTCCTTCTCCCATAGTGTTTCGTCGAATGTCGGTCCTTGAGATATATCCAGGATATCCATCGTTGTTAAGTTTCAATCCAATCTTCTGTAGAAAACGAATGTTGTCCGATGTTAACTCTTCCAATGTCGAGGAGCTACTGAGCTCCCGACTCCTCCGTTGCGGTTTAAATGATAATCCCATGTTGACCTTTATGTTGCCGCTCTGATGTGTATCCGTATAGTTATCGTTTCTCCTCTAAAGTCAACACTAACACCGTCTTGATCCAATATGTTCAGTACGATGTCTGAAATGAAACTGGTGTTTAACGGTAGGTATATCAAGTTTTGTGGCTTCTCAACAATTTTAAAACCAGGAGCCACTGTTGGATAAAATGTATGTAAAATATGCTGATTCACTCCTTCTCTATACGATCCGTGTATAATATTACACGTTACATCGATACTATTGACTTTCAATATTGTAACAGTTGTATCACCTGAATGAGTAGTTCCAGGAGTTAATATATTCTTTTTTGTATCTGTAAATCCAAGTAAACTGCCAATGGAGTTTTTCAAGCTGACATCGATATAATATTTTGAAGTTATTTCTGCTTTTAAAGTATTATTGTTTCCTTTAACGGTGATATTTTCTTCTCCGAGTTGTTTTTGTAGTAATTGGTTTATATCATCGATTTCATAAGCTCCAGTAGGAAATGTAATTATTTTCAATTCTGAGTATTTTCCTGAAGCATCCTTAGTTTCATAATAATGTAGTAAATTGTTCTTTCCTTCCGTAACATTGGGAATTGAGTTGTAGGTAGTTAAATCAAGTAATGCCGCTTCCCATAATCTTTCCTTGGATAGACGCAATGCTGGGAACAGCGTACTTTTCAATGTGGATGAATTTCCACTCAGTGACACTGTATACGATGACATCTTAAAGCTGACTGACACTCTTCGCTAGAAACTCCAAACATAAATGCCCACATATTTCAGTATTGTTAGGTTGTTCTCTTTTGTAATTGTAAAAAATGTTTTTGGAGTTTCGAAAATAATGTTGCAGTTCTTTCGGCGGTGGTAGATTGCCAAAACTGTCAAAGTAGTAAACGGTTTGTCCGAGCTTTTTATAGCATACCCAATGAGTGCCTGGACCACAGGTGGAATCCAAATTTACTATTCCCGTTTCATTTTCCCATATTTTAGTTGGTAATGCATCTTTCATAAAAACTCCTCGAAAAAATGGTATTTTTAAACATTTTACATAATCATTTAACTGATGATTTGTTAAGGCTTTATTTGGAATTATCAATTGATTCTTCTTATTTAGTACACACGGTACGGTCTTAGATATAAACCTGCTCCGTTTTTTACCATTGACCAAATAGAAGCTTTCTTTACTGTTGCTTTACGAGTTCTACGACGTCTCTTCTTAATGTTTCCACCTCTTTTGGGAGCTCTTCTCTTTGCAGGTCTTCCTCTGCGACGTCGTCTTCCAGCACCAAATTTAGCTTTCGTCTTCATGGCTGTAGTTACTGCCCAAGCCGCTGCTTTTTCTGCAATACTTGCGTAACTTGATTTTACTCTTTGCCAAGCTCTTTCTGCTAGAATTTTATCCGCTATTGATCTATTTGTTGAATCTTTATACTTTGAATATGCTATATCGTGTTCTTTGCAAGCTTGATCTAATTTATTAATTCCAGGATCTCCTCTTGCTAAACGTTTTGACAACTTAGTTCCAGGTCCACAATATTGATAACCTCCGGGCAGATGTAATTCGTATGGTAAAGCGTCTATCGCTCGATTCACAACAGCACCAATTGGAATCCGTCTGAGCAGGGATAATGCAGCTGATGTTAAACCACGTCCTCTCTTGCCGCTGTCTTGACGACGACTGAGCTATACGGTCTTCATTATGCTGTTTTATGTAACCAACGTCTTCACTCTATGAAATACTTTATGATAATGAATCCTTTTTTTGGTGTATTCCATACTTAAATATTCATAAGTTTTACTAGTATCTATCAATGATTTCATCTTTAATCCATTGGTTTCTCTGAGAATCTTCGATTTTATTGTGTTTCATCGATGCATTAATCAAATGATTATGCATATCAATAACTACATTACCTACAAGATTCATTACATACTCTACATTAGTAGCATCTTTGTTACGTGTAGGATTATCAAGATTTGTGATACGTTTACCATTACATGTATACACAGATGGATCGTTATTAGAGGTTGCTATAACTTGATTAATAGTAGCAACATCATTCGGAGCTATTCCTGCTGATATGTTAGATATTCTTCTATTTTTTCCATCATATAAGTTATTTATTTTATCTAAAACTATAGTTTGTTTCACAACAACACAATCATTATCATCTTTACCAGATTTTACATGGGTTAATCGTCTACCTCCACATATAAAGTTAACACCAGTAGCTGATAGTTGTGGCACTTGTGTTAAAATAACAGCATCATGTTCTTCCGTGCCTAAACTTATATTTGACAATCTTTAATTTTTTCCATCCCACTTGTTATTTTGTAGTTGTAGTAAGGTAAACTTTTCACTTCCTTGCACAAACTCATCACCTTTCTTTGACACCACCTGATTTTGTTTAACAAAAGCGGATGTTCCTTTCTTCAAGCTTTCATTCATTTGTCTCACAGTAGCAGCATCCGATGGAGTTGAACCATCTTTCAGATTGGACAACACTTTTCCATGACAATCAATAACAGCACCATTATATAAAATACAATTATCTTTAATGTATTTAATATTAACACCATCACTTTCTTCTTTAGGATATCCAATATCGTTTATAGTATATTTATAGAAGGAAAATCCATCTTTTTTCTTTTCTGGTATTACAGAATGCAAATAACGCTTATTGATTGTATCTGTATCCTCGGTTGGATCTGCTACATTAGTTATTTTATAATTTAAAGCATTGTACTTTTTTCCACTTTTAGTCTTTTCCAACAGTAAAGCGTATTCCATCGCAGATAGAAAATAGCCTTTATTAACAACATCTCCATTGTTGACTGGTTTTGCAACATTAATAACCCTGTGAGATTTTGCATCATACAGTTGGTTGTTGTCGAGTTTTAAACTTGTAGATGTTTCCTCCTTTACTGTTTTTTAATTTGTTGCATCTCCATCTTCTTCTGGATCCTTAACAAACTTTAAACGTTTATTATTTATGTTATAGTCACCTTCGGGTGTTTGCGGTAATCCACTTCTTTTTCTGTTTTCTCCAACTTGCACTCCTAACGCGGAGTATCGTCCGAACTTGTCGACGCTCATGTTAGAACTGACACATTATACGCCTGCAACTCTTATATATCCGCGGACAATTATACGATTATGCCGCGATTCCTGAGTTCGTCAATCAGAGCTACCCATTCATTATTTAAACCTGTATGACCGGCTTCCATGGCTTCATGCAATAGTCTCATTCTATCAACCAATTTATTGATGTCGTTGTAGTAAATCACATTCGTATTGTATAGATTTTTCATCAATCCTTTGCCAGATGTTGAAGTATCTCCTTTACTCTTTTTACCATGTTGTTCAAGAAGTGATAAATCCATAAGTGATAAAGATTTTTCTTTTCAGTGGTTGTCTCACCGCTGGTGCAGTACGTAATGTTGGCAATTTTCGTGGAGGAAACAACTTTTTTATAACAATGTTATATTTTGTTGCACGTGAACGATTAATCATTGCATCCTTTAAGTAGTTTCTTTTATGAGCGTTAGTATTTTGTAGAATTTCCTTAAAAACACTTAAATCTTTGGATGAATATCTTAGTGGTATGTTTTTAAAAATTAATTCATAAAGTCCTTTTGTTCCTTTATATTTATGCTCACCAATAATGATGTAATCGTCTTGTGTTATTTCAAGCTTTGAATCGCCGATCTTTAATTCATTCCCATCAATTCTTGCTCCGTATACGTGTGATCTACTCAAATTCGGGTTTGATTTCATGTCATGTAGCATTTTCATTATATATTTTCTTCCAAGAGGTCCATGTTGTAATATATCGCTACTCAATTGAGTTAAATTTGGAATAGATTGTTCAGCTTCAGGTATTGGCTGTTCTTCTTCCTTTTCAACAATTGGTTCTTCTTCTTCTTTTGTTTCTTCTTGCTCACTAGCACTTGTATATGAATCATCATCTTCTTCTTTTTTTTAATGCTTGTACTTCTTGTTTAGAAACTGGTAGTAAAACATCTCCTTCATAACGAGGTTTACCAATAGTTTCTGATATCTGTTTTAAAGGTTCCGTAATAGGTTTAAATGTAGTCTCTAGAAATTCTTCTCTTTCACTTAAACCCATCCTCAATGCACGATTCTTCATCCTAATAGAATCACTGAGTGATTTTATTTCTTTTAATAGTTTTTCTTGATTCACCATGTTTACACTGTGAAGTTCAACGTGTAACTACATGTAGCATCGGTAGTTCAACGCATAAATACAAATTTATCCAACCCTATACGATATCTACCATTTTTAATATCTTCTTCCTTCATAATAACGAGAAAGCCATTTTTTCATTCCATGCTTTACCACACATTTCTTTAAATTTCTCAAATGGCATATCCGCATTTACATGATCATTGTATATATGCTTTAAATTTGTTTCATCTTGCTTGAAGATGATCAACATATTTGCATTGTCTCTTATGAGTTGTTTTGGAATCTTACTGTATGTTTGACCAATATAAATGCTATCGATATTATGATGTCTTCCCATAGCGAAGTAATTCCTTATAGTGTCGTGATTTTCACAAGACACATCGTCAAAAATAAAAATAGAAAATGGTTTTGCTTCATTTGGTTGCATAATTGTTTCACTGGCATTAAACTTGTAGAAATGCAATTCAGGTACACTTGCAAGTACTTTATCCAATAATTGATATTTTGGTTGTTGCAATGATTTTGAAAAAATGTATATATTGTTAAAGCGCAATCCTTTAGGATTAGTTATAAGGTTAAAAACAACATTTGTTTTTCCACAATTTGAAGGACCAGTTATTAAACATCTTATTGTATTTGGTAGTAATTCACCATGTTTACCATGATTTAACTTATCATTTTCAACCGTCAATTCATCAATATTATTGATATTAAATCGATCTTTTTGTTGTACAATCTCCATCTTGTGTCAAGGTTAAACACACAATGAGCTATTAAGTTACTATACCAGGTCTTTTGAAGGAATCCAAGAGTCTTCACTTTTATCGAATCCTAACCACCGGACTTTAACCATATCCTTTTTCCTTTGTAAAACCTTCTCAACAAGATATACATCACCGACTGTTGATTTCAACAATTCATGTCCGTAGAATCCACCTTGAAGTAATTCACCCTTGTTATCCTTTAATAAGTAGGTTTCAGGTATAGTTGGTTGCACTTTATAAACTGTAAATACTTCATTAGTCCAATTTGGTAGATATCTTTTACTAAATACACCTTTGTATTTGCTTATACGAACTTTATCGTTGACTTTAAACTTTTTTGGTTGTAACTTTTCCAATTTAGGTGTTGTATTATTTCTGATGCGTTGTAATACAACCTTAGCATTAGCGCTGTTTACCTGGATAGGTTTCATTCCGATGGTACGATGATATTTGTTTTTATACTCTTTTATAAGTTGTGGTAATATGTCATACCACACGTATGATCCTCGTTTTGAAAATTGTTTGTACATCGCTCCTTTTAATGTTCTATTGAATCTTTCAATTATTGAAGCTTTAACTTTAGAATTTGTAGAATAATGATTTATTTGATATTTTTTCATTAAAGCTCCAAAATCTTTATTAAAATATTCTTTTCCATCATCGGTCTGTAGATGTTTGATTTTGAATTTATTTCTTTGTATCGTTGTTTCCATAGCTTTTGTAACACTTTTACCAGTCTTATCCTTCAATGGTAAAGCGTCAGCTATTTTAGTAAAACAGTCTATAATTGTTAAAATATATTTGAAACCTTTGTTTAATTTACTGTGCGGTATCATTTCAATGAGATCAGCTTGATACAGATCATTCATTCCCTTAATAATTGTACTTCTTCTTGGAAATCTTCTTCTTGCTGGTTTATGTAGTTCATTTACAATCTTGTCCTTCACACTTTCCATCTTCAGGTTTTGCTTGCACATCGCTTGTAAAAATACTGATCCGTACAACAGTTCTTTCTCTTTTATATAGTTTGAATATAGGTCAAGGCCATTTCATATTAGTGTAAAAAAGAGGGAACATGGCATTGGGCTTGCCATGTCCCCTCTTCTTTACGGAAAGGAAAAAAGGAAGAAGGTAGAGGACGAAGAATAGGTTTACTGGTCGATAGGGTTTAGAGAGTAATGTCCAAATGGCAGAGTTCTTATGTTGTCTTCAAGGATGTATCTCTTGTCATCCTTATAGCTCAATGCCGATTTGGTTTGCTTCACACTGAAAAGACGATGGTTGAAGCTTCTTATGGTGTTAAATGTTGCAGTTGTTTCAACATTTTCAAACAAACATCTTTTATAATGTTCAAACTGTACGTTCTTCTTCAGGAAAGAGGTTTTTATTCCTTTGGCTTTCTTCGTGACTTGATATTCGTTCCTTTCGCTTATGTACAGTTGAAATGAATATAGTTTGGACATTAATGCTACAATTTCCATCATCGGCACACCATTTGTTTCATCTTTAAATTTTCCCAATACTTTCTTGTTTCTGTCGTAGTCGTAATTTGGATGGTCCTTGGGATAATCGGAAAAGTCGAAATCATCTTTATACATAAAAGTGCGTAGATCTTCGTACATGTCATTTGTTTTAATCCAGTAAATTAGAGCATCCGTATCCATATATGCAATACCATGTTCTCTCTTCCATAATAGTTAACCATCTTCTTATAATGAAACTCGTACATGTGTGTTTTGGAAATATCCAAGATTGACATTCCTAGATACAAAGGACGATCCATTAGAACTGACTTCTTGTTCATGGAAATAACAACTAGATTTTCATTAATAATTACAGATGAACCAAAGTTTGGTTGTTGCACTAATTTCTGTAGTTTTACTGGATCAGTTACCAATTTGATGTCCTTATGTTTCCTTTTGTTTTCCAAAGTCTTGCCAAATATTGCGTTGTTCATTAGTTTGAAGAAATCTTTTTGAAAACTTGATGTAGCGGCGGCTCTTCTTCTTGTGTTGTTGTCAATGTACGGTTTTAACCAACAAGATTGAGAGAATTGTAGTACTCGATTAATTTTTGTAATTTTCAATCCCAAGTCTAAGGCCTGTTGTATCATCCAGTAGTGTCCAACATACCGAGACTTGTTGGTTAAAGTCATCAATAATTTCGGCCATCTTCCAGTTGGAGAAATTTCAGTCTTCGGAAGAAGTGGTAAATCATAATGTTCGTCGTGAAGATGTTCGGGATATTCAAAATCGACGTCAAATATGTAACCAGTTTCTCCATATTTCGGTATATCCATTATGTTTCCAATTGATTCTGGGTCTATCCATTTGAAATTATCATATGGAAGGGGATTCGACATTGCCCATCCGTATAAGTTATTTGCATCAAAATAACCCAGGAATGTTGTTGGTTTTGATGCATCATAATCGGGCAAATACTTATTGTTCGCCTTGACATGACGTGTTACACTTTGCGTCAATCCTCCTCGAACTCCTGATTCTAACATCAACACCATATCTATATCTGTAAGAAGTTGTATTTTACAATTTGTTTCTTTTAACATGGCTTGCCACGCTAGTCCAGGCGAAGTGTACGAATGAAGAGGGTCTAATCCATATGACGCAAAACACGTATTTCTAAATTCTTCCATCACATCACATAATAAAGTCACATCTAATTTAACATAGAAATCTGAATATTCCCCCAATGTTCTAAATCCTAATTCGTTCCATACTTTGCATGCATGATCATAATCATCTTGAGATATATCCATGTCGTACAGTTTACTTTTAAATTCTTCTTTTGGAGGTAGTGATGTTTCATTAAATCTTTCTAAACTGTCTATGTAATCATATGGGAAAACACCTTTTCGAAGTACCAGATCCAGTTTGTCGCTGTTTACAATCTTCTTCGTTTCGATTAAATCTTGTTTCCTTAGATTTTCAGAAAGTTTGGACAAACTCGACGGCAAAAATCGGTAGGAGTCCAAGAATCTTAGTTTGACGTTTCCAACTTCTTTGGAAAAACTTATAAACTTCTCTGAAGTTTCAGCTAACACATCGATTTTACCGTCGTCTCTTCCTAATTCAGGTATTATAAAATGAGCGTCGTACCCACTGAGATTATGCAGAACCACAGGGATAAATAGTGGTAAACGATAGCTCAAGTTGCATTTATTACAAGCAGCACCCCTGTAATAACCTGTGAGGTGGTCGTGATCTTTAACTTTATAATTCTCAATAGTAAAATCATTTTTGCACAAGAAACAGTGAGTCGCATTTTCATGTTGAATTTCTTCTTCTTCGTCCATCGGTTTCATTGGTACAATATTTGTATATAATCTTTGTGTATTTCCAGCTATTGAATATAGGTGATCAAGAAATATTTTTTCCGCATTTTCACCACGATATACTAGAGGTTCTGAAGTTAATCCATATCTGTTTAAATGTTCTTCTGATAATGTTGATTTGACCATTAAACAAAAACTGTTTGGTTTGTGCATTTGATACTTTACACTTTTTCTTGCTTCACAATTTTCATCTTCAACTGGAACAAGTGTTGATTCAAAATCCGCATACACAACTAAAGGGATACGGTATTGATGATGAACCTTTTCAAATGTAACGAATGCTCTGTTTTCCGAAGGTAAATTAATCTTTGCTTCATAATTATTGTTACATAATCTTTTGTGCTCTTGTAACCATTCTCTTCCTTGTCTTCCTTCTCGTTGAAAATTAAAACATCTCTTGCAAATCAACTTTTTGTTTCGATTTTTTGAAAGTTGCTTATTAACAAGAGAGTCGAATTTCTTTATGTACACATAGTGAGACACATCTCCTCGCGTTAGTAGTAGTAAATCCGTATGATCTGGTAGCTCTTCTTTTGCAATACGTAAAGGATACACTTTGTTTGAACTATCTAATGCGAAAACATTAATAGACGTGCCGGGATTTTTCTTTTCAAATTTTGATATATCTTTTGTAGAAACGGGATATGTTATTCCTTGAAAATTGTACCTGTGTCTTGCATCTTCATATTCTTGGTTGGGTCTTTGTGGATTTATTAATACAAACTTTGACGTCATAGCATAGCGAAAACATTCATTATCTTCATTTTGAACATTAATACAAGATTTTGTATTTTCAATTATTTTTGGCAAAGGAATGTAACTAGATCCCATTAGTCCATATCCATGTTTGTGAACTCTTATATCTAATACTTCAATACTTGTAAGACTCCATCCGGATCCTCTTCCTTCGTGTTCCTGAAGTTTGGTTAATATTTCTTCTATACAATTCTCTACTATTGAATCAATGTTTGAACTTTCCATGATGGTTCGGTTTTTTGTTATGAATCCTCTTGGTGATAATTCTTCTTGCGCATTTATAAACATAGCTTCTAGTAGTAAACCAAATTTAAGAAAGTTTAATCTTATCAATTCTTCTTTTAAAGTTTTACTTACGATTGGTTTTGCTTCTCTAATAAATTCTTCTAAGTTAAAGTTTTCATTTTGAATCTTATGATGCATTACTACCTTACCGGGTAAAGCAAATACTTGTAGATTCGGTAAAGTAGTTGAAGATGTTGCTGTTATTTCTTCTTGTTCTTCTTGTTCTTCTTGTTGTTCTTGATCTTCTTCTGTGTTGTTGTGAATTAGTTCTTTATGTATATCTAGTAGAATTTCATCGTGAAACGATTCCGAACATTTGTCGCAATGATACATGTTGACGATGTTTACTCTTCGAAATTTCGCCGAGAAATGAAATGGGCTCTGACAGTCCCGCTTTTATAACGGTTCCCCCACCACTATTTCATCATCATCCTCTTCTTCTTCTTCACTATCCGAGGAAAACAAACGTCTTGGACGAAAGATCAATCTTCTACTAACTGATTGTTCATTTGTGTTCTCTATTCCAGTTGGAGTTTCAGTATGTACTTCTTCATATTCAAACGATGATGAAGATTCTGATATTACTACATCCATATCCAAATTTTCATTCTCCACAACATTTACACTTCCTACTTCTGATGTTGTTAGATCTACATCCATATCATTTACACTTTCTACTTCTGATGTTTCACTGTTATTATCATCTTCTTCCATATTAAAATCGTCTAGTTGAATTTTATACAATATTTCAATAAGAGGTTTCCTTGGATAATCGGTGTTGTCCACAGGAGCCATTTCAAGTAAATGAGGAATAACTCTTTGCGATTCGGCTTATATGATATTTTGATAAGTATGTCAAGGTCATTTTAGATTAAGCGAGAACTGGGAATAGATCACTAAGCAGCATGTTAATTCATTACTACAAAGTGATCTATTCCCCATTCTCTAAGAAGTGTCCAATCAATAACCAAAGTTCAAGTTCATTTTTGTTCAATTTCAATCTTTTACTTCTTCTTTTATTACGTAGTTTATAGGTTGACAATTCGAATTTTCAAAGTGCTGTTTTATCGTTTGTTCCAACGCTTCTATTTTAGCTTCTTTTATCATTAATTCCGTAAGTAACTGATTAATGTAATCAGCTGCCATGTCCACTGTTCTTGTTCGTATTTCACCTAACCTAACCCCGGGAATCAATCTCTGTAGTCTGTAAAACTTCAACTTTATTCTTGACTCTCTTGCTTTAGCCATTTCCCGTAACTTTAGTTTTTTATTATCTTTATTTGTAGTCAAGTCCATAACACTTTCCTTCAAGTCCTTACTCGTGACAAGTTCGCTTTCAGAATAATTCGACTATAGTACACTCGTCTTTTATACACTTTCCCCCACCACTTTCAATTTCCCCCACCCTACTAATATAGGTCAAGGTCATCCGGTATTAACGCGAGAACGAGGAATAGAGCACTAAGTGGCATGTTAGTCCATTACCACAAAGTGATCTATTCCTCGCTCTCTATTCTACATCTAATTTTTTGGGGTTTTTGTTATTTTTATCTTTTTTTGGTTTTTCTGGGGGGAATGAGTGTTTAAATATTACTTGGTAGAATGTCCATTTTTCTTCTTCAAATCTTCAACAGTTTCCAACAATTGTAACAAATATGCGTTAGTTTTTTCTAAAGTTTTCAGTCTGCTACATCCAACTTGAATGGAAGGCACTATTAGTTGCAATTTCGCAAATTCTATCTTTTCTTTCTTGCACCTTTCTCTCATTTTTAGGGTTTTCCTTAGTCTTACCGAAGATGGTTTTAATGGTTCGTACATACAATCTGGATATGGCTTTGACATTTTCAACACTGATGTTGAAGTACAATGATATACTTGCGACCGTTGAGCTTGATAATAATTTGTTGTTGGAGCATTGCAATACATCTTTGGTTCTAAGTTTTGGTGGCAATCTGTAGTTGAAAATACTGGTGTTGCAGAAGGATCAGTCATCTTTCACTGTTGTCGTACAGAGTGAACTCTTTTCTAAAGTTTTACTTCTTTTATCACATTTCCCCCACCACCGACTTATATATTCTTCCCCCCACCATAATTATTTATACTTGTTTTTTCACATTTCAAATTTTATACCATACTTCCAATATGACATCCGCATCTTCATCTTTTAAGTATTTGACAAATTCAGGACTTCTCGACGATGCATTCGGTCTGTTTAGATAGCTCATCACCTTGTGATGGCTTTCTTCATTTTCTATGTAACAATACACTTGCATCAACTTGTTTTCTTCCTCTTTCGATGATATGAAATTTGCAACAGAGGTCCACTCTTCATATTTAATCTTAAAATGGCGCACTTCGAATTCCATGATGTTTCTTCTAATGCCGCAACAATAATAAAACTCTCTTCAAACAACCTGCATTTATACACGTTCCCCCACCTAGTTATAACCCCCACTCTTTTCCCCCTCTCCTTTATATGTGGAAGGGGTATTATGGTTTGAATGCACGATACTTAATAAATTCAAACAAACACTGTGCACAAATGTCGCAAGTGTTATTACACGTTTCGAATTTCATTATTTGACCTTTTACAAGATGAACTAACCTACCTCCATCATCTTGGAATTGTTCAAAATCTAAAACAGACGCTTTTCCACAATGATGACACATTTTTGTACCATCTTTAAAAGTATAAGCAAGATAGATAGCAAATCCATAATTGTCTTTCTTAAATTCAATGAGCATTTCACGAATTGCTTTAGGTATTTGACACTCATTTGATCTCATAATGTAATGGTAAAGAAACCCATTATTGATAATTTCTTGTAAACACAGAACCAACAACCTATCCATCGTGTTAGACTTATACTGATAGTTACATCTAAAACCTTTTTCTTATATGATTTTCCCCCCACCACTTTTATATAGGTCAAGGTCATTGGATATTAAGCGAGAACTGGGAATAGATCACTAAGTGGCATGTTATTGTATTACCACAAAGTGATCTATTCCCCATTCTCTAAGAAGATTGTTGATAATTTAGATTCCTAATATTTCTTTTCCTTCTTCTTCACCTTTTTGAACTGTAGTATTACCAGACATGTGTGATATTAGTTTCTTCATTTCTCGATTTTCCATTTCCACTTTCTTCAATTTTAAATCTCTTGCTTCGATTTGTAGTTTTAAATACTTGATGTAACTTCCAGCCCAGTGTAGGGTTTTCAATTTTGGTGCTCCCATTGCAATTCCAGGTATTTGAAATTGTAGTCGATTGAACTCCATGTTCATATCTTGTCGGTCTTGTTTTTCCTTTTCTAGTCTTTTCAATCTTTGATTCTCCCTGAACGAAGAAGTTGGATCACAAGGAATATGACGAAACATTTTGGTCAACGATATCTCGAAGAATAAGCTTCTACGCAGAAAACCAACACATTTATGCACTTCCCCCTCTAACTTTAGGCTAGTGGTGGGGAGAATTACATTAATTTAATACTTATTTCCACCGTTACACTTGCTCCATTTTCAAAAAGGTATCTGTAAAATGGTTCTGGATACTGGTATATTTCACGTCCTATATTTTCCTTAAGAAAGTTGAAAGCTATTCTTTTCGAATAGTCATTATGATATACTTCTCTTAAATTAACAAGAATTCCATCTTTCAGAAATTTCACTTGAATCATTGGTATTTTGCTTACATCATCTTTGTCTATCAGAGGTAGCCTGTAAGTGAACGTATTTGGTGGTAGACGTAAGGTTCTATTAAGTCGAGAACAGAATATTTTGAACATTTTCTGATCATTGACTGCAATCTCATGAATACCTATCATTTTATAGTACGAAGGTTCAAAAGGTACAGCACGAAACGTTTGTACTCGACAGTTACTCGAAGAAGGTTCTGTAGTTGCGTTAGGATTGAACATTTTTAGTCAACAGTTTCCTGACGAATAAGCTTCTACGCAAATAACCAACACATTTATGAACATTCCCCCACCAACTTTAAGCTAGTGGTGGGGAGAAGTTTCCCCCACCACTTCTTCAGAATTAATAGCTTCAATTTGAATTATAACAAATATATTTGACGCAAATCCCCAAAAAACTGAATATGAAACAGTTTCTTCTACATCTTGAGATTCATTTTGTGTTTCAACCATTTCCATCATTGAAGGTTCTTGATCAATTTCTGTTACTTCCATTGCTTCTTCTACAGGATCTTGTATTATGTCGGTTGTTTCAACTTCATCTTCTTCTTGAACTAACATAATATTTCGTTGTCTCACAATTTCAATTAATTGTATAAAAGAAGTATCTCTAGGAGACATTATTAACCATACATGTAGCTCCAACAAATGCTGACTTACTAATGACAAAACTCACAATTTATAAGACTTGTTTGAATAATAAAGTGGGGGAACTACCTTAGTCCAATTCGGATTCGGATTCAGAAGACAATAAAGGTGATATGGGTGAATCCAACGATGAATCTAATATAAATGTATCAATAGCTTCCTTAACTATGTCTTCGTCACTATCATTTATCATTTCTTCAAAGATTTCTTGTTCAAACTGTTCCATTTCTTCTTCATCCATCGTTGAATAATTATCAGTTTCGTTATAATTTTCCTCTATATTGTCTTCTTCCATTTCGTCTGTACTAATATAAACATTTTTAACTTCAAAATATTTAACAAACGGAGTATCTTTAGACAACATATTTGTTTACCACTTCTTTTACCTCGAATAACGAACTATGAATTGATTTCTTAGTCTTATATTCTTTTACTCCCCACTCTTTTGCACAACATAAAGAAAGGTGGGGGGAGAGCGTTTCGTAGTTATTCTTCTCTATCTAGGTTATATTTCATTGCTAGCACATCTACTGTAATTTTCTGCTCTTCAACTTTATCGCGAATAAATATTGTCCAGGGAAATAGTTCATTAATATTGTTGATTGTTACTTTTATATCATACAAAAAATCAATATGTCTTAGTAATGAAACAATAACAATAACTCCTATCCCATTGTTTGCCATAATTGTTTCTTCAATTTTAATACGCAAGTTTGTTATCAAACTCCATATATTAATATCATTGGCTATAAAACCATCAAGTCTAGTACTCATCTTGACGGTGCAAGTACAGACTAAAAACCTGGAGGTTCATAGTCCGCCTTTTATGAGTTTTAAAAATGGGGAGGGGGAAGGAATAAGGATTGGGAGGGGATAGGGTGGGGGTGAGGGAAGGGTAATGTGGTTATTAGACCACTTGTGCGACAAAGTAGCCACCAATGCTAACTTCGAGCTCATAACACTTCATAACATCATCCTGCCAAGTCAACATACGTTCTCTAGTATTTGGTGTTACACAGAAGAACCTACTGTCATTATACACAATAGCTGAACCAATTATAACATTGAATCCTAAATTTAGCCATTTGTGTGCTTCCGTAATAAATCTTTCTATTGTATCAAAAGGAAATTGTTCATCGATGTAGATTGGTCTCATTTGTTCATCAAGTTCAATTACATCTTCATCTTCACTGTCACTGCTACTATCATTTTCATTGTCACTGCTACTATCATAATAATCTATCACATCTTCTTCAGGCTGTTGGAAAACATCAGCAATTTCGGAAGGATTGAAGTTTTCACTATGGTGAGGAAGCATTTTAAAGCAAA
This sequence comes from Neoaliturus tenellus, assembly GCA_030545055.2. Classification (NCBI taxonomy): domain Eukaryota; kingdom Metazoa; phylum Arthropoda; class Insecta; order Hemiptera; family Cicadellidae; genus Neoaliturus; species Neoaliturus tenellus. The sequence continues at coordinate 264,101,518 of CM061533.1, forward strand.
TAATAACGGCAGAGACGAAACAACAAGTGTGGCGCGTGAAAGCAGAATGAAGGAGTGAACAATGCTTGCTTCGCTTTTATAACGATATGCTAATGAGAGGGGTAAGAGGTGACCCGGGAGGTGGGGAAAAAGGAAGGAGAGGGGATATTTATTTTAAATAATTTGCATAACTTTTGACTAAAATAAGATAACCAAATTCTTCTTTTACTAAAACGTTCGTCTTACATAGACCTTTTCAATGATGTATCGCTTGTCGTAATCGATCAAACCATTATCGAGTTATAGCCATTTGAATTTTCGGGGGGGGGGATTTAATCTCCATTTTTTATGGGGGGGGGTTCCGCTTGAGTGAACACGGGGGGGGGGTTCCGCTTGGGTGCTCATGCGGAACTGATCTTCTCACGAGATAGTCGTGTGATAATGAAGACAAATGTTCATCGTGCCGCGACCACTAATTAACTCGCATTTGCCGTGTTCATGTCTTTCCTACTCATTATATATACGTTTCCTACTTCATTATTTCAAGACTAATTAACTTGCAAAACAACAGTCTCTGTCTTTGAATACTGATGAGATTTCATTAGGAACCATTCTTTGCACGCTATATGAAGCTACACTGGCTATGCAAGTCAGAGCGGTCATATAACTGTACAACAACCTCTGAAAAGTAGGTCACGAGACTTAGAGTGTTAAAAAATAATGGGGGAGAAACACAACGCTATAACGCATTGTGTTTCTCCCCCATTATTTTTAGCAAAATTTGGAAAATCTATGTGAATTTACTGTTTACGTCCCCACCTTGTAATACGATCCTTTTTATCCCTGAGGAGAAAGTCTTGAGAACTTAAACTGTTAAGTCTCTTCTCGTTACACAAATTGTCAGGAACTTTAATTTTATATTTATTGCCGTTACATTTTGCCAATATGTGTTGGTGGTCAACAACACTTAGAAAAAAATATCTCAAACCTTTCTTAAGCCTCTCTCCTCTGACGAATATTATTTCAGGATCGTCTTCAACAGTGGGGATTTCTGTCAGTTGTGGTTCGGAAAGATGTTTTACGATATGTACACGGCAGAAACGTTCGTTCTTAACACATTTCCTACCACAAGCTGATCCTTTCTTAATTCCCCTAGCGAGCACTTCAGGGCAAGTAGTGGGACGGCTAAATGCCCTACGACGCTCTTCTTTTAATAATTGGAAACGCTCTGAAGGAGCAGACTTAGGAGATTTATTTTTAGGATAGGCGTGATCTTTAGGAATAGTAAGTGGTGGGGTAGGAGGCAATGGTGACAGTGGAATGACAGGTGTACTAAGACAATGAAGCAAGGTTTCAAATGAAGGGGTATTAGGACGAGGAGCTGGCTTCTGCGGTGGCGGCATGTTAGTTGAAGGCGGTGTGGAGTCATTTGAAGACGAAGGCGGTGAAAATATGCTGCGACGTATGGTATTGTTGGCCGGGGGAAGAGGAGCTCCAGAAGTTGAAGGTTTCGAGTCTAGTTGCTTCTTATACCAATCGGGAGCATTTTTCAAGCGAAGAGTTTTCTTGACTGGAGTTGAAGCCGTAGTAGAAGTAGAAGTTGAACTTGTAATAGAAGAGCAGGCTGTAGTGGAAGTTGTAGTCGGCAGGGATGACATCGTGGTAGTTCTGTTCGCAGTTCGCAGCTTAACGTCTGGAATCAGAATGAAACGTTAGCCGTGGTCGATGCGTCTTTTATAACGGTATGCTAATGAGAAGGGTTAACAACCGTTAGGTGGGGGAAGGTGGGAGAGAAGGAAAGAGAGGGGGTATTTATTTCAAATAATTCGCATAACTTTTGACTAAAATAAGATAACAAAATTCTTCTTTGACTAAAATGTTCGTCTTACATAGACCTTTTCAATGATGTATCGCTTGTCCTAATCCGTTAATCCATTATAGAGTTATAGGCATTTTAATTTTCGGGGGGGGGGGGTGTTCCGCTTGGGTGAACACGGGGGGGGGGTCATTGACCCTTCCGAAAGTGGGTCAAGGTCATTCAAGACTTATAAAGAACCAAGGTGATGGGAACAGTAGTAACTGTTCCCACCACCCTGTTTGCCTAAAGGTTCCCACTCCCAACCCACTAGTTACGTTCTGCAAGGGACATCGACGCAATTTTGTTTGGCCCGTCCGGGTCCATCCGTAACGGGCCGGTCCGGGTCCATCCGTAACCGTGAATTCGAAGGGAAACTGGAACAGCTAATGCAGAAACGCAACTCTAACACCCACCCAACTAATCCCACCCATCATATTCCTAAACAAAATGCAAAAACCTAGTCCGCAATTTGCGGATGTCCCACCCCTTCTAAGTGAAGTTCAACGGAACTTCTGAATTTACAGTTAATCTACCCCCTATCATCTAGCTGAAAGGCAAAACAACAACATTTTTTATAAATACCAACACTTAAAACTAACAACACATCATTATTAAATATCAAATAATTCAACACAACCAAATACCATCATTATTCTTAAAATTAATACACCTTAACGCTAAACACAACTTATAACTAACATCGCAATGCGCAAATTAATTCTTAAATTAAGTGCAACTTACAACTAATATTTACACACACACACACACACACACACACACACATACCACATTGCATTAAAGAACGCAACGTAGTATAAGAAGTTCAAATATATATAGGCCTACTGTATATTTGAACCTCTTACCGAGTCGCCAACGACTTTTCGCTATGAAAACTCGTTGACGACTGACGCGAAAATCGGGCTCGTATCGCTCCTCGGGTTTTCGAGTGGTGGGGGTAATTAATGCAGTGGTGGGGGAATTGTTTCACTCCAGTACGGTCTTCAATCCACTCCAGTTCGCAGCAGTGTAAAAATGAAACGAAGGAGTGGGGGTGGCGCATGCGCATCGACGTAAAATCCAAGGTTTGAGGTTAGAACTTTCCGTGCACAGTAGAGCTAAATTGAGTAATACAGGACTCGGCGCATGCGCAATAGCGAGGAGTGATTCCGATCCGGAGAACTCGTTGCATTCGCAGCAGCGCTAAAGTGAGTAATACAGACTAGGCGCATTCGCAGTAGCGCTAAAGTGAGTAATACATGACTAAGCGCCGTAGCGTGAAGTTGGCTCACTCCAGTACAAGTTATAGCAGCATAAAAATGAAACGAAGGAGTGGGAGCGGCGCATGCGCAGTGACGTAAAACCAAGGTTTGAGGTTAGAATTTTCCATGGTGGCTGCCATGTTTAATTCTGTTTCATTCAAACAATAGTAGTTCATGGCTGGCATGGGATGTGAAGTGTGGTAATTAGATGGGGTTAGCAACCGGTCGTGACCGGCCATTGACCGGTCATCGACCCGGCGGGGTTCCGCTTGAGTGACCACCGGGGAGGGGGGGGGGGGATTTTAATCTCCATTTTTTATGAGGGGGGGGTTCCGCTTCATTAGTCACGGGGGGGGGTTCCGCTTCATTAGTCACGGGGGGGGGGTTCCGCTTGAGTGAACACGGGAGGTTCCACTTGGGCGCTCATGCGGAACTGACCTTCTCACGCGATAGCCATTATAAAAGGAGATTGTTCATCGCGCCGTGACCATTAATTAACTCGCATTTGTGGTGTTCACATCCTTCCTACTCATTATATATACGTTTCGCCAACTTCATTATACAAGTCTAATTGCTACTAACCTGAAATTTCATTTACATTAGCACTTGTCGTCCTGTTTGAATCACCTTCGCGTGCTCGACGTTATATCTCATTCATCAGTCTTGTTCTCACTTCTACACGTCTGACATACTTCTTGTGATGGATACGCAATGTTTGAAATTGAAACTTTTGCGGAAACAACATATATTACGAAATAATTACAAACCATCGGTTTCAAAGACTAAAACAAATTTAACAAAAGTGAGGAAGAAATTAAGTTTTAACCCGTTATACTCTGTTAGAACTTCGCAGGTTCACGTTGATGATAATGTTATTCACAACATTTTGCGTTCGATGTTACGTTTCCACAACTTCGAACTTGTTACACCTATCGACTGTGTTCAGCAGGTTTTCATATTTTACCCCCACCCTTCTTTATATAAGTGCGCTCACGACAATTCCTGTTTCATTCTTCTATACGCTCTTCGACCGACAACTACTCCGCTCTAAATTACACACTACAAGAAGATGGATACAAACCAAGAACAAGTACAAGTTCACGAAATATCGTCTACTACCCACCCGAGAGAGAATCCTCCGAGAACTTCGCCTTCACCGAATCCACAGAACCCCGTCCAAGTTTCGGATGTATCTTCGACGGCGAGGAATGATCTTGAAGCTATTCTTCGGTCGCTCGTCGGTTTCGACTGACCTGTACGACGATCGATGTTAAACTGAACTCTTAGAAGTTCAGTTTTTTTTTTAAACTTCCTCCGGATGACCTTGAAGCAATTATCCCCTCTCCCTTTTCAACTAACTTCTACTTTTGTTCAACTGTTGAATTTCAGTTTTGAACTAACTTTTAATTTATGCGAAGTTTTAGTTGAACCCGGTTAATTTATGCGCACATTTAGTTCAGCCCCGAATTGTTGAATTTCAGTTTTGAACTAACTTTTAATTTATGCGTAAATCTACTTCAAACGCTCACCCCACGTCCTCCCCCCTCATTTAATATACGACCGGAAGCTATGTGCCCCGGCACGTGGCTTCCGGGGCAGCTGACCTGTGCCAGAAGTAACCAAATCTAACTACTGGGGAAGATCCTTGAAGGAATTTAGAAAAAAAAAATTTGTGAGCACCTTTGGGAAAATCTATGACAAATTTCAACCCCGCAGTCTCTACGGTAATTTTGAAATCCGGTGGGGCAGAGCCCACAAGGAAATTTTCAAAAAGGTTTCTTTGAGTACTTTTATGAGCGATGAGGCGTTAACGCAAAACTTCAACGCTGTAGGCCCTAAAATTTTGTTGATTCGTTGTTTCCTTGATTCACATAAAAATTTTCCATAAATGTAACATTACATAAAACCCCATAGGCCTCATAGTCATCTTGAAGTCCTGTGGGGCAGAGCCCTAAGAAAATTAGACATACTCTATCCACTGTTAAAAATTCAGCTCTTCTGGATTTACTTCCAACATACCTATTTTTACTGAGCTAAAGTATACAAATGAATTGAGTAGATTTTGAGGAGCAACATTCACCAATTAAGACACTATTCAATAACTAAACAATTCCTAAATTCGAAACAACATTTTACATTGTAATCGAAAACTAACTGTTTACAAGAACATAGTGACCATGTGCTAGATATAGAAGTACATTTTCGTATTGTATATTAAAATAAAACATTTTGCGTTTCATCAAAGCTTTGTTTAAGAAAAGTTGAAAAGTTTTCGGTTATTTTTCTTTTCGTTGATAAGAGGTGAACTTTCTTTGTAGTTGTCAAAGTAAGAAACCTTTTAAAGGTTGCCACTCTTCTTAACGAGGTTTTCGGAAGGTTTAAATACGAACAGGACATTTTCAATATTACTTCTTATCTCAAAACCGAACAAGAAAACTTAAAAAGTATATCAATCTGCACAAGCTCTTTTTATTAGAAAATATAACTAAATTGTAAAATAATGATAAAATATTTAATATTAAATAAGCTGTCCTCTCAAATAGCTTATTAAAAGCAAGAGAGGTTGGAAAAGGCACTGCTGTGTATGAAACTATGCGATGCGAGAAATAAAGAATTTTAATCAGTTATATTAATATTATTATAATTTAATACAAATTAAAATTAAAAATTAAAACTATTTACTATTAGAAATGTTTATTCATTATTTTAAAATTCAATTTAAAAGTATAGTCTGGTGGAAATGGTTATTAGTCAATTATAAAAATGAGTTGTGTTTTATATATCAGGTCTAAATTTTTTACAGCTTGTTTACCTTAGGGTTAAAACTCTAGAAAATTAATTATTTTAAAAATATTTACGATCTGTAAAACAGATGAATTACGGTTTTTTTCTGAGAATAACTTTTGAAATAAATAAAGAAATGTCTTTCAAGATGGTCTTCATCTAAGTGTGTTTATTAGGATATTTTAGTCTTATATTATAAATGTCTATTCTTAAAAAAAGTATCATATAATTTAATCAACCTGTCTTAAAAACATATTTATATAAATATATGTATATATTTATAGTAGTAGTTAAAGAAAACTTACCTTACCTTTACTTACCAAGTAAAGGTAAGTACCTTACCTAAGTAAGTAAGTACCTTACCTTTACTTACTTACCTTACCTTACCTTTATTGAAATGGCGACCTAACTCAATAGGTAGTTTAAAGCCAAGTATGAATGAGGGATGAGTGTAGGATGATTGTGGCGCGATCTTGTAGTCTTGTTACTGACTAAGGCCGACATTTTCCTTAGACAAGACTGTTAATTCATATAGCCCAACAGCCAATGGTATCTTGAGACCTACAGTTTAACGTGGGATCCGAACCACAATTTTGACCTCTTATATACGAATTGGTCTAATTATGACGATGATCTTTATGGATGAACTATTATTCACTAGTGCGGACGTTAACCCCCACCAGGGAACATCGCATCCACAAGCCATCGCTTATAACTATCCACAATTCGTAACCTCCAAGTAACTGGATTACAGGACGTCACCACCGTCCCAGTCCATATATATATATATATATATATATATATATATATATATATATATATATATATATATATATATATATATATATATATATATAAATTTATTTGATTAAATTATATATATATAATTTAATAACTTAAAAATGTGGCCGAGTCTCAAAGATTCATACCTTTACCTTCCCTCCACTGCACACCCGTTCACATACTCCAGGAGCATAAATCTTTGTCATTGAATATGTAAAACTCACCTTTCATACGACAACATGTTTCCTTTTACAAATGTTTACAACATTATCATTATAATATAACTTTCTATTATTTTCAGTAAATGTAAAACTTACTTAATAATTATAAAACGATTGTTTAACTAGCCTTTGTAAAGGCTGAGTAAAACACGAGCGAAGCGAGTGTTCAAAATTTTTCACAAGTGGCATAAATACTGAAATGAAATGAAAATACTTCTTTATTGAGGCGAACATTAGGACCTCATGGTCCTTTCTTACAGTTAACCTCCAACAAAATGGCTGCTACTTACATTTAAGATTTTTTTAGTCTCGAAAACCGAACGAAATCGTATAAAAAGTGCGTACAGTACTTTATCTTCAGCCTAGTTAGTTTGATAAATTACTGTAATAATGAAGTAATAAATATATCGAAAATGTATGAGGTATAGGCGGTCATCCGTCTAAAACGTAACGGACCCAACGTCGATTGATATAATCGTAGCTCTCATTAGCATTTCATAACTATTTTGAGCATGTGCTTATTGAGAAACTAAAACGTAAATCGTAATGGAACTATGTGCGAATTGCTTAATGTCTATTATAATAACACGTCTTTCGTCAAATGCCAATCTCCCATTGGTCTAGAACCTGTATTAATGTGACGAATGCAAGTTTAGGGGCTCATCGAATTTGTTTTATTTAGTTAAAATTTTTTATATGTTGCTTATAGTATAATTATTGCAACTGTGGTGGGTGGATAGAGTATATTTCGCTACTAGTCCAGAAAGTGGTCGTTAATACCTCTATTGATATTTGTCTTAATCAATTTTTATTAATACTAAACAGCTAAAATTCTGTTCAATACTTGTACAACATTTGTATAGGTCAAATATTGATTAACTTTTATCCAAACTGTACATGTATTAAAGGTGGTATGATGATGATGAAAAGTACTGTTCGTAACTCGTCCGAAAGTGGTACATTGGTGCTCAATCTAATGAAAGTATTCGGCTTGGCCTCGTATACTTGAAACTCTATCTTGCACCGATAACGACCACTTTCCTTACTAGTGACGAAATATATACTATTATAAAAATGGTATGATGAAAACTATTGTTTACCAGACCGTTGATCCACATGGGGAATCGTCTAGTTTCGATCACAGCTGACTGTTTCAAAACCTTAGTATGCCAAGCCTTTTAAAAGTGCAAAAAATATGCTAATTATTTATTTCAATGCGAAAAACTCAAAAGTTGTGTTAATCTTAGACAAAAGTCTTACTAATCCTAAAAAAATAAGGACAATGTAATAAAAAAATACTTGTAGATTTTTAATTATTAAACGTAAAAAGATGGTTATAATTATAGTTATTTGGTTATGAAATTCCTTATTATTTTGCTTAACACAATTTCCGAACTGAAACATGAACCGAGGTTGCGCACGGAAAAAACACTTTCCGTCCTAGTGATAAAAATTAGTCTAGTCTACTATTCAAGCAAGATTCAATGAATATTACTATTCATGAATATTACTAATCCAAACCATTATTCAAGCAAGTTTCTCATAAATTTTACTGTGACCTGTATTGATTTGTGTAACCTATGCAATGCAACGAGGTTTACTGGAACAATCTACATGTTAATTTTGCAGGATTTGACGTGTTTTAACTTCTTTGTGATGATGCTAATCTTATTTGTAAGCTAACAAACAGATATAATATTTAACTGAGCTTGAATTACGAATAGCATAAGTAAATTACGATTAACGTGGGTTATTAATGTATAAATATTTGTCGAGCTCAACACGGGGTCGCAGTAAACTATTCGAAGCTCAACCCACGACACACAGCGCCGTCGAATCAACATAAACTTAGTTACAGTCATGAGTAACTTACGTATTATGGCAAGTGAACTTGAATGAAAATTATACTCTCTGGGGAATATATCTTCTTAATTCAATAAGGGTTTCATCCGTTATATTCCTCCTTCTCTCGACCTACTTAACCAATTGTTTTTAAGATTTCGGCGTCGTGTTTATTTCTATATGGCTACAAAGTTTTATTTCTGGACCAATTTACAAGTTTTCATTATATGCCATGGTTGGATGGACATAATTTCAATTGCTCTTTATGTAACTTTAATGCACAAGAAGACGTTTTAGCGAATTTCCCATAGGGAATAAGCTATTACCGTAGGTCTCATGGTAAGACCTAAGCCCGGGACCATGTTACTTTTTCGTTTTGAGGTGCCCAGAAACCAAAAATAATAGTCATTAAAATTTTTATATATATATATATATATATATATATATATATATATATATATATATATATATATATATGTATGTGTGTGTGTGTGTGTGTGTGTGTGTGTGTGTGTGTGTGTGTGTGTGTGTGTGTGTCCCTAGACACGATAACTCTTGTAAAACTGGTCCGATCGACACCAAATTTGGTAGAGATGTGTAATCCTACGTTTATTCGGATGAGTTCGAAAACCAAACATATCGACCTACCGGAAGGGGTAGTTTTGGGGGGTTTTGTACCCCAAAAATGGGGTTTTTACATTTTTCATTAAAAAATTTTAAAAATTTTAAATTTTTATTTTGACCATTGGATTTAGCTCAAAAAACACACAATTTAGTATTTGGAAGCTTTGCTCTATCTCCATTGGTTACCGAGATATTACAAAGCCTAAAGACAGTACATTGTCTTTTGGGGCTCCAATGTTAATCTTATGGAGAAACAGGACGTGTTAATATTTCACTTATTAACTAATATTTTTGGATGAAACTTGGTATTAAGTTTCATTTGGTTGAGATTCATCCATTTAAGGTAAAAAATCTTGGTTTTTGTACTTATCATGGTAGCAAACCTGCATACTCTTTTCCCATGTTAATCATATGGAGAATAGGCAAACTCTTTTATTTATTGACAGACATTGATGAAACTTACTATATGGCTTTATATGGTTGAAATAAATTTTTTCTATGCTAAAAACCTTCTTTTAGTGTCCCCCATGGCAGCATACCTGCATAATCTTTCCCTATATTTATCTTAAGGAGAATAGACATTTATTTCCCTATTTATGAGCACTTGATGAAATTTTGTTTACAAGTTTAGCTGGTCAAAATTAATATTACTAATTTGGAAATTCGCTAAGTACGCAGGTCTGCTGCGACGGGGGGTATTTCATTTTATGGCTACATGTCCTATTTTAGCAAACATGAAAATATACCGGGTGTCTATAAAGTCTTGCCCTGATTTCATAGCTTTGCTGTACGGACACCATTATGGCCACACGTACCTTACAAGTCTTGTTTTCAAGGAAATTTAATCTAGTTTTTTATTATTAATTTGTTGACACCTAAATTCAGGTGATTGACTACAATTTAGTTTAATTAAAAAGCACTACAAAAACAAATCGTGGTGGCCCGACTAAATTGCCACCTCGTTCACCACGCTTGGCCTCTCTGGATTTCTTTATGTACTCTGATTCGTCGAAGATTTGGTTTATTCTTCCCCAGGTATTAATTTAGAAACTCTAACAAACAAAATAATAATTAAAGTGACGCCCGTTAGTCAGTAAATGTTATCTGAAACCAAAAAATGGATGTTAGTAAAAAAAAAGCCACCTAAACGATTTACACGTTACTCAGAGTTTGTGCATAGCCGGAAAAAACTGAGGAAGTTACTTGTTTAAACTGAAAATAAAACTTTATCTTACCACAAACTGTTTTCATACTATACGGTTTCATTATAAGGGCAAGACTTTATGGACACCCTGTATATTGGATAAAAGTCTTATTACTGAATTAGAATTTTATGAATATTTAAACAGAAAGGATTGGCAAGCGTTAGGAAAATATATGAGAGAAGCATGGAAAAATTGACATCAATTACCGAATTTGACTTTTAAGAAATTACGATCACAAAGTGTAACATTGTATTAATATATTTCTTCAAAATTTAACAGTTCTAAAAGACTAGACTAAAAGACAAGTGTAACCAAGTGTTATTCAATATTGTTTGTGTCAACCAAAAAGAAGGTTCTCGTGACCATTGTTTGCAGTGCTGTGTATCAGGTGACAAGGAAAGACATTTTTAATTTTTATTCTGTCATCTAAATATTATGTTACACGAAAAAATTTTAATTGTCCTTGTTTTTGCATATTTTAGAATTTAATAAGGCACTTTTTCATTTTACTTCAAGTTTACATTATACACAAAATAAAAAATAACAAACTAAAAAACAATATAACAAAGAACAATAGCGTTTTTGCTGTATAAAAGATTACAAGATAGGTAACTGCAAAACTAATACTCCAGAGCAAAATTTAAATTGCACATAGTTTATAAGTTCACAGCTTATAAGATAAATTATATTCCAGTTCACAGCTTATAAAATTAATTTGATTAAGAAGCCAGGAGTTTTCGGTGGCCCGTCTACTGTATCTTAAGGAAGTCTGACTTTCATACATCGACGTAATGTAAGTTCCCCGATGTTGAAAACGACCCCACCAGGATGTGTAAGTTTGACAGGAACTTCACTGTCAAATTTTTCATAAAATCTCGAATTTATAATGATTCCAATTCTCGGTGTAAATGATGATTTTTAATATACCATGAGCAATTAACTGCAATTCTTAACAAATTATTTTGAAACATTTTTATTTGGTTTGATTTGAAGGTTGATATGCACATTCTCAAACACTGGACAAGCATGCATAATTATATGACAAACGGGTTTTCATTATTTTTTGTATTTTGTATTTTGTGTCTATCAACGCCAGAGGCATTTATTAACATTTTGACAGGGAACGGTCCAAACCCCAGTCTTGTTACTATCTAACATCGACCAGTTGTTAGAAAGCATCATTAATTAATAGCCCAATGACAAATGGCAACTGGGTCCGGAATCGATTTTTTTAAAAAGCTACTAACTTTCCTCAGGATCAAACCGGCAACCTTTGAATTCAAAGACGAGCACTATAACCACTCAGCTACTAATTAAGATTTTTAATCTTTAATATTAGCAAAATGTTTAACATCAGTTTCAATCAAATAAATTGCACACAGAATAATTTTATAAGTATAATTATAATCATTATAACATAAGTATAATTTTATTATACTTAATTATACTTCATTAAGTACTTTTATTATACTTTATTATACTTAAGTATAAAATATTATACTTAATTTTTCAATATTGACAAATTTTGCTTTCAGAGTAGACCAAGACATTTTCGTCACATCTAGGGTTATCGTTTTCGATAGCGATGGGTCTGACGCATTATACAACCGGATCAACACTTTTTATGTGTGCATATCTTCCGGAACATTATAGATAAATTAACTGATATCAACTGATTGCTATTTTGCATTGGTTATTTGTAAATTTTGTAGTGAACATTCGCAACACTTCATATTTTTTATCAAGTTTCATGAAAAAATAGCACAGTTTCCGATTGACTTTTTGCGAATTTCATATAGTCTATATTTTAAACAGTAAGGTAATAAAACCTTTGGACAGTTTGTCTGAGACTTCTACTGGGCCGATTCACATGCGGGTTGAACCAAAACAAACATTTTCAGTCCTATATTAGCAGGTTTTATTTGTATTTAGAAAATTAATACGTTAAATCGGGCAAAAATGAAAAATAAACTTTTTAGGGAAAAAGCCAAAATTTTAACCCTCTAAACAGACCCTTTAATAACTCCTTTACTCTAAAATTAGATATGATACATAGATATTTTTCAATCCGTGAATCAACAAGAACCATAATTAATATAATTATGGTATCTTGGTTTCCTATAGATGGGAGCTGAAAAGTCTGGAAACAATTACAATTTCTATTATTATTTTAGATATAGGATTAAAATTCTGTAAAAAAAGGAGTTGAAACCCCATCTTTACGTTATTATTGACATTTTACTTCTAATGTGGGACGGCCCACTAGAATACTGTGAAGTAAAAACTATTAGAAGCAAAAAATACTCTTCAAAGTAATACGTTTATATTTGAAAATAACCTTTTCTCAAAGAGCCCCTTAAGTTATCTTTACGATTATTATTGACATTTTACCTCTAATGTGGGACGGCCCACTAGAATATTGTGAAGTAAAAACTATTAGAAGTAAAAAATACTCTTCAAAGTAATACGTTTATATTTGAAAATAACCTTTTCTCAAAGAGTCCCTTAAGTTAACTAGATACTTCTGATATTATGATATTCATGAGATAATATGTTGTTCCAATGAGGAAGTTTTTAAGAAACTTTCACTGTTCTAAATAATAACTATAATCATTTAGGGATTTAAATTCGAAGCAATATGCCAAAACTCTAACCTCATGATGTAGAATACGTCAAAAACTATTTAAAATTATAATTTTCTCCAACTTGCTACGTTTGTTCACTACCTGATGTCATTTCCGTCCCCGCTTTCCATTACAGATGCGTTTTGCGGCATTTTACTGTAAGACCTGTATATTTATATAATATGCTTACATATAAGATTTTCTTCTGACCCCTGTTGGGTCGAACACCATCAAAAGAAGTAGAACGTCATTAATAATAAAGGATGCCCGTTTCAGACTTTCCAAAACGGCTATAAGCAGATTATAGACGCTAACGAGATGCAACGACGAGTAATTTCGTGTCCAAATAGATATGGTTGCTCGGGGTGGGATTACCAGTTGTATCGTATAGCTTGAGCACGCTTGACCATCACTCCACCACAAAGCTTTCTACGTATGCCATCTCATTAAATGTTTATCTGGTCTATTATCATATTATGTACTCGTTGCTTATACTCGAGCACATCATTAAACCTTTAGCTGCACATGTTCGCGTCTGTGCCTCCTCCAATTAACGTGTTTGAATATTTTACCGTAGCTTCTGTTACTGAGACAGTTTAAATGTGTTTGTTATTTGCTTCTAGGATAATATATTAATCGTCTATTTTTGTCTGAAATATTATTTAACTAGTTTTATGTGCATTAAAACACATTGTAACCCAAAAATGATAGGTAGTTTTATGAAGATCGAATATGATGTTTTATAAGTTTTAATGGTCACAAAATTTATGAAACATGATAACTAAGTTTCATAATCCTGTTCATAAACTCAATTTATACCTGATAACACAATATTAAAATTCAAATTGTTCCATTTCCTTAGCAATGCGAACAGTTATAGACTATAACATTGATAGTTTATAATACTTACTATCATTAGAGTTACAAAATATAGTAGGCACATTGGGCTTTACAAAAACCAAAGATAATAATAAAAGTTGGTTAATCTCATTTCCATTTATTCCATTTCAGTTGTGTTGCCATGTACATTAGTATTTACCAGAATCTAGAGTTTGCATCTAATTTGCCAAGTTCCCGAGATTTACCAATATGACCAAGTGTTTAATTAACCTCTGGCAATAAGAAGGTTTGCCTCCTTACGTTCTTTAAGTTAGTTAGATCCACGCACAGTCTAACGTCTTCATTGGGTCTTAGTACCACCACGGCATCGCTGAGCATCAAGCCGTTGCCTCTTCAACAGGTTCGTCTAATTGAACTTTGCTCTCAAAGTTCTGACTTCACTTTTTCAAGTAATGGAAAATGAACATTCCTGGGCATGCCAAGTGCTACTGGACATGCATTTCCTCTAAATCAAACATATATTACACTAAACATATATCAACTATACGTCACTAAATGACTTAAATACAAGAAAAATTAATGGATTAAAATACGCGGGGAGTTACAGATTATGACATGCCTGTTCTTGTTTGTTTTTCAAAACATAAAGCTCTTTAGTTGATGGTTGGTTAATATTAACATACATATATATTAACATACGTATTATTACCAAATATTAACATAATTCGTAAGTGTAAACATAAATTCATCTAGGTTATAAAGTAAACCCTCTTTATAGTATAGCAACCAAAATGTTATCCAAGCACCAGCTGTTAAAAATTTATTTTATTGCTTTAAAAATAACTGCAACCTTAAATGTTCTTGCTTGCATTTGTTATCTGACAATGACTTTAGAAGTTGTCTGTTTTGTTTAAAACAACACTTTGTAAATCAGTGTTGTTATCAAATTTCAGAGTAGGGTATAGATCACCTGGAACAGTAAACAAATCGATAAAATAACGTCTTAATTGGTCCAAATAAAAACAAATAAATAAATAAAAATGCCTTTATTTTTAAGCGGTCCTCAGTTATAAACTGGTTTTCAGAATAACTCAAGTCAACAATGATCTAATAAAAGTACAGTAACAATTAATTACAATTCAAGAGAAAACTTATTTGCAACAATTCCTCTCATTAATTATATCTTTCAATTTTTCCTTAATACCTAGCAATGAATATGATTTGAGGATGCCGGGGAGGTTGTTATAAAGCACTGGACCAAAATACGAAAAACTTTTTCGACCCAGTTCAAGCCTAACTCTTTGAAAGTAAAAGTTCTGATAATAATTTTAAAATGTAAATTTTGTAAATTAGTAAGCTTTAGAAAATTTAAATTTAGACATTTTGATATATAATATGAATTGGTTGTTATATTTAACTAGGGTGATTTTGCTCTTTAAAAATTATTTCAAATGTGGGCTTTTAAGTGAATTTCTTTTATCGGGAAAACCATATTACGGTGAGGAAAAAGGCTAGATATAAGCCTTTAACCGTTTTAACTTTTTACTACAGGGTCCCCAGATACCAAAAACACCATTCATTAAAATTTTAATATCTGCATATATATACTTTTTAAGATACACATATAAATATGTACTTAAATTCCGTGCAGCCGGTAAACCTGTTAACGAAATGTCCAATTTTCATCAAACTTGACATGAAGTTGTGGGATTAGGTCTATGTTCATCCATTAGTTATGTCGATTGGGATTATCAGACTATGGGAAAGGGGTGATATACAGGTTCAAATTTGTCTAAAATCGGCCAAAAATCGGGGTTTAACCTTATTTTAGACTAATTTGAACCTGTATATCACCCTTTTCCCATAGTCTGATAATCCCAATCGACATAACTAATGGAAACAGACCTAGTCTCACACCTTCATGTCAAGTTTGATAAAAATCGGACTTTTCATTAACAGTTATACTGGCTTCACGGAATTTAAGTACATATTTATATATGTAGGTCTGTCGATCTTAATAAGTATATATTTGCAGATATGAAAATTTTAATGAATGGTGTTTGTGGTATCTGGGGTTTCTGGTACCCTGTAGTAAAAAGTTAACACAGTGAAAAGCTTATATCTTACCTTTGGCACCACCGTAATATGGCTTTTCCAACAAAAGAAATTCACTTAAAAGCAAACAATTGAAAGTAGCTTTAAAGAGCAATATCACCCTTATTAAATATAACAATCAATACATATTATACATAAAAAAATGCAAAATTTAATTTTCTAAAGTTTACTTATTTACAAAATTTAGCTGTCTTCAACGGTTCAAAAGATAGTCAACAAAAACTTATAAAACTACAGCCGCCATTTTGGAAAATTGGCCATACCAGGGGAACGCAGCGTCGGCGTAGTAGACTTTTCGCCATCGTTTTTCACAGGTCATTTTACATAATAACCGGTCGAAATATATTAGTTTGCAATTACGTCCGGGTTGAACCATAATTTGACTAGACTATATAGCAGTTTTCACCAGAGCTGAAGGACTACGGAGAAAAAATAAATAAAAGAAGGGCTGTTTCATTCCTTTAATTTGAGAAAATGCCACTTTTGAATCAGGCCGGTGACTGATGTCCATAAGAATAACATGCACCAACTGTTTTTTTGTCTTCAGGCTTATGACGTATTGTGTATAAAAATATACATCGTTTTATCAGAAAATGAAATAGCCCTTGCTTCTATTACATTACAGCCCTGCTTTGGCGTTATAGATCTATGCAGAAACAAATAATACACACAAACATAGATGCAATAAACTCTGAGATCACTTTGTGGTTTACGCTGAACATTATATGGTTTCAACATTTCCCGGAATTTAATTTCGTTATGAGTGGATTTAGTCCTTTGGGAGCCGATATAACTGTTAGTTTTTCGTGGAAACCTCTCATTCAACTTTAGTTCGTAGGAGTTGGTTCAAACGGGATTCTCTCAAACCTCGAATTGAACTCTGTTACACAATATTAAGCTTAGGATGTATAAAGGTATAATTTTATTAAACTACTCATATTAACACGCACTGGGTTAACCGATCCTTTCTTTGCCTTTGGGTTTAATTCACTTTTGTTATGGTATCATGCATGGTAATCAGGCTTTAGCATTTACGCCAACTAATGTATTCGCTAAATGTATTCACAAGTGACAGCTATTTCAAAGTCAATAGCTTAAAACGTAGCGTAGCCCAGACTACGCAGAAAACAAATAAATAAAAGAAGAGCAATTTCATTCCTTCAATGTTTAGCCTAAAAATGCCGCTTTTTAAGGCCGGTGACAAAAACCATTTGATGGCCATAAGAGTAACATACACCACCTGTTTTTTTCTTTCTTTTTTTAGGCTAGTGTCGTATTGGGTATAATTTTATACTAATGAGATAGCTCTTATTACATTACAGTTTTCCCCAGTCCTGAAAAGTAGCATTCATTTATATAGTTTTACATTTCATTGCCTTGGTGACAACCCATAAAACCAATGTTAAAAAAATTACTACTTCCAAACTTAATTTTTACAAAATTCTATTTTTACTGCGGCTGTCTAAACCTATTTCCAGACAAAATCACCAACAATTCCTTTTCGAAAAACGTTTATTTAAAAGTTTTCAGAAGTACACCCAGGTTTAAAACATGGAGCTACCTCGAAGTAGACCCAGGTTTGAAACATGGAGCTACCTCGAAGTAGACCCAGGTTTGAAACATGGAGCTACCTCGAAGTAGACCCAGGTTTAAAACATGGAGCTACCTCGAAGTAGACCCAGGTTTGAAACATGGAGCTACCTCGAAGTAGACCCATGCACTCTCAAATGCAATGTTTATTCAAAATCCACCAGCTAAGATTTTGATACTGATGGAAAATACATCGCCACAGACACTCTTCGTATTATAATATATTATACACACATATTTTCAAAACACATTGTTTCATATAGACGTATAATTTCAATTTAACATCTGTACAGTAGGTAGCCTTTTTCACTGAATGTGTAACATAATTTTCGTCTGAACCCATAATGTCTATGTGTGTGTTTTATATGTAGTTCCACAGTATTGAATTTGAAAAAAAATAATCATCTAGCTTAACTAATGGTAAAAATATTAACCCGTTTCACTACTTTTCAGTGCCTCTTCAAGCAGATTATAGTCACTCACTAGATGCAAAGCCGTGGTTGTTCGAGGTGGAATTATCTGTCATATAGCTTGAGCAAGCATCACCTGTGCTCCACCCCTATGTATGCCATCTCATTAAATGTTCATCACATCTCCCGTCTCATTTAATACTCATTTGTAGACACTCGAGATTATATTTAAACATTAGCTGCACCTGTACAATTCCGTGCCTCCTTCATTAAAGTGTTTGGATATTTTTTTAGAGTTTTAGTTATTTGCTTCTAGGGTATTAAATCCACTATTGTTGTATGAGCTGTTATACCCCGTTCAAAATTAATGTGAGGGCGAAAGACAGAATTTTATTTATCATCACGAGTAAAACTCCCTCAAAGCATTCCTTAATTCCCCTATTATCTTAATATTCGGATTTTAATTTAATTTTTCCCTTGAAATTCAGAGTCAATAATAGCGCCGATGATTGTGTTACTTTCCCTAATTGCCGTTGCAACCACTTCTTTTTACATGTCAAACGTCAAAATAGGAATGTTTCTTTACCAAAAAGCGAAACATTTATAATAGGCAAGCATGTTTCGTTTCCTCCTTTTATCTCAGCTCGTGTGCATCCTAGGAGAAATCCCAGCATACCGTTAGAAAGGTATAGCCCCCTGTAGATGAGCAGAATCCCATTCTAATTCACATCACACTCGAGGGCTATGCCCCACATTCTTTCAAAGTTTTAATTTTAATCTAATGGAGAAATGATAATTGATTGAATCATTAGACAGCGATTGTAAAATCAACGGATAGAAAACAGAAAGAACATATGTTTCAGTTATAAAATGTTTTTAAGCTTCTTGGATCCAGATCGACTGAAATTTTGGTCTAATTTCGATTAGGAGGCGAAGTCTACTTATCATAAATTGACATGAGACAAACAGCTTTAACAATTCTGAGTTATTGGGATTGGCTAGATTCTTAACAGTGGGATGATCAGGAAAAATGGGGAATTGAAATCTGCGTTTTGGCCGCACATTTATTTTGAACAGGGTATAGTTAAGTAACAAATGTTGGATTGGAAAACATTTTAAATTCCTCAAACAAATACGTATTTATTACTTTAATACCTTTAATACCTTTATTGAAATGGCGACCTAACTCAATAGGTAGTTTAAAGCCAAGTATGAATGAGGGATGAGTGTAGGATGATTGTGGCGCGATCTTGTAGTCTTGTTACTGACTAAGGCCGACATTCTCCTTAGACAGGACTGTTAATTCATAGCCCAACAGCCAATGGTATCTAGGGACCTACAGTTTATCGTGGGATCCGAACCACAATTTCCACCTCCTATATACGAATTGGTCTAATTATGAGGATGGTCTTTATGGATGAACTAGTATTCACTAGTGCGGACGTTAATCCCCACTAGGGAATATCGCATCCACAAGCCATCGCTTATAACTATCCACAATTCGTGCCCTCCAAGTAGCTGGATTACAGGACGTCACCACCGTCCCAGTCTTAACAGTTTAGTTAATACTAAACGTGTTTTAAAATTACATTTAGTTTTATCCACTCAATATGTTTCACTGTATCAATAGATAACGAAATTATTTAATCGATCGATTTTAATTAAGTATCTGGGAGCAAAGCATTCGCTCTGTCGATTGAAAAAATTCTTCGTTGTAAAAATATAATTCAGACCGTTCACTAATGCCAAGGGCTAAAGGTCGGTTTACTTCAAAATGAGCTCTTTCGCTCACTCACATTTTAGAATGTTTCAATGTACCCTTTATTTAAGACGGATTATAAATTTTTGTTTTAGTTTAGTTTTAAATGTATTGGCACAGATGCTATGTATTGCATAGTACATTTTATATTTTTCAGAAGTTAGTGGTTGGCTATGAAAATTATACGATATATATATTTGAATGGATATATTCGTATCGTATACTCGTATATATATGAATATTGTATGGATTTCATACATAATAATTATTTTGTTTTTAAATTCAATTCCAATTCTAAAAGTTGCTTTGTTGTTTTATTCTTTTACTTAACTTTTATTTATCTAAACATTTAACCAACAGTATAAACACGACAGTACAAACAGCAAGCAACAAACAACAACAAGCAACAAACAGTATAAGTACGATTTGAATGATAAAATGTTGTTAATTTAGTAATTCACTAAGTGGTTTGAATGGGAACCCACCAGTTAATCTGAAGCACATGGTTAGCACATTGACAGTTGAGTTATATGGATGTTTTTGTTTTAGTACAAGGAGGTAAGAGCTGATGCTTGGTAAAATTATTACTTTCGTTTCTCACACAAACTCGTTCGCTCCGCTTACTCGCCCTCTTTCTTTTTAAGACGAGCTCGTTCGCTTCGCTCACTCACCAGATAGAAGGGTTCTGCACTTTGGTATAATTTTTCTAAACCTCAGGTTAAAGATGTACCACATTGGTTTATTTATCAGCTGATTTTTGTTGAATTTAAAAATCTTCATAAGGATAACATGAGAACTTTGTTCTAAGGCTACGGCCACACTTGGCGACTTAGTCGCCGCGACACAAACGCCGAAAAAGTGTGATACATTGAATCAAATGAAGGCGGCCACACAAGGCGACCCGCGACGTGCAATGTATCACATTTGTTTCTTTGTCGCGGCGTTTGTGTCGCGGCGACTAAGTCGCCATGTGTGGCCGTAGCCTTAGAATGAAAATTGGATTTTTCCCAGCCATGGGACCAACTCCAATCAATTCCTGGTGGCCTCATATTCAACAAAAAAATCCTCGGAGAGAAAAAAATTTTTCCCGTACAAACATTGCTTGTTTTAGAGTATAAGTTTGAACATCGTAATGGTTTTTGTTGAGAAATCTATATAGCCTATATAATTCCGTAAGCGAATCGGTCCCCACGAAATATCTCGAGTTAGAAGAAAGATAGGGTAACGTGTGATGGCTCATTTTAAAGCTTGAGGTCCAAGGAAGCAAAGAAAAATGCCAGAATTATCAAAATTTACCTGGGCTTCGCCCCATTGGACCTTGAAGTTCCAATGTTAATCTAATGGGAAAAAGATTTTATATCTACACGTGTTATTATGCAGATGTTGCAGAGTTTTATCATAAACTCAGCTGTTTATTGAGCAGATATTTTGAGTTAAGATATATACCGTATTTTTATAACATTTTAAAATCGGCAACGCACTATAAAAAGGAGAACACTAATAATCATGAACGGATTACGGATCCTCAGGGGATTAAATCTTTGTGACCCCATCTATGTAATTAAGGAAACATGAGTAGAATGATTGGCATATTCACTATAAAAATGAAAAATAAAAGTGGTTTAGACGGCAAAGTTGGTATAATTGTTAATTGTCTTTACTCAGTGAATGTCGTTTAGTTATTACGTTACTGCTTTATATATCGGATATTTAGTAGATTGAGTTGAAGAGTTGAATCGTTTTGTTGAGTGTTTGTTTATTTTCGGCTGAATCATTAAATGTAAACTGATAAAATTTGATAACCTCTGTATGAGGAATATTTTGTTTTGGTTTTATCCATTCTCTAATTTTTCCTTTACGTAGGTAGTAACGAAACAATAAACGCCCGTTAATTCATAAAGACGAGAGGCTTTTCATGTAAATGATAGTGTACTAAAACTAATAATTTATCAATCAGTGTTCAAATTCATTGACGAACATACATAAATAGACTACAATCAAAGTACGGGGGACGTCGGTGGCACGGAGTGTAAGGGAGCATGGGGGTACGGGGGAGACATGGAGGAAATAGGTGAAACGACGGTACAGGAGAGCACGGAAGTACGGGAAGGGACGGCGGGGATGGCAGCATGGAGTCATGGGGAGTACAAGGGTTTTGGAGATATGGGGGCACTGGAGACAGGAGGGCATTATTCGCACGGTGGAGGCATGGGCAACTTAGCACAGGGAGGAACAGTGACCATGAGAGCACGAAAGTATGGAGGGTACGGGGGCAGGGGCATAGGGGGTGGGGGTACTCTGGGGAGGCATGGGGATGCACTGTGTCACGTGGCGGTAGTGTTGGGGGGGCACAACGAGCACTAGGTGCGTCGGTGGCAAAAGGGGTGGATGGGCTTGGGCATGGGGGCACGGTTGCCACGGAAAGCAACGGTGGTCATGGGGTACGGAAAAATAGGTTGCCAGAGGTGGGAAGGACAAAGGGCACTAGGGGCGTTGGTGGCACGAGGCACGGGGGGCAGAAGGACATGGGGGTACGGGAGAGGCTTGTGGGACATAGAGGGCATGGGGACCACGGGGAAGAACGGTGGTGATGTGGGCACGGGAGTACCGTGGGTGCTAGGGACATGGGGGCACGAGGGTTGTCGGGGGCATTTGGATATAGGGTGCACGGGAAGAAATGGTGGGCATGGGGCATGAGAAAGGGGGCACAAGGGGTAGGGCCTACTAGAGACGTCGGTGGCACGGAAGTTGGTTGGGCATGGGGGGGCATTGGGGAGGAATGAGGAACATAGAGGGTACGGGAGCCACGGTGAAAAACTGCAGGCATGTGGGCATGGGAGAATGGGGAGCACAGATTCATGAAGGGGCAAGAGGGTACGGGGGTACTCGGGCCCTGGGAGAATAGGGGGTACAGGAAACACGGGTTTGGAGAGGTGAACCGGAGCACGGGGAGGCATGGGGTCACGGCGATGTGAAGGAATGATGGTCAGTAGTGGAGAAACGCGGGAGCTGGCTCAGTTCAAGGTCATCTGAGCGATGACGTCATCGAGGTCAATGACCCCACCGATGACGTCATCGATGACGTCATCGATGACGCAATCGATGACGTCATCACCAATTACGTCATTCTGTGACGTCACACCCATGACGTTGCAGAAATGACGTGGCGATGACGTCATCACCCCTTACGTCACCATTATGACGTCATCGATGTCACAAAGGTCAAGGTCACGCTGAAACCTAAAATTTTCTGGCACTTTTGCTGTTTCTCGCACTACGCTCCGAATTTTAGTCAGGTTTCAATGACCTTGACCACTTGGAGCAAAAGTAGACGAGAAACAGCAAAAGTGCCGAGGAAACTCAAAGTTTGCAACGTGACTCTGCCTAAACCGTCATGTGACACCGCTCGAGTGACCTTGAACCGATACAACTTCCGCGTTTCACCATTACTGCAACCGCGATGCGCACCCTACGACAGACACCGAGCGACTGACTGTCCGGCCCCGCGCACTCTAGGTATATTGGCTCGAGAGACTAAGACTCTAAACCGTCAGGAATGGGAGTAACTAACTGAACTTTGCAAGGAAAAGTCATTTCTTCCAGTATTCTAAACAAATCTTCATCAGTAAAACTTACATTAGTCTGTTTGGTATAAAACTTAGGGTGTCCGCGCAACAGCTTACGCCACTTAGCTAAAGTCGAAACCCGCTTGACCTTGAGCGGTGGACAATGAGCAGCTAATAAAGACTTAACACGGCTAAGTTTCTTACCTAAAGCGTCCCGCGACATGGCTTCCCCTCAAAAAAGTCCGCACAATACTGAGAGACTGCTTGTAACGCGTGAGTCAAGGGAAAAGAGGTGGGGGAGACAGCAGGAGTGGGGGAAGGTCACAGTGGTGAGGGAAGGTGAGGTTGTACGCCGGA
Organism: Neoaliturus tenellus; assembly: GCA_030545055.2. NCBI lineage: Eukaryota > Metazoa > Arthropoda > Insecta > Hemiptera > Cicadellidae > Neoaliturus > Neoaliturus tenellus. The sequence goes on from CM061533.1 coordinate 264,125,334, forward strand.
GTATCACATCACTTCACAATGAGCTGTCCTACAGTTAACACACTGTTCTCTTGGCCCGAGTTGGCACTAGAACAAACATTTCTGTACAGCTTAGGCTGTGAGAGCCGAGGAAGCAAAGTCAAAGTGGAAATTGTGTTAAACTCCAAGATGAAGAGTCTCCTAAATAAACTAATTGTATCCCTGCAATCCCCTATAACTCTGGAGGAATACCACTTTATAAAGCGACACCTTATTCTTTGGCAAAAGGAAGTGGAAATGGAAAAGATTACAGTAAAATTAATTTAACCTAACTTAAAATTTGGACAGGACACTCATGGCGATACCACGTGGCGTGCAAACGCCACCCTAAACACTATAAGTTAGGTTATTGAGCACCTCTGGTACGATAACCGACGTGCTAGAGTTAAAGTGTGATGACCTTGAGTCAAAACACTGAAATACTACAAGTCGATATCGTCCCAGAGTTAAAGTGTAGTGACCTACATTTAAAACTTGTAAAATTACTTACATATAGAGAGCTAGAGAACACCGAGACGCACCGCATGGAAGCCGGAGACATACTGGCGAAGCGGTGTTGTGCAGCCTAGGGACCCAGTTGTGGTGGGGGTTTAGCCAACACTTAGAGTACAAGTGCCGTGGGTGACCTTGACCCACTTAACTTACCAACCCCCCCCCCCACCCCGACAAAAATGCAAGCCCCCCCCGAGAACTTTTTTTTCGGAAAAATTTCTGACCTTGACCAAAAAGTTTTTTGCTCCGGACGAGAAGTGCCCCCCCCCTCCCCCTCCCCCACCCCCCACCCCCTCCCCCACCGCCTCCCCCCCCGAGAACTTTTTTTTTCGAAAAAAATTTCGACCTTGACCAAAAAGTTTTTTGCTCCGGACGAGAAGTGCCCCCCCCCCCCCGAGAACTTTTTTTTCGGAAAAATTTTTGACCTTGACCAAAAAGTTTTTTGCTCCGGACGAGAAGTGCCCCCCCCCCCCGACAAAAAGTGCGAGCCCCCCCCCTCCCCCACCCCCACCCCCACCCCCACCCCCCTCCCCCACCCCTGATATCCTGGGCGTGGCAGCCCCGGTGGGGATATAAGGCGGCCCGGCCACAGCCGGCTCGCAGTCCGCTCCCGCGTTGAACGTGGACGATCGGGACGGACCGCCATAGGCCTCACTAAACACTGAAAGGCGCCTTCACTGTTTAGCGAAGTCTACTCTAACTTTAAGACTTGTATTAGTTCTAAGATATTGCGCTTGCGTTTGGGTATTGGGAATTGTTGTATATGAGAGTGTTTAACTTGTACCCTATCTCTCCTGTGTGTCTTTTATCCTGTGTGTCTTGTTTGTCATATGTGTTTAATGTGTATGTGCTTGTTCCAGCATTGACTATGTTGAGCCCAATTATGTGTTGTAAGTGTGTTATATTTATCTAAAGTGTATACGCTTGTTTTAGTATTCCCCTTGAGCTTTTTCAATGCTCACAAAGTAAATTCTAAAGACAGGGAACGGGAGTAGGCCCCCGTGTAAAACTACTTTTTATAATTGTTAGGCTCCTCTCATGCATGCTTCAATGCGGCTGAGAAATAGGAGTTGGTCCGTTTGTACGCTTATACGGGGGTAATGAGCCGATGGCCTCTGCACTCGGACCGAGGACGTAAGCCACTAGGGTGTCCTCAGTTAGTTTCCCTTCTGGAAACTCAAAATTATGTAAATGAAACTTTGTTAGCTATTTGTATTTTTTGTCCCCAAGGCCCCCGAACATTCGTTTTTCGCCATGGATGTACGGGGGCCGAAATTTTTTAATGTTCGTATGGCCTTGACCTAGTAAGAACTTATACAAATTCACTGCATTGCTGAACTTAAATATTAAAGATAGGGACCGGGAGTAGGTCCCCGTGTAAAAAAGTATTTTTTTTTATTCCAACATTAATACACTCCTTCATGCATGCTTCAATGCGGCTGTGAAATGGGAGTTGGTCCGTTTGTACGCTTATACGGGGGTGATGAGCCGATGGCCTCTGCACTCGGACCGGGGACATAAGCCACTAGGGCTGTCCTCAACCTCTTTCAAAATTATGTAAATGACTGTTTGTTAGCTATTGGAAAAGTTATTTGTTAACAATGCAGTAAATGCGTAAGTCTTGCGTGGTGAAGGTTAGACAACATTGGATGTTGCCTGTTGTCATAGTTGGGTCTCTTTGGAGGCTACAGCGATGACAACCCAAGTGCCCCACACCCCCATAGGGGGGTGTGGGGCTTATTTTTTTAAAAGTTTCGCGTGACCTTGAACTAAATATTAAAGTTTTTCTTTGGATTTTAACTAATAGGTATTACTAACACACAAGTCTGGAGTTCCCCATAGTTGTATCTTTTCGGAGACTACAGCGATGGCAACATAAGAACGCCCATAAGGGTTTATGTTTTAACCCCCCCCCCCCCCCGACAAAAAGTGCGAGCCCCCCCCCCGAACTTTTTTTGGGAAAAAATTTTTGATCTTGACCAAAAAGTTTTTTGCTCCGGACGAGAAGTGCCCCCCCCCCGAAAACCTTGGGCATGGTCACCCGGTGGGGATATAAGGCGGCCGGGTTGCACGAATTTCTTATTTTACCTCCAGCGCTTATGCTGACCGGTTCTGAAAATGCATCGTCGTATACCTTATGATCCTTCGTACTATAATCTGTTTGGTATTAATAGTATTACAGACAATGAGCAGAAATTGTTTAAAAAATTCTGTTGTTTACTTGATATAACGCACAAACTACCACCAAATACTTTTACCTACAAGCTACCCCTGATAGACAAGGATGATGTAAGCAAACTAACAACAATTCAAGTGAAATTTCTCGAAGAAAAAATTCTTGTTTGTGTAAGAGAAGTGTTTCATAATGAATATTCAAAAAGATTGGCCTTCGACTTTATTAAGGAACATGCAGGACGTAAAAAAGAACAGTACCCAGGATTATATTATTTATATCTTTTTTAGAATGGAGCAAGTGTGACGGTAGAAATAAGTATCAAACTAATGTAATTCTCCCAACCAAGTGTTAAACTAGGACATGAACTTGGACTTGATTGAGGTTTTGTAGAACAGAGCGGGGGATAGATCACTTTGCGGCAATGGACTAGCATGCTGCTTAGTGGTTTATCCCCCGCTCAAAGGGTATCTTTACGCGACCTTGACCCACATAAATGCATAGTTTGTGGGGGGTATAAAAAAAGGGCAAACCAATTGGATGGATACACCACTTCTATACCATGGCTCCATTGCAGTGCTCTATCCCCCGCTAAAAATAATAATTCCAAATGACCTTGTTCCACATAAACTTGCTCAAACAGACATCTTTCAAAAAATTTGTACAAAGTAGTGGATTTAGACCAAACATTATTGGTTTATCAAGCCTGTTGAAGAATATATTGAAAATGGGTGTTTAAAAGCCAAATTTACTAAATGATTGATATACCGGATGTATATGACGTCACCTTCCCCCACCCTTCAACCTCGGGTATAAAGGGACCCGGTTGAGCGCGCTGCTCATTATTGCTTGGACATTCACCGAGTGCACACTCAAAGCCAAACTGTAAAAAAATGGCTCTTTGCGATATTTGTGGTGAGTTTTTCCAAGATGAAGATATCTTTGTTTTACACCGAGAATTGCATCATGAAGAGGACAGAAAAGAAGAGATTGTTGTAAGTGAAGAAGACTTGGATGCGTTTGATCGGTTATTGGAAAACTACCACAAGCAGATGGACGACTGCGATAGCTATCTACAGTTACACCGAGAATTGCATCGTGAAGAGGACAGAAAAGAAGAGATTGTAGTAAGTGAAGAAGACTTGGATGCGATTGATCGGTTTCTGGAAAAACCCCAGAAGCAGGAGGAGGACTGGGCTAGCTATTTACAGTTAATGCAAAGAAGAAGACCAAGTGTTATTCAATTTGCCGGAGCTGGACCATCTACAGCTGGAGGATTTATTGAAGAGGAAATGGAAGAAAAAAAAGTGGAAGATGTAAAACAACTGCGTACCCAAGAAGAGGATATGGAAGAAGAGGATACAGAAGAAGTGGAAGATATAAGACAACTGCGCACCACAGCCTTGCCAGGACCAGTTGTAACTCATTTCAAAATTAATAATGTGCAATTGGAATTGGAAAACTTTATAACCCAAGCTAAAAATCTAGTTGTAAAAACATTGATGGAAGAATTGGCAAGATTGAACTTTATTAAATTTGGATTGGTGTTGGAGGTTATGTTTACTAATACCGATGGTGAAAACTCACCGAGAGCATTCATTGCTAAAAACCGAACCCTTACAACCACATCTGATATTAACGAAATTCTAGAAGAATGTTTGAATGAACTGCTAATGAAACTCCAAGAACACGAAGGAAGAGGATCTGGCTGGATGCTATCATCGATTGAAGGTATGGATGTGAGGGTTCACAAGCATGGATATGGTATGAGAGGTAGCAGCTTTATCCCTCTACCAAAGGCGATCCGAGATACTAAATCATGTATCAATGTGAAAAATGAGGACAATGAATGTTTCCGGTATGCAATGTTAGCAAAATACGTGGGACATAATGCTATTAGACCTAGCATAGCATACGAAGCTGTTCAACACCGCTATAACTTTCGAGGAATGTCGTATCCTGTGAGTCTTGATCAAATTACTAAATTTGAGAAACAAAATCCAGGTGTTTCTGTTAACGTGTTCGGCTTAGATGATTCAAACAATGTGTATCCACTACGAGTAGTAAAAGTAGAGCAAAGTAACCATACCGATTTATTATTGATAACCAAAGGTGAGATTTCACATTATGTTTATATTAAAAACTTTGAAACTTTGGTTGTACGACAAGTGTCAAAACAAAATCGTAAGATAACAATATGCAAGAGATGCTTTTGTTTTACATGCAAGGAATTCAGACGTGGAGGATTGGAATGGTTGTTGGAACACCAGCGGCTTTGTAATAACAACTATGAAGTGAAGATTAGCCTGCCACCACCATCTAGAGCATGTGTCCAGTTTAAGAAGACAGTTCACCAATACAGGATTCCACTAGTTATCTACGCTGATTTCGAATCCACGTTAGTACCACAGGAGCTTCCAGATGGTGAGGTGACTAGAAGAACCAAATATCAATTGCATCAACCGAACAGTTATTGCTTATTGGTGAAATCCACTTTGCCTGAAGAACAGTTGCAAGAGTATGGCTTAACATCCACTCCAATACTCTACCGTGGGGAAGAAGCCGCTAAGTATTTTGTAGACCAGTTGTATGACATTGCTGAAAAGGTGCAACGCTTATTCGGTAATGTTTTACCTATGGAACCTTTGAACCAAAATCAACAAGAAGAATACAATTCGACAACAAGATGTTACTTATGCAAGAAGAGCTTCAGTGAAGAAAATCAAAAAGTAAGAGATCACGATCACCTGACAGGGTTATACAGAGGAGCTGCTTGTAATTCATGCAATATAAATTACAAACTGCCAAACTTTATCCCTGTCGTGTTACACAATCTTAGCGGCTATGACTCCCACTTCATTATCCCAGAGTTAGGACGAGATGATGGAAAAATCGAAGTATTAGCTGAAACATTGGAGAAGTACATCAGTTTCTCAAAAACAGTAGGTAAAATTAAACTTCGCTTCGTAGACTCTTATAGATTTATGCCATCTAGTTTGAGCAAATTGTCTGAGAACCTAAGAAGAAAAGACCTAAAAGAAACCAGCAAAATTGTACCTGAAGATAAATTGGACTTAGTAATGCGTAAAGGAGTGTTCCCCTATGATTACATAACTTCTGCAGAAAAATTTGAAGAAACCAGTCTGCCACCGATTGAAGCCTTCAATAGCAAGTTAAATGAAAGTGCAATCACCGTTGAAGACTACAATCATGCTTGTAATGTTTGGAACCAACTAAACATTCAAACCTTAGGGGAATATTCCGACTTTTACATAAAATTGGACGTAACTCTGCTGTGCGATGTGATGGAAGAATTTCGAAACACCTGCTTCTCAGCCTATGGACTGGACCCTCTACACTCGTACACATCTCCAGGATTAGCATGGCAAGCTATGCTAAAGTCAACCAACTGTCGACTGGAACTTCTAACGGATATTGATATGGTGCTCATGATAGAATCTGGTGTACGGGGCGGTTTGACACAAGCTGTAACACATCATGTCAAAGCTAACAACAAGTACATCCCAGGCTTCGACGAGAGACAACCATCGGTCTACCTAGGCTACTTTGACGCAAACAACCTTTATGGTTGGGCAATGTCAAATCCGCTTCCCTACGGTGACTTTAAATGGATCAACCCGGCCACCATCGGTGACATCTCACAGATTCCAAAGAATGGTCCAAAAGGCTATATTTTGGACTGTGATTTCGAATATCCGGAGCACCTTCATGACCATCACTACGACTTGCCTCTCCTAGCCAAGACTGAAGTTTCACCGACAGGAAGATGGCCGAAATTGATGATGACGTTGGAGAATAAAGATCGGTATGTGGCTCACTACTGGGTAGTTCAACAAGCTCTTGAATTGGGTCTACGTGTAGTGAGAATTCATAGAGCAATTGAATTCACCCAGTCTTGTTGGTTGAAACCATATATTGATTCCAACACTACAAGAAGAGCAGCAGCAACATCAGCATTTGAAAAGGACTTTTACAAATTGATGAACAACGCCATCTTCGGGAAGACCTTAGAAAACAAAAGAAAACACAAAATTGTAAAATTAGTAAGTGATCCTAAGAAATTGGAAAAATTAGTGCAAAAACCAAATTTTGGAACATCAATGATTATAAACGAAGATCTAGTTGCCGTCAGTATGAAGAAAACAACAATAGTGATGGATCGTCCGTTATACATTGGAATGTCGATTTTGGATATAAGTAAAACTCTGATGTATGATTTCCATTACAACAAAATGGTTAAACACTACGGAAGAGACAACATTGGAGTTGCATACATGGATACCGACGCGTTTATCTACTGGATAAAGACTTTGGACATGTATGAAGACCTAAGGAGTTTCCCATACAAAGACGATTTTGACTTCTCTGACTATCCGAAGAAGCATCCGAATTACAATGAAAAGAATAAAAAAGTAATCGGAAAATTTAAAGATGAAGCAAATGGAATGCCTTTAGAAGAAATAGTGGCACTGATGGCAAAATTGTATTCATTTAAAATGTACAACGAGAACAACACACCGACAGTCAAGAAAGCAAAAGGAGTCAAAACATCGTACTTGAAGAAACATGTGACATTTGACCATTACAAGACCTGCTTGTTTGAAGATTCTACAATCTCTGCAACGTTCAACACTATCAGAAGCTTTAAACATGAGGTCTACAGTGTCACTGAAGTTAAAAGGGCACTATCAGCTCGAGATGATAAAAGGCGTATTATGCCGGATAAAATTCACACTCTTCCTTTTGGCCACTACTCTCTAAACCCTATCGACTAGTAACCTATTCTTCGCCCTTCTTCAACTTCGACCTTATTCCTTTCTCCTTCCGTAAAAAATGGGGAACACGGCAAGTCAAACGCCGTGTTCCCCATTTTTTTACACAAGTTTGGATGACCTTGACCTATATAAATGTTGTGAATATTTAAGACAACATTCATTGTGATTATACATGTGATACATGAAACATTCAAACCTGCAATATGAAGGACTTGAAGCAAGAAATTGTCAACGAACTTCATAAACCTGCAAGAAGAAAGTTTCCACGAAGAAATACAGTGATAAAAGGAATAAATGATTTATATCAAGCGGATTTAATCGAAATGATTCCTTATAGTAAACAAAATAGAGGATTTAAATACATATTGACTATTATTAATTGTTTTTCAAAAATGGCAGATGCTTTACCACTAAAAGATAAAAGTGGCAAAAGTGTTACAAAAGCAATGGAAACAGCTATACAAAGAGACAAACATACTATAAAACATTTACAAACTGATGATGGAAAAGAATATTTTAATAAGGAATTTGCAAATTTAATGAAAAAACACAACATTAACCATTACTCAACCAATTCAGAGGTAAAAGCATCAATAATTGAAAGATTTAACAGAACTTTAAAAGGTGCGATGTATAAGATGTTTTCCAACAGAGGATCACACGTATGGATTGATATGTTACCAAAACTTTTAAGCGATTACAATAACAAGTTTCATAGAACTATTGGTATGAAACCAAGCCAGGTGACTAATAAAAATGAAAAACTTGTATTAAAACGTATAAAAATGAATACTAAACCAAGAGTTGAAAAACTAAAGCCTAAAAGGTTTAATGTTGGTGATAAAGTGCGAATAAGCAAATACAAAGGTGTATTCAGTAAAAGATATCTTCCAAACTGGACAAATACTGTATTTAAGGTGCAACCTACAATACCTGAAACTTACATTTTAAAAGATAATAAAGGACAATTGCTGGAAGGAGGGTTTTATGGACATGAAATGTTAAAATCAACAGTAGGTGATGTATATTTAGTCGAAAAGGTGTTGCAACGAAAAAAGGATGAGGTTAAAGTACGATGGTTAGGATTTAATAAGACGGAAGATTCTTGGATACCTAAAAAGGATCTAATATAATGATAGAGCATCATTTTGGGTTGAACCATTACAAAGGATGGAGATAATACCACAAAAAGACAATTTTACTATTAATAATATAGATGAACTCACAGTGGATGGTTCTCAATTCAATACTGGGAAAAACGGTGTTTTGTTACCAAACACGGTGCGTTGTCTGGTTACCGGTCCTTCCAATTGTGGAAAAACAAATGTAGTATTCAATTTGATTACAAATCCTAAAGGATTACGTTTTAATAATTTATATGTATTTTCAAAGTCACTACAACAACCAAAATATCAGTTATTGGAACAAATACTCAATAATGTGCCTGAAGTTAAATATTTTAAATTTAACGCGAGCGAGAGTGTCATGCAACCGCAAGAGGCTAAACCATTCTCAGTATTCATATTTGACGATGTATCTTGTGAAAATCAAAATACAATAAGGAATTACTTCGCCATGGGTCGACATAACAACATAGATAGCATTTATATTGGTCAAACTTACAGCAAAATACCGAAACAGCTCATTAGAGACAATGCAAACATGTTAATTGTATTTAAACAGGATGAAACCAACCTAAAACACATATATTATGACCATGTAAGTGCGGATATGCCATTTGAACGATTTAAAGAGTTGTGTGGAAAGGCTTGGGCTGAAAAGTATGGGTTTTTAACAATTATGAAGGAACAACCGCTAAACAATGGTCGATACAGGATAGGGTTTGATAAATTTATACTAATACACTGATCATGATGTAATACATTCATTGTTGTACAACACGTCTTGCTACAAACATGGTTAACCAAGAAAAGTTAAAGGAAATAAAATCACTTAGTAATTCTATTCGAGATAAAAACAGAGCATTAAAATTAGGTATTAGCGAAAGGGAGAAATTTCTTGAATCTACTTTTAAACCTATTACTGAACCCTTGAAACAATAATTAAACAAAAAATTTGCTAAACCCGTTTTGGAAGGAGATGCAATTGCACCTATTACAAAGTTTGAAAGAGAAAATGTAAAATCAGAAGATTTTAGTGATGAAGACCTGGAATCCTCTACATATAGTGGTTTTACCGGTGGAGAACCTGAAAGAGAGCTAGAATCACCAGACTATAGTGGTATAAGAGAATTATATGAAGTAAAAGCTAAAAGAGGACATGAAGATGTATCAACTGCTAGTGAAGAGGAAAAAGAAGAAGAAGCAAGGGAAGGTCCGTCAAACATAAGCTTGTTGGGTGAAAACATTCATAACAAAGGACCTTTAGGAAGGAAATACACGATAAAAATGTTAGCTGGAATAAATCCTAATAAAAACTACCATAGTTATGGAGTAAGATTAACAGAAGAAGGTTTAATGGTTGGTAATAGCCCGGTAAACATTGATGAACATGATAATATTATTGTTGGTAATCAAAGATATAAGGGCACAAGAGGATTATTTGAATTATTGTTTGAAAAAAAGCCTTTAGAATTGTTAGTTAAAGAAGAAGACATGGAAGCATATAAACAGATTTTGGAACACACCAATGCATACAGGAGGAAGTATTTAGCTGACCAACCAGTTTTTAGATCTAGGTCTTTAAAATATAGAGAATTTGTATCCAAGTTAATACCAACAACGAGAAGACAACCAATGCCGATAATGCCAAGAAAACCTGTAAAACGAAGGTTTGTGTCATCCACTTTGGATATAAGTGCTCCAGAACCAAGAAAAAGAAACAAATCTGTTACAGGTACAGGTTTAATGAAGAAACTATATAACACAAATGTGATTTATTACAATAATATCAATAAATTGGTGGATAGAATGAAAGTAATACATGAAGCTAAAGAAGCAGGTCATACTGGATTGGAAAACGAATGGGTGGCTTTAGTGGATGAACTCCGAAACCGTGGGGTAATCTTATAAAAATGCGTTACTCCCTAAATTACTATTCAGTTGCACCATGAGTGTCGACAAGTTCGGACGGTATTCCGCAGATGGATTATATTATGCGAATAGTTTAAAAAGAAGTGCTGGTTTACCACAAACACCTGAAGGAGATTATGATATTAGTAATAAAAGGTTAAAAAACATACAGTAGACTCCCTCTTAACCGGCCTCCTTTTAACCGGTCTCCGCTTTAACCGGCCTACCCGGCTAGAAAAACAACATCTTTTTAACCGGCCATTTTTTATCTTAACATCGCTTTAACCGGCTGTGTTTCGCCGGAAACGTTGTTTTCTTATCTACTGTTTAATTCAATTCAACGTTAGCCTTTATCATGCTGTATTGAACTTCTCAAACCAATTAAAATGAAATGTCCTCAACAAAAGTGTATGCCACCGGAAGTGAAAGCGTTTGGACCTGCTATTCAGAACACAAAATAAGGAAACAAATCATTATTAGTTTGGTTTGGTCGTGGATCTCATGTGTGTCGGATGTTAGCTATAAATTATATAGAGTAACAAAAGAGTTGTTTCTTCAAGACATAATTGCAGTTAGGCTATTTAGGTTGGCGTTTTTAAAGGTAGGCCCTACATCGGTTTAACCGGCCAAATCGTTATCCGGCCGAGGCCTGGTCCCGAGGTTGCCGGTTAAGAGGGAGTCTACTGTAAAAGATCCCACAGACGAAAATGATGCAATAAATTTAAAAATATTAAAGGAAAAGATATCGCCAACATTAAGACTACAAAATAACACATATGACGCGGAAGATCATAGAATTATCAACGTTGGTAAACTAAACCAAAACGGTGATGCAATAAACAAAGGTTATTTGTCATCTGAATTAAAAAATACGTTAAAGTTCAATGGGAAAACGTATAGTGCTAACAATAAACGTATATCCAACGTAGATGACCCAAAAGATGCAAAAGACAGCGTAAATAGACGCTATTTACATTCCTTGATACCTGAAAAGACAAAAGATGGATTTTCTTTTTATAAATTTGTTATTAACGATATAGGTTATCCAAAAAATGAAAATGATGCTGTAAATCTCAAATATATAAAAGATCATTGTGTTATACCTGATGTGGGAGTTATCGATTGTTTTGGCAATTGTTTGGCGAATGTAAAAGATGGTTCAGCACCATCTGATGGTGCAACAGTGGGTCAAATGAAAGAGACTTTAAAACAAGAAACAACTGGATTTGCAAAACGAGATGAAGTATTATCAAAGCAAGGGGATGACTTTATTCAAGGTAATGAAAAATTTCATTTATTGACATACAAAAACGCTTATTGGGATTGCATGTATAAAAAGGTTATCAAATGTGTCATGGGGTCATGCAGATAGAGACGCGGCTGCCTTAGGACAAACAGTACATCTAGATCCAAATAATTACCATGCGTTTTTTATATGTAGTAATAAAAAATTAACAAACATGGCGCAAGGAAGAGAAGCAAATGATGCTGCAACTGTAGGACAGGCTATCACATTATCACAAATGGATAGCAAAGTGTATACTTGTAATAATAAACGTATAACAGACCTTAAAGACCCTGAACATGTGGATAATGCTGTCACTGTTAATTTTCTTATTAAAGTTTTAGGAAATGCATTATTTGATGTATACAATCTTATTGCAACCCGTACACATCATAGTTGGGTGTCCGAATCCGAAAGAGGTAATTGGGTTAAACGGGAAATTTTTAATAAATACTTTACAAACCCTAATACGCAAAAGTTTAGATCATCAGATTGGGGTGATATTGATATTTAATTAAATAACCCAATAAATGACTTCATTTATGTGCAACCTGTCATAGAGGTAACACATAGGTTACGCTTTTCGAATATAAAAGACAATCATGACATTTCATTACACTAGTCCATATCGAGACACTATACGGAAAGGATGCGGTATCACGTCCACAGCGGTTTCTCTGTTAAGTAAAGCTTTAAATCGTATTCCAGTAGGATCTATCGTAAACAGAGCAATAGACGCTTTACCATACGAATTTCACATACCGGGAGGTTATCAGTATTGCGGACCAGGAACTAAATTGCAAAAACGACTGGAAAGAGGCAATCCAGGCATAAATAAGTTAGATCAGGCTTGTAAAGAACATGATATCGCATATTCCACATTTACCGATTCAAAAAATAGGTCAATCGCTGATAAAAAGCTAGCAAATATAGCTTGGCAACGAGTAAAGTCTAGTGACGCTAGTATTGCGGAAAAAGCAGCAGCTTTAGCGGTAACAGCAGGTATGAAGGCTAAAACAGCGGTAGGAGGTGGAAAAAGGAGGGGTAGGAATAAAAAAGGATCAACCATGAAGAAACAATATTAGACTAAAAAGACGTTCTACGAAGAAAAATAATAAAAAACCGACAATATGGTCAATGGTAAAAAACGGGGCAGGTCTATACCTAAGACCGTATCGTGCATATTAAATAAAAGAAATCAATTAGCTATACCACATAAAGCGTTGACTAATGTTGAATTATTCAGATATATTTCCTGTTTAAAAATACCATTTTTTCGCGGAGTATTCATGAAGGACAGTTTACCAAAGAAAATATGGAAAAATGAGACTGGAATCGTAAATTTGGATAATACTGAGGGGCCCGGCACCCATTGGGTGTGTTATAAGAAACTGAATAGCAATGTATATTATTTTGATAGTTTCGGTAACTTGCCACCACCAAAAGAACTTCAAGATTACTTTAAATCTGCTAAAAACATATATTACAACTATAAAAGAGAACAACCTGATAACACATTAACATGCGGCCATTTATGTTTAGAATTCCTAGCTAAAAGTATCAGTCACTATTGAGATGTCTTCCTATACGGTATCATTAACAGGAAAGTCGTCCACTTTACGAAGTATCCTTTTTCCAGCGTTACGCTTGCAAAAAGGAAGATTTTGGGAGGCGGCACTATTGGATTTTACAACTTACAACTCTATTCCCAATGTTACGGAAGGTAAAAATAACTTATTGCATTATTATAAAGGAAAAGATGCCAGTGGGAAATTTACAGACTTACAAGAGTGCAGGTTACCCACAGGATCCTATGAAATTGATCATATAAATGAATTTTTGCAAACTAAAATGGGAAAAGACAATATAACATTAAAAGGTAATAATAATACGATGAAAGCTGAAATTACTTCCAAATATTATATAGATTTTACTCAACCAAACTCAATTGGTGATTTATTAGGATTTCCCAAAGATGGAGCAATTTTAGAACCAAATCAAACACATTCCGGTAAACAAACTGTAACAATATTAAAAGTCAATAGTATAGACATAACTTGTAACATTATACAAGGAGCTTACAGAGATGGAGCAAATACCCATATAATACATACTTTTTACCCAAGTGTACCACCTGGATTTAAAATTGTTGAAAAACCACAAAACCTGGTATATCTACCGTTGAACACCACTTTCATTTCAGACATCGTGTTGAACGTATTGGATCAAGACGGTAACTTGATAGATTTCCGAGAAGAGCCTATTACGGTTAGATTACATTTAAAATCGACACTTTAATACAAAATCATGGGTTTAACATTTAAAAGCGAACAACCAATGGCAATCCGCATTAGTAGCTCTTCAGCTGTGGAGGAGTTAACACGTGAGAACATTTGTTTCTTAGAGAGAATTGGATTACAATTAACCGATTATGGATATACTGGATATAGCTCAGGGTCCAACATTCGACGAAACCCTATGGGAAAAAGAATATCACACCCACAACCCTTACACTTCATCAAAATTAAACAATAACGATGAAATTCGTATTCCCATACAAAATCAAGACATTTACACACTACCATGTGAAAGTTACTTGTATATTGAAGGAAAGGTTACTAAAAAGGACGGTACTACTACTGGTACAACAGTTCCATTTATAAATAATCCTATGGCTTTCCTGTTTGATGAAATTAGATATGAAATATCAGGTGTAACAGTTGATTCCACTAAAAAAGTAGGTATTGCAACAACATTAAAGGGATTAACATCTATATCACCTAATGAGACCAATTTAATACAACCTGCAGGATGGGTTTTACCTGCAAAAGACACAATCACTCCAGATACAAATGGAAATTTTGATTTTCATATTCCGTTACGTTTGTTGCTTGGTTTTTCTGAAGATTATAGAAAAATTATATTAAATGTTAAACAAGAATTAGTTTTGTTGAGATCTTCAAACGATAAAGACATTATTAAAGCTCCAGACGGTACAACAGATGCAACTTTAGAATGGAAATTAACATTAGAGAAAATTGTATGGAGAGTTCCACATGTTAAATTAGCTGACGAGCATAGAATGCTACTATTAAGAAAGTTAAAGGCTGATCGTGATATTGTAATTCCTTTAGAAGTTGGGAATTTCATGAACATCCCAGTTTGCCAGCTACGGATCGCCACACTTGGACTGTTAAAACATCCAATTATGTGAAACGTGCCAGGTATATTATATTTGGTTTACAAACAGGCAGAAGAGACACCATCACCAAACATGCAGGTCGATTTGATCATTGCAACTTAAAAAATATTAAAGTTTATTTAAATTCACAATTTTTTCCATACGATAATTTAAATGTGTCATTCGCTAATAAAAAGTACAGCATATTGTACGATATGTATGCAAGATTCCAAAGTTCATATTACGGTAAAACAAATGCACCTTTACTATCACCAGAAAAATACTTAGATGGTTACCCTATAGTTGTAATCGATTGTTCTAAACAAAATGAATCGGTAAAATCGTCAAGTGTGGATATAAAAATAGAAATGGAATTCAACGCGGCTATACCGGCTAATACAACTGCATACTGTTTAATTCTACATGATAAAATCGTAACATACACACCTTTAACTGGAATTGTTAAAAATGTATTGTAAAAAAACCGGTTTTGTTACATTCCAATGAATTCCGCGAGTATAAAAGCAGAGCGTTCAGGTCGCTCCTCATCAGTTTGTTGCCTGTTGTTGTATGGGTAGCATCGTATTCAATATGGCTTCTCCTAGTGGTACACCCGAAAATGTAGTAGATATTGAGAAGGAGATATCCGACTTTTTAGATCTTCAAGGTCAACCGGAAGGAGATGAACACAACCCTTGCAGACAACTACACGATAGTAATAATGTTGAGGAAAAAGGTAAAAGAAGAAAGAATGTACAGAAGAGGAAAAGGGATATTGAAGATAATATTTCTCCTAACATATTGAGTGAGGTATTCTTGCGAATATTTTATCCAATTTCATCAAGTTTGGACAGTAGTGCAAAAGTAAGGCTGCTGGCTCACTTCAAGGTCACCTGAGCGATGACGTCATCGAGGTCAATGACCCCACCGATGACGTCATCGATGACGTCATCGATGACGCAATCGATGACGTCATCACTAATGACGTCACATCCATGACGTCACACCCATGACGTCACAGAAATGACGTGCGGATGACGCCATCACCCCTTACGTCACCAAAATGACGTCATCGATGTCACAAAGGTCAAGGTCACGCTGAAACCTAAAATTTTTCGGCACTTTTGCGGTTTCTCGCACTACGCTCCGAGTTTTAGTCCGGTTCCCATGACCTTGACGACTTGGAGCGAATTTGCGATGAGAAACAGCAAAAGTGCAGAGGAAACTTGAAGTTTGCAACGTGACTCTGCCTAAACCGTCATGTGACACCGCTCGGGTGACCTTGAACTAGCCCAGCTGCCTTACTTTAGACCAGTACTACAACCGCGATGTGCACCCTACGACAGACACCGAGCGACTGACTGTCCGGCTCTGTGTACTCTAGGTATATCGGCTTGAGAGACTAAGACTCTAAACTGTCAGGAATGGGAGTAACTAACTGAATTTTGCAAGGAAAAGTCATTTCATCCAATATTTTAAACAAATCCTCATCAGTAAAACTGACATTAGTCCGTTTTGTATAAAACTTAGGGTGTCCGCGCAATAGTTTGCGCCACTTAGCTAAAGTCGAAACCCCCTTAACTTTGAGTGGTGGATAGTGAGCAACTAATAAAGCCTTAACACGACTAAGTTTCTTACCCAAAGTGTCCCGCGACATGGCGTCTCCTCACAAAAGTCCACACAATACTGAGAGACTGCTTGTAGCGCACGAGTCAAGGGAAAAGAGGTGGGGGAAACAGCAGGAGTGGGGGAAGGTCACAGTGGCGGGGGAAGGTGAGGCTTAACGCTGGAGTATCGCATCACTTCACCATGAGCTGTCCTACAGTCAACACACTGTTCTCTTGGCCCGAGTTGGCACTAGAAGAAACATTTCTGTACAGCTTAGGCTGTGAGAGCCGAGGAAGTAAAGTCAAAGTGGAAATTGTGTTAAACTCCAAGATAAAGAGTCTCCTAAATAAACTAATCGTATCCCTGCAATCTCCTATAACTTTAGAGAAATACCACTATATTAAGCGACACCTTATACTTTGGCAAAACGAAGCGGAAATGGAAAAGATTACAGTAAAATTAATTTAACTCAAAACTTGGACTGGACAGTCATGGCGATACCATGTGGCGTGCAAATGCCACCCTAAACATTACAAGTTAGGTTATTGAGCACCTCTGGTACGATAACCGATGTGCTAGAGTTAAAGTGTGATGACCTTGAGTCAAAACACTGAAATACTACAAGTCGATATCGTCCCAGAGTTAAAGTGTAGTGACCTACATTCAGAACTTGTAAAATTACTTACATATAGAGAGCTATGGAACAGCGAGACGCACCGCATGGAAGCCGGAGACATACTGGCGAAGCGGTGTTGTGCAGCCTAGGGACCCAGTTGTGGTGGGGGTACAGCCAACACTTAGAGTACAAGTGTCGTGGGTGACCTTGACCCACTTAACTTACCTGACCCCCCCCCCCCGGCAAAAAGTGCGAACCCCCCCCCCCCCGGCAAAAAGTGCGAACCCCCCCCCCCGGCAAAAAGTGCGAACCCCCCCCCCCCCCCCCGGCAAAAAGTGCGAACCCCCCCCCCCCGGCAAAAAGTGCGAACCCCCCCCCCCCCGGCAAAAAGTGCGAAAGCCCCCCCCACCCCCTCCCCCACCCCCTCCCCCACCCCTGATATCCTGGGTGTGGCAGCCCCGGCGGGGATATAAGGGGGTCCAGCCAGAGCCGGCTCGCAGTCCGCTCCCGCGCGTTGAACGTGAACGACCGGGACGGACCGCCATAGGCATCACTAAACATTGAATGGCGCCTTCAGTGTTTAGCGAAGTCTACTCTAACTTTAAGACTTGTATTAGTTGTAAGATATTGCGCTTGCGTTTGGGTATTGCGAATTGCTTTATATGAGAGTGTTTTACTTATACCCTATGTCTCCCGTGTCTTTTATCCTTTGTGTCTTGTTTGTTATGTGTTTATTGTGTATGTGCTTGTTCCAGCATTGACTACGTTGAGCTCAATTGTGTGTTGTAAGTGTGTTATTTGTTTCTAAAGTGTATACGCTTGTTTTAGCAATCCCCCTTGAGCTTTTTCAATGCTCAAAGTAAATTGTAAAGTCAGGGAACGGGAGTAGGCCCCCGTGTAAAGCCACTTTTAATAATTGGTAGGCTCCTCTCATGCATGCTTCAATGCGGCTGAGAACTCTCATGCATGCTTCAATGCGGCTGAGAAATAGGAGTTTGTCCGTTTGTACGCCTATATGGGGGTAATGAGCCGATGGCCTCTGCACTCGGACCGAGGACGTAAGCCACTAGGGTGTCCTCAGTTAGTTTCCCTTCTGGAAACTCAAAATTATGTAAATGAATCTTTGTTAGCTATTTGTGTTTTAAGTCCCCAAGGCCCCCGAACATTCGTGGTTCGCCATGGATGTACGGGGGCCAAAATTTTTTAATGTCCGTGTGGCCTTGACCCACAAAGACTTGTAAAAATTCAATGCATTGTAAATTAAAAATATTAAAGATAGGTTACGGGAGTAGGCCCCCGTGTAAAGCCTATTTTCATTATCGGTAGGCTCCTGCCAGGCATGCAAAAGGTTGCGGATGGCATTTGGGAGCATGTCCGTTTGTACGCTGGCATGCAAAAGGTTGCGGCGGCCTCTGCACTCGGACGAGGACGTAAGCCACTAGGGTGTCCTCAGTTTGTTTGTTTCCTTCTGGAAACACAAAATTATGTAAATGAATCTTTGTTAGCTACTGAAAAGACAATGCAGTAAATGTTTACAAGTCTTGCGTGGCGAAGGGTACACGACATTGGATGTTGCCTTGTTGTCATAGTTGGGTCTCTTCGGAGGCTACAGCGATGACAACCTAAGTGCCTCACACCCCCCAAAGGGGGGTGTGGGGCTTATTTTTTTAAAGTTTTTTTGTGACCTTGACCTAAATATGTAAAATCTTTCAAAGTGTTTAACAGTCAGGTCTTATTAACACAGTTAATACATTAATGTCTGTTAAAAAATATAACAGTTAGGTATTTGTAACCCACAATTTTGGAGTTGTTTAGAGCTGGGTCCCTTGGGAGGCTTCAGCTATGGTAACATAAATGTCTCAAGGGGCTTATTTTTTTTAAAAAGTGCGAAACCCCCCCCCCCCCCCGACAAAAAGTGCGAACCCCCCCCCCCCGGCAAAAAGTGCGACCCCCCCCCCCCCCCCGGCAAAAAGTGCGACCCCCCCCCCCCCCCGGGTACCTTGGGCGTGGTCACCCGGTGGGGATATAAGGGCGGCCGGGTTGCACGCATTTCTCATTTTAGCTCCAGCGCTTATGCTGACCGGTTCTTAAAATGTATCGTCGTATACCTTATGATCCTTCGTACTATAATCTGTTTGGTATTAATAGTATTACAGACAATGAGCAGAAATTGTATAAAAATTTTGTTGTTTACTTGATAGAACGCACAAACTACCACCAAATACTTTCACCTACAAGCTACCCCCTGATAGACAAGGATGATGTAAGCAAACTAACAAACAATTCAAGTGAAATTTCTCGAAGAAAAAATCCTTGTTTGTGTAAGAGAAGTGTTTCATAATGAATATTCAAAAAGATTGGCCTTCGACTTTATTAAGGAACATGCAGGACGTGAAAAAGAACAGTACCCAGGATTATATTATTTATATCTTTTTGAGAATGGAGCAAGTGTAACGGTAGAAATAAGTATCAAACTAATGTAATTCTCCAACCAAGTGTTAAACTAGGACTTGAACTTGGACTTGATTGAGGTTTTTGTAGAACAGAGCGGGGGATAGATCACTTTGCGGCAATGGACTAGCATGCTGCTTAGTGGTTTATCCCCCGCTCAAAGGGTATTTTTACGCGACCTTGACCCACATAAATGCATAGTTGGTGGGGGTATAAAAAAGGGCCAAACCAATTGGATGGATACACCACTTCTATACCATGGCTCTATTGCAGTGCTCTATCCCCGCTAAAAAATAATAATTCCAAGTGACCTTGTTCCACATAAACTTGCTCAAACAGACATCTTTCAAAATATTTGTACAAAGTAGTGGATTTAGACCAAACATTATTGGTTTTATCAAGCCTGTTGAAGAATATATTGAAAATGGGTGTTTAAAAGCCAAATTTACTAAATGATTGATAAACCGGATGTATATGACGTCACCTTCCCCCACCCTTCAACCTCGGGTATAAAGGGACCCGGTTGAGCGCGCTGCTCATTATTGCTTGGACATTCACCGAGTGCACACTCAAAGCCAAACTTGTTCAAAAATGGCTCTTTGCGATATTTGTGGGTGAGTTTTTCCAAGATGAAGATATCTTTGTTTTACACCGAGAATTGCATCATGAAGAAAACAGAAAAGAAGAGATTGTTGTAAGTGAAGAAGACTTGGATGCGTTTGATCGGTTATTGGAAAACTACCAGAAACAGATGGACGACTGTGATAGCTATCTACAGTTACACCGAGAATTGCATCGTGAAGAGGACAGAAAAGAAGAGATTGTAGTAAGTGAAGAAGACTTGGATGCGATTGATCGGTTTTTGGAAAAACCCCAGAAGCAGAAGGACTGGGCTAGCTATTTACAGTTAATGCAAAGAAGAAGACCAAGTGTTATTCAATTTGCCGGAGCTGGACCATCTACAGCTGGAGGATTTATTGAAAAGGAAATGGAAGGAAAAAAAGTGGAAGATGTAAAACAACTGCGTACCCGAGAAGAGGATATGGAAGAAGAGGATACAGAAGAAGTGGAAGAAATAAGGACAACTGCGCACCACAGCCTTGCCAGGACCCAGTTGTAACTCATTTCAAATTAATAATGTGCAATTGGAATTGGAAAACTTTATAACCCAAGCTAAAAATTTAGTTGTAAAAACATTGATGGAAGAATTGGCAAGATTGAACTTTATTAAATTTGGATTGGTGTTGGAGGCTATGTTTACTAATACCAATGGTGAAAACTCACCGAGAGCATTCATTGCTAAAAACCGAACCCTTACAACCACATCTGATATCAACGAAATTTTAGAAGATTGTTTGAATGAACTGCTAATGACACTCCCAAGAACACCGAAGGAAGAGGATCTGGCTGGACGCTATCATCGATTGAGGTATGGATGTGAGGGGTTCACAAGCTATGGATATGGTATGAGGGGTCGCAGCTTTATCCCTCTACAAAGAAAATTAAAGACACCAACTCTTGCAGAAATGTTACAAACGGGGATAATGAATGTTTTAAGTATGCGATGCTAACTAAGTATGTAAAACATAATCCTTGTAGAGTTGGGTAGGAGAATTATGAGAAACGAACACCGCTACAACTTCCGAGGAATGTCGTATCCTGTGAGTCTTTAATCAAATTGCAAAATTGAGAAACAAAATCCAGGTGTTTCTGTTAACGTGTTCGGCTTAGATGATTCGAACAATGTGTATTCCTCTACGAGTTGGAAAAGTGGAGCAAAGAAACCATACTGATTTATTATTGATAACTAAAGGCGAAATTTCACATTATGTGTGGATAAAAGATTTTGAAGCATTGGTTGTACGACAATTAACGAAAAATAAAATTAGAGTGACAGTGTGTAAGAGATGCTTCTTGTTTTACGAATAAAGATTTGAGAAGTGGAGGATCGAGTGGTTGAAGGAACACCAAAGACTTTGTAATGACAACTATGAAGTGAAGATTAGTCTGCCGCCGCCATCTCGAGCGTTCATCCAATTCAACAAAACAGTTCACCAATATCGGATTCCAGTAGCCGTCTACGCAGATTTCGAATCCACGTTAGTACCACAGGAGCTTCCGGATGGTGAGGGTGACTAGAAGAACCAAATATCAACTGCATCAACCTAACAGTTTTTGCTTATTGGTGAAATCGACTTTGCCTGAAGAACAGTTGCAAGACTATGGCTTAACATCCACTCCGATACTCTACCGTGGGGAAGAAGCCGCTAAGCATTTCGTAGACCAGTTGTATGACATTGCTGAAAAGGTGCAACGCTTATTCGGTAATGTTTTACCTATGGAACCTTTGAATCAAAATCAACAAGAAGAATACAATTTGGCAACAAGATGTTATTTATGCAAGAAGAGCTTCAGTGAAGAAAATCAAAAAGTAAGAGATCACGATCACCTGACAGGGTTATACAGAGGAGCTGCTTGTAATTCATGCAATATAAATTACAAACTGCCAAACTTTATCCCTGTCGTGTTACACAATCTTAGCGGCTATGACTCCCACTTCATTATCCCAGAGTTAGGACGAGATGATGGAAAAATCGAAGTATTAGCTGAAACATTGGAGAAGTACATCAGTTTCTCAAAAACAGTAGGTAAAATTAAACTTCGCTTCGTAGACTCTTATAGATTTATGTCATCTAGTTTGAGCAAATTGTCTGAGAACCTAAGAAGAGAAGATCTAAAAGAAACCAGCAAAATTGTACCTGAAGATAAATTGGACTTAGTAATGCGTAAAGGAGTGTTCCCCTATGATTACATAACTTCTGCAGAAAAATTCGAAGAAACCAGTCTGCCACCGATTGAAGCCTTCAATAGCAAGTTAAATGAAAGTGAAATCTCCGTTGAAGACTACAATCATGCTTGTAATGTTTGGAACCAACTAAACATTCAAACCTTAGGGGAATATTCCAACTTTTACATAAAATTGGACGTAACTCTGCTGTGCGATGTGATGGAAGAATTTCGAACACCCTGCTTCTCCGCCTATGGACTGGACCCTCTACACTCGTACACATCTCCAGGATTAGCATGGCAAGCTATGCTAAAGTCAACCAACTGTCGATTGGAACTTCTAACAGATATTGATATGGTGCTCATGATAGAATCTGGTGTACGGGGCGGTTTGACACAAGCTGTAACACGTCATGTCAAAGCTAACAACAAGTACATCCCAGGCTTCGATGAGAGACAACCATCGGTCTACCTGGTTACTTTGACGCAAACAACCTTTATGGTTGGGCAATGTCAAATCCGCTTCCCTACGCTGACTTCAAATGGATCGACCCGGCCACCATCGGGTGACATCTCACAGATTCCAAAGAATGGTCCAAAAGGCTATATTTTGGACTGTGATTTCGAATATCCGGAGCACCTTCATGACCATCACTACGACTTGCCTCTCCTAGCCAAGACTGAAGTTTCACCGACAGGAAGATGGCCGAAATTGATGATGACGTTGGAGAATAAAGATCGGTATGTGGCTCACTACTGGGTAGTTCAACAAGCTCTTGAATTGGGTCTACGTGTGGTGAGAATTCATAGAGCAATTGAATTCACCCAGTCTTGTTGGTTGAAACCATATATTGATTCCAACACTACAAGAAGAGCAGCAGCAACATCAGCATTTGAAAAGGACTTTTACAAATTGATGAACAACGCCATCTTCGGGAAGACCTTAGAAAACAAAAGAAAACACAAGATTGTAAAATTAGTAAGTGATCCTAAGAAATTGGAAAAATTAGTGCAAAAACCAAATTTTGGAACATCTATGATTATAAACGAAGATCTAGTTGCCGTAAGTATGAAGAAAACAACAATAGTGATGGATCGTCCGTTATACATTGGAATGTCAATTTTGGATATAAGTAAAACTTTAATGTATGATTTCCATTACAACAAAATGGTTAAACACTACGGAAGAGACAACATTGGAGTTGCATACATGGATACCGACGCGTTTATTTACTGGATAAAGACTTTGGACATGTATGAAGACCTAAGGAGTTTCCCATACAAAGACGATTTTGACTTCTCTGACTATCCGAAGAACCATCCAAATTACAACGAAAAGAATAAAAAAGTAATCGGAAAATTTAAAGATGAAGCAAATGGAATGCCTTTAGAAGAAATAGTGGCACTGATGGCAAAATTGTATTCATTTAAAATGTACAACGAGAACAACACACCCACAGTCAAGAAAGCAAAAGGAGTCAAAACATCGTACTTGAAGAAACATGTGACATTTGACCATTACAAGACCTGCTTGTTTGAAGATTCTACAATGTCTGCAACGTTCAACACTATCAGAAGCTTTAAACATGAGGTCTACAGTGTCACTGAAGTTAAAAGAGCACTGTCAGCTCGAGATGATAAAAGGCATATTATGCCGGATAAAATTCACACTCTTCCTTTTGGACACTACTCTCTAAACCCTATCGACTAGTAACCTATTCTTCGCCCCTCTACAACTTCGACCTTATTCCTTTCTCCTTCCGTAAAAAAATGGGGAACACGGCAAGTCAAACGCCGTGTTCCCCATTTTTTTACACAAGTTTGGATGACCTTGACCTATATAAATGATGTGAATCTTTAAGACAACATTCATTGTGATTATACATGTGATACATGAAACATTCAAACCTGCAATATGAAGGATTTGAAGCAAGAAATTGTCAACGAACTTCATAAACCTGCAAGAAGAAAGTTTCCACGAAGAAATACAGTGATAAAAGGAATAAATGATTTATATCAAGCGGATTTAATCGAAATGATTCCTTATAGTAAACAAAATAGAGGATTTAAATACATATTGACTATTATTAATTGTTTTTCAAAAATGGCAGATGCTTTACCACTAAAAGATAAAAGTGGCAAAAGTGTTACAAAAGCAATGGAAACAGCTATACAAAGAGACAAACATACTATAAAACATTTACAAACTGATGATGGAAAAGAATATTTTAATAAGGAATTTGCAAATTTAATGAAAAAACACAACATTAACCATTACTCAACCAATTCAGAGGTAAAAGCATCAATAATTGAAAGATTTAACAGAACTTTAAAAGGTGCGATGTATAAGATGTTTTCCAACAGAGGATCACACGTATGGATTGATGTGTTACCAAAACTTATAAGCGATTACAATAACAAGTTTCATAGAACTATCGGTATGAAACCAAGCCAGGTGACTAATAAAAATGAAAAACTTGTATTAAAACGTATAAAAATGAATACTAAACCAAAAGTTGAAAAACTAAAGCCTAAAAGGTTTAATGTTGGTGATAAAGTGCGAATAAGCAAATACAAAGGTGTATTCAGTAAAAGATATCTTCCGAACTGGACAAATGAGGTATTTACCGTATTTAAGGTGCAACCTACAGTACCAGAAACTTACATTTTAAAAGATAATAAAGGACAATTGCTTGAAGGAGGTTTTTATGGACATGAAATGTTAAAATCAACAGTAGGTGATGTATATCTAGTAGAAAAGGTGTTGCAACGCAAAAAAGATAAGGTTAAAGTACGATGGTTAGGATTTAATAAGACGGAAGATTCTTGGATACCTAAAAAGGATCTAATATAATGATAGAGCATCATTTTGGGTTGAACCATTACAAAGGATGGAGATAATACCGCAAAAAGACAATTTTACTATTAATAATATAGATGAACTCACAGTGGATGGTTCTCAATTCAATACTGGGAAACACGGTGTTTTGTTACCAAACACGGTGCGTTGTCTGGTTACCGGTCCTTCCAATTGTGGAAAAACAAATGTAGTATTCAATTTGATTACAAACCCTAAAGGCTTACGTTTTAATAATTTATATGTATTTTCAAAGTCACTACAACAACCGAAATATCAGTTATTGGAACAAATACTCAATAATGTACCTGAAGTTAAATATTTTAAATTTAACGCGAGCGAGAGTGTCATGCAACCGCAAGAGGCTAAACCATTCTCAGTATTCATATTTGACGATGTATCTTGTGAAAATCAAAATACAATAAGGAATTACTTCGCCATGGGTCGACATAACAACATAGATAGCATTTATATTGGTCAAACTTACAGCAAAATACCGAAACAGCTCATTAGAGACAATGCAAACATGTTAATTGTATTTAAACAGGATGAAACCAACTTAAAACACATATATTATGACCATGTAAGTGCGGATATGCCATTTGAACGATTTAAAGAGTTGTGTGGAAAGGCTTGGGCTGAAAAGTATGGGTTTTTAACAATTATGAAGGAACAACCGCTAAATAATGGTCGATACAGGATAGGATTTGATAAATTTATACAAATACACTGATCATGATGTAAAACATTCATTGTTGTACAACACGTCTTGCTACAAACATGGTTAACCAAGAAAAGTTAATAAAGGAAATAAAATCACTTAGTGATTCTATTCGAGATAAAAACAGAGCATTAAAATTAGGTATTAGCGAAAGGGAGAAATTTCTTGAATCTACTTTTAAACCTATTACTGAACCCTTGAAACAATTAAACAAAAAATTTGCTAAACCCGTTTTGGAAGGAGATGCAATTGCACCTATTACAAAGTTTGAAAGAGAAAATGTAAAATCAGAAGATTTTAGTGATGAAGACCTGGAATCCTCTACATATAGTGGTTTTACCGGCGGAGAACCTGAAAGAGAGCTAGAATCACCAGACTATAGTGGTATAAGAGAATTATATGAAGTAAAAGTGTATCAACTGCTAGTGAAGAGGAAAAAGAAGAAGAAGCAAGGGAAGGTCCGTCAAACATAAGCTTGTTGGGTGAAAACATTCATAACAAAGGACCTTTAGGAAGGAAATACATGATAAAAATGTTAGCTGGAATAAATCCTAATAAAAACTACCATAGTTATGGAGTAAGATTAACAGAAGAAGGTTTAATGGTTGGTAATAGCCCGGTAAACATTGATGAAAATGATAATATTATTGTTGGTAATCAAAGATATAAGGGCACAAGAGGATTATTTGAATTATTATTTGAAAAAAAGCCTTTAGAATTGTTAGTTAAAGAAGAAGACATGGAAGCATATAAACAGATTTTGGAACACACCAATGCATACAGGAGAAAATATTTAGCTGACCAACCAGTTTTTAGATCTAGGTCTTTAAAATATAGAGTATTTGTATCCAAGTTAATACCAACAACGAGAAGACAACCAATGCCGATAATGCCAAGAAAACCTGTAAAACGAAGGTTTGTGTCATCCACTTTGGATATAAGTGCTCCAGAACCAAGAAAAAGAAACAAATCTGTTACAGGTACAGGTTTAATGAAGAAACTATATAACACAAATGTGATTTATTACAATAATATCAATAAATTGGTGGATAGAATGAAACTAATACATGAAGCTAAAGAAGCGGGTCATACTGGATTGGAAAACGAATGGGTGGCTTTAGTGGATGAACTCCGAAACCATGGGGTAATCTCATAAAAAATGCGTTACTCACTAGATTACTATTCAGTTGCACCATGAGTGTCGACAAGTTCGGACGTTACTCCTCGGATGGGTTATATTACGCAAATAATTTAAAAAGAGGAGCTGGTTTACCACAAACACCTGATGGGGATTATGATATAACTAATAAAAGGTTAAAAAACATAAAAGATCCCACAGATGAAAACGATGCAATAAATTTAAAAGTATTAAAAGAAAAGATATCACCAACATTAAGACTACAGAAAAACACATATGACGCAGGTAATCATAGAATTGTCAATGTTGGTAAGCCAAATCAAAACGCTGATGCAATAAACAAAGGTTATTTATCATCAGAATTAAAAAATACGTTAAAATTCAATGGAAAAACGTATACTGCTGAAAATAAACGTATATCCAACGTAGATGACCCTAAAGATGCAAAAGACAGCGTAAATAGACGCTATTTACATTCATTAATACCTGAAAAGACAAAAGATGGTTTTTCTTTTTATAAATTTGTTATTAACGATATAGGTTATCCGAAAAATGAAAATGATGCTGTAAATTTAAAATATATAAAAGATCATTGTATTACACGTGATGTAGGAGTTATTGATTGTCTAGGTAATTGTTTAGCGAATGTTAAAGATGGTTCGGCACCATCAGATGGTGCAACAGTGGGTCAAATGATGGAAACCTTAAAACAAGAAACAACCTCTTTTGTAAAACAAGATCAAGTAGTATCAAAGCAAGGGGATGAATTTGTTCAAGGTAATGAAAAATTTAATTTATTAACATACAAAAATAATGCTTGGGATTGCATGGGTAAAGGGTTATCAAATATGGGATGGGGTTATGAAAAACATGATGCAGCTGCTTTATCACAAACCGTACATCTAGATCCAGATCATTCTTTTAGATTTTTTACATGTATAAATAAAGTAATAAAAAACTTGCATAATGGAAGAGATCCAAATGATGCTGCAACTGTAGGACAAACATTACAATATGACAGTGCAAATAAAGAGTTTATTTATAATAAGCAAAGATTTAAATTAATGGATGTAAATGATTATCAAAATATATTAATTGCAGATCCAAATTCATTTAGCGGATTTAGAAAATTGTCTGGTGAACAATTTATTCATAAAAATCATGTGTTTCGAAATGAATCAGACGGAGCATTAGTTAGTGGAAATTTTAAATATTTTAAATGTCCCGGGAGCGATGAAAATGTAACTGATAAAGACTAAGAATTTGTATAAAAACTGATATGGGTTAGAAATCGGGACTAATATTATAAAAATGGGTTACACTCTAGAATGTTATTCAGTTGCACCATGAGTGTTGACAAGTTCGGACGGTATTCATCGGATGGATTATATTACTTTAATACTTTAAAAAGAGGTGTTGGATTACCACAAACACCTGATGGAGATTATGATATTAGTAATAAACGGTTAAAAAACATTAATGATCCCACAGATGAAAATGATGCAATAAATTTAAAAGTATTAAAAAAAGAGATAGTACCAACACTGAAATTAGAGAAAAACACATATAACGCGGGTAATCATAGAATTTCCAACGTTGGTAAGCCAAATCAAAACGCTGATGCAATAAACAGAGGTTATTTATCATCGGAATTAAAGAATACGTTAAAATTTAATGGAAAAACGTATAATGCTGAAAATCGGCGTATATCCAACGTAGCAGACCCTGTAGATGAAAAAGACAGCATAAATAGACGCTATTTACATTCTATAATACCTGAAAAGACAAAAGATGGGTTTTCTTTTTATAAATTTGTTATTAACGATATAGGTTATCCAAAAAATGAAAATGATGCTGTAAATTTAAAATACATCAAAGATCATTGTATTACACGTGATGTAGGAGTTATTGACTGTCTTGGTAATTGTTTAGCGAATGTAAAAGATGGTTTTGCACCATCAGATGGTGCAACGGTGGGTCAAATGAAGGAAACTTTAAAACAAGAAACCTCCGGTTTTGTGAAACAAAACCAAGTAGTAACACGTCAAGGAAATGTATTTGTACAAGGAAATAAAAAGTTTACTTTACTTGAAGAAAACAATTATGTTTGGGATGGTAAAGGAAAGTTATTGACAAATTTAGGTATTGGTGAAAAGCCTGGTGATGCTGTTACTTATGAACAGATAATACAATTAGAGCCAACTGGAAAAAAATGGTGGAATTGTGATAACAAACGATTAACAAATGTTGCAGACCCTGATTATGCCGATAACGCTGTAACTGTTAATTTTCTTGTTAAAGTAATAGGTAATTTATTATTTGATATGCATAATTATATTGTAGCAGGACAACATAAACCTATTGACGAAAAAATGAGAAATACATGGATTAAACAAGAAATTCTTTATAAATATTTTTTTAATCATAACACACAAAAGTTTAGATCATCAGATTGGGGTACTTTTGATATTTAACTAAATAACACCATATATTACATCATTTATGTGCAACCTGTCATAGAGGTAACACATGGGTTACGCTTTTCAAATATAAAAGACAATCATGGCGTTTCATTACACCAGTCCATATCGAGACACTATACGGAAAGGAGGCGGTATCACGTCCACAGCGGTTTCTCTGTTAAGTAAAGCTTTAAATCGTATTCCAGTAGGATCTATCGTAAACAGAGCAATAGACGCTTTACCATACGAATTTCACATACCGGGAGGTTATCAGTATTGCGGACCAGGAACTAAATTAAAAAAACGACTGGAAAGAGGTGATCCAGGCATAAATAAGTTAGATCAGGCTTGTAAAGAACACGATATCGCATATTCCACGTTTACCGATTCAAAAAATAGGTCAATCGCTGATAAAAAGCTAGCGAATATAGCTTGGCAACGAGTAAAGTCTAGTGACGCTAGTATTGCGGAAAAAGCAGCAGCTTTAGCGGCAACAGCAGGTATGAAGGCTAAAACAGCGGTAGGAGGTGGAAAAAGGAGGGGTAAGAATAAAAAAGGATCAACCAAGAGAAAACATGGTGGTAATATTAGACTAAAAAGACGTTCTCCGAGGAAAAATAATAAAAAACCGACAATATGGTCAATGGTAAAAAACGGGGCTGGTCTATACCTAAGACCGTATCGTGCATATTAAATAAAAGAAATCAATTGGTTATACCACATAAAGCGTTGACTAATGTTGA
The DNA here is from genome assembly GCA_030545055.2 of Neoaliturus tenellus. NCBI lineage: Eukaryota > Metazoa > Arthropoda > Insecta > Hemiptera > Cicadellidae > Neoaliturus > Neoaliturus tenellus. The sequence continues at coordinate 264,155,694 of CM061533.1, forward strand.
ATTATTTAAATATATTTCCTGTTTAAAAATACCATTTTTCCGCGGAGTATTTATGAAAGACAGTTTACCAAAGAAAATATGGAAAAATGAGACTGGAATCGTAAATTTGGATAATACTGAAGGGTCCGGCACCCATTGGGTGTGTTATAAGAAACTAAATAGTAATGTATATTATTTTGATAGTTTTGGAAATTTGCCACCACCTAAAGAACTTGAACATTACTTTAAATCTGCTAAAAACATATATTACAACTATAAAAGAGAACAACCTGATAATACTTCAATATGCGGCCATTTATGTTTGGAATTCCTAGCTAAAAGTATCAGTCACTATTGAGATGTCTTCCTATACGGTATCATTAACAGGAAAATCGTCCACTTTACGAAGTATCCTTTTTCCAGCGTTACGCTTGCAAAAAGGAAGATTTTGGGAGGCAGCACTGTTGGATTTTACAACTTACAACTCTATTCCCAATGTTACGGAAGGTAAAAATAACTTATTGCATTATTATAAAGGAAAAGATGCCAGTGGTAAGTTAACAGACTTAGAAGAGTGCAGTTTACCCACAGGTTCTTATGAAATTGATCATATTAATGAATTTTTGCAAAATAAAATGGGAAAAGACAATATATCGCTAAAAGGTAATAATAATACAATGAAAGCTGAGCTTACTTCAAAATATTATATAGATTTCACTAAGCCAAACTCAATTGGTGATTTATTAGGATTTCCCAAAGATGGAGCAATTTTAGAACCAAATAAAACACATTCCGGTAAACAAACTGTAACAATATTAAAAGTCAATAGTATAGACATAACTTGTAACATTATACAAGGAGCTTACAGAGATGGAGCAAATACTCATATAATACATACTTTTTACCCCAGTGTACCACCTGGATTTAAAATTGTTGAAAAGCCGCAAAACCTGGTATATCTACCTTTGAACACCACTTTCATTTCAGACATCGTGTTGAACGTATTGGATCAAGACGGTAACTTGATAGATTTCCGAGAAGAGCCTATTACGGTTAGATTACATTTAAAATCAACACTTTAATACAAAATCATGGGTTTAACATTTAAAAGCGAACAACCTACGGGAATCCGCATTAGTAGCTCTTCAGCTGTGGAGGAGTTAACACGCGAGAACATTCGTTTCTTAGAGAGAATTGGATTAAAAGTAACCGATAATGGATATACTGGATATAGCTCAGGGTCCAACATTCGACGAAACCCTATGGGAAAAAGAATATCACACCCACAACCCTTACACTTCATCAAAATTAAACAATAACGATGAAATTCGTATTCCCATACAAAATCAAGACATTTACACACTACCATGTGAAAGTTACTTGTATATTGAAGGAAAAGTTACTAAAAAGGACGGTACTACTACTGGTACAACAGTTCCATTTATAAATAATCCCATGGCTTTCCTGTTTGATGAAATTAGATATGAAATATCAGGTGTAACAGTTGATTCTACTAAAAAAGTAGGTATTGCAACAACTTTAAAGGGATTAACATCTATATCACCTAATGAAACCAATTTAATACAACCTGCAGGATGGGTTTTACCTGCAAAAGACACAATCACTCCAGATACAAATGGAAATTTTGATTTTCATATTCCGTTACGTTTGTTGCTTGGTTTTGCTGAAGATTATAGGGAAATAATATTAAACGTTAAACAAGAATTAGTTTTGTTGAGATCTTCAAACGATAAAGATATTATTAAAGCTCCAGACGGTACAACAGATGCAACTTTAGAATGGAAATTAACATTAGACAAAATTGTATGGAGAGTTCCACATGTAAAATTAGCTGACGAGCATAGAATGCTACTATTAAGAAAGTTAAAGGCTGATCGTGATATTGTAATTCCTTTTAGAAGTTGGGAATTTCATGAACATCCCAGCTTGCCAACAACGGATCGACACACTTGGACAGTTAAAACATCTAATTATGTGGAACGAGCCAGGTATATTATATTTGGTTTACAAACAGGCAGAAGAGACACCATCACCAAACATGCAGGCCAATTTGATCATTGCAACTTGAAAAATATTAAAGTTTATTTAAATTCACAATTTTTTCCATACGATAATTTAAATGTGTCATTCGCTAATAAAAAGTACAGCATATTGTACGATATGTATGCAAGATTCCAAAGTTCATATTATGGTAAAACGAATGCACCTTTACTATCACCAGAAAAATACTTAGATGGTTACCCTATAGTTGTAATCGATTGTTCTAAACAAAATGAATCGGTAAAATCATCAAGTGTAGATATAAAAATAGAAATGGAATTCAACGCGCCTATATCGGCTAATACAACTGCATACTGTTTAATTCTACATGATAAAATCGTAACATACACACCTTTAACTGGAATTGTTAAAAATGTATTGTAAAAGACCGGTTTTCCTACATTCCAATGCATTCCGCGAGTATAAAAGCAGAGCGTTCAGCTCGCTCCTTATCAGTTTGTTGCCTGTTGTTGTATGGGTAGCATCTTATTCAATATGGCTTCTCCTAGCGGTACACAAGAAAATGTAGTAGATATTGAGAAGGAGATATCCGACTTTTTAGATCTTCAAGGTCAACCGGAGGGAGATGAACACAACGCTTGCGGACAACTCCACGCCAGTAATAATGTTGAGGAAAAAGGTAAAAGAATAAAGAATGCACACAAAAGGAAAAGGGATATTGAAGATAATATTTCTCCTAACATATTAAGTGAGGTATTCTTGCGAATATTTTACCCAATCTCTTCCAGTTTGGACAAAAGTGTTTTAATCGGTGTTATGAAATCTACAGATTATTCCCCTACTGTAATTTTAACTCATGGACCCAAAATGATTTTGTTTACGGACACTGCTTGGGAATCGTTTATGAAACACTTGCATCTGCTAGAATGCTATTTAAGTAGTAACATGTTTGGAAGAAAGACAAGAGTAGGCCTTTTGGATTCAAATGTGGAAATCGATATTGTTAAACATCGTGGTGATCATCAGTTGCGGTTTAGAGACACAACAAGACATGATAACAAGATTCAACTTAATCGAGAAGAGTTTTTTATTCTAACTTGTGCAACTGAACCAATAACGAGATACTTGAGACAACTGGTGTTTTCAAGTTCAATTATTAAAGATTATCTGGAAGACACTTTGGACAAACAACCGGACGCACCTATATTGTACGGACCTGTAGATACTTCTATATTCAATAGGGTTCCTCATGAAGTACAAATGTGGAGACAATTGGAAAAGTACGCTCAACTATATAAGAAATCAGTAAAACATGAAAAAGAGGAAGAAGAAGGAGGAGAAGAATCAAGTGTTAGTGATGAAAATGAAAACAAGGAAAATGTAAAGATGGAAACCTAAATGACAATTAACTACACAGCAATGGTTAATTTTTAAAACAATATCAAACACTTTGTGGGGTTAGGCCTACCGGGGACGGTGCCCACGTTAAATATACACCAACGCGCCAACAACTGTACGGCCGGGTATAAAAGTCGTACCTACCGTGGTGTGGAAATCAGTTGACCTTTGGACTTCGTCATGAGCAGACGAGTGATCTTCGCAATGGACAAGGAAGAAGAACAAGTAAAGTCCAAACCTGGTATAATTGAGTTCCAAGCGTTTCGGGGTAATGATGATAGATTTATCATAAAAGAACTTGTGTTTTTCGACATCAATACAAGTGTTCCTTATTCGTTTTTATTTAAACCACCATGTTCTTATTCATCTTTAACCAGTAAAGCCGCTACTACCAACAGATGGATTTCAAAACACTTCCATCATATCGATTGGTATGATGGTTTTACAAGTTACACGGACTTGTATCACATTATGCATCACTTTTCAGACAAGTTTACCAATATTTACACAAAGGGGCTGGAAAAGAAAAGATGGATCGAAGGATTTACTCATGTTCCGGTTAATGATGTGGATTTGGATAAAAACTACAAGTATACGATGGAAAATGTTTGTATTTGTACTAAAAGTCCAGAACATGAAAAAGATAGACATTGCGCTTTAAAAAACGCCTATAAACTCGCATCTTACCTTCAAAGTGGAGAAATGGGGAGTGGTGGGGGTAACGGGGGTTATATAAGTGAGGAGCAGACCGGGACCTGGCATGGGTATTACTCGAGATTCCGAGACGACAACATCTCCCAGCAAGAAGACGAAGAAGACGATCTATAACTTGACCATGGCATCTCACCAGTTCCTGCAAACTTTGGTTGAGCAGTTCAATGCTCACTCCAAATCTACCATACTACCCGTCAAGAAGTGTTCCGAACTTAAAGACGAGAAGCACTACATTATCCACGCCATGAAGAAGATGGAGACTACAGTTGGAGAGGCCATCTGCTGCAGTCTTAGCGAGGCACCATTCACTCCGGGGGATGAGCCCAAATTCCAAGTCTACCTGCCGAAACGGTTCGTCCATCTCCTCCAGAACGAGGATCTGCGCTCCATCCAACCCGGCTGTCTCTACCTGGTTTCCCACGGTTGCACGGGTAGCAATTCCACCGAGTTGACCATCCACATCGCCGACAAGCAGCAGTGTTAGATTTAAGTTTTACTGTTGTACATATGTTATTGTAATGTTTTATAAATAAATAAACCATAAAAGACAAAAAAGAATACAAAAAGACAAAAAAAATGCAACATATCAATATGTGAAGTTTGTCACATATTGATATGTTGCATTTTTTTTAAAACTTCGCGGGTGACCTTGACCTTTGACCTTTGCATTTCACAGTTACCCCCACCACCACGCTACAAGTCAAACCTGCTTGAATGCAAAACACCCCCACCACTTTTTCATATATCTCCAAGTGCTGTGCCTCGTCTTCATTTCAACTCCAGCAGCCAACCGAACAACATCAGTATGTCTCTGAACGTAAGCTGTGCCAGCTATGAGGAGGTGACGATCAAAACGCAACAGGAGCTGAACGACTTGTACAAGGAGTTGCAGCTGATGGTGGCAAGAGGCTACCGTATAAACGTGCAAGTCTACGCTTGCAATATACGGAATCTTCGGCAGCCGAAGGAAGAGCCTGGACATTCCTCTTCAACGACAGCTTCCTCACCGGCGTCGATGAAGACCGAACCAGACAACTTGGATTACTTCAGCTGACTAGCGGTTGTCTTCCTTGTCCTTACAATTGTAGAATATGTTTATTTCTTTATTATATTAAAGAAGTAAAAAGAGCAAAGCCACCTATCTTGTTACTGACATATATGCTCAGTAACAAGATAGGGTTTTTTTAAAACACAATTTGAATGACCTTGAAACTTCCCCCTCCACTGATTCGCTACCCCCACCACTTCACTGTTGATATACATGAGACAACATAATTAGATACCTCATTCCTTCTTCAACAGCCAAACCTACAACATCAACAATGGCTAACCTACCAACAGATGAAAGATGTCCTCACGCATGCTGTGACTTCGTACACGAGTTAGAGAAGAGGATGCAAGAGAGGGCGATAAGAAGAAAGAAGATCCACTCAGAAAATATCATGATAGTAAACGGTTATCTTTTGTTGTTCGGCCTTATCATGGTTGTACTGTTCATACTGTACGGCATAGTTACATGCGTCGGCAAGGTTGCAGAAGAAAACGCTCGCCACCATCAGTTGGAAGATTTCAATGTTACTTTCTAGGTTTTCCTTTTTTTAAACTCCATTTGGATGACCTTGAACTTTCCCCCTCCACTCCTTCCTTTTTTAAAACCCAATTTAAATGACCTTGAAATTTCCCCCTCTACTTTTCAATAATGTTACAACTGACTGCAGCTCACCTCATTCCTTGCTTGGCTGCCATGGCGGAAGGAACTCTTTCTCAAGTTGACTCCACTACGGACGAAGCATTTCCCTTGCGGTGGACTGTTCATTTACAGGATGCGACAGAAGTGGAAGTCTTGTATCAAAAATTACTCAATGTATTCAACAGGAACCCTGGACCTCTTGAATGTAGAATGGATTTGAATTTTGATGCAACCAGGGTCGGCACAGAACCTTCAACTTCAAGCCAGCCTCAGCAACGAGATTTTACACATTTATACACTCCAATATCACCAGAAGGTGTAACTGTCTGCGAGGCTGACTCAACTACACGTTATGTTCATCCTAAGCCTTGGGTGTTGATTATTAACAATGTGTACAAAGTGGAATTGGTATGTAATAGATTAAAGGAGTTGATGGTACAAGATCCAGGCCTGCGCTTTCAAATAGATATACATTTCATCTGGAGAGCACCTGCGCGGGGCTCTTCGTCTGACAGCTCTCCAAGTACGACGGACGAGGAGGACGACTAGTCATCTTTTTTAAAACTCCGTTTGAATGACCTTGACCTTTCCCCCTCCACTGAGTTTATTTAAGGTGCACTCTCACTGACTACAGCATCATTTCATCGCGCACCTTCACCGCAGCAACATGGAGAGTCAACTCAACTACTGTTGCGAACAGAAATGTTTTTCATGGTCGAATGGCATTGATGTGGTGGATGGTCTGGCTTGTAGAACATGTGAAGCTTTTGGTCAGTGCATGTGTAAGTGCAAGTCTTGGAAGAAGCCGAAACCAAAGTTGAAGACATTCCATGTATACCAAATGAGAGGGCATAAGTACACTTGTTGCCCTGAACGTTGCATTGAATTCAAACTAAAACAGCTAACTGGCTGCAAATTGTGCAACAATCATTTTGCAGGTTTTTGCAAACATTATTTAGGAGCGTGTCAATACAGATCAACTTGGCATACAGAAGCACTCACTATCAATGAAATCGCTATAGACTCACAAGAGTAGTCTTTCTACTCTTTGACTTTTTTAAAACTCCGTTTGAATGACCTTGAACTTTCCCCCACCACTTTCCCATATATCTAGAGTACGCAGGGCCCGGGGGTCAGTCGCTCGGCGGCTGTCGTAGTGTGCACATCCGTGTTGTGCAGTCTGCTGTGCAGTTTTGATTTTAACCAGTTCAAGGTCACCACACTTAAACTCTGGCAAAAGCGTCAAGCTGTTAGAGACAATCCTAAGTCCCAGGTTCACAGTCAACCTCAAGGTCATCACACTTTAACATGTAAATTTAAGGTAGCACCGAAACGGTGCTACCTGGCTTGACATTTTCGAGTTTCCCGAGGTCTTCGCAGTTCCCCCCACCACTTCCCATATACCTAGAGTGCGCAGGGCCGGACAGTCAGTCGCTCGGTGTCTGTCGTAGGGTGCACATCGCGGTTGTAGTACTGGTCTAAAGTAAGGCAGCTGGGCTAGTTCAAGGTCACCCGAGCGGTGTCACATGACGGTTTAGGCAGAGTCACGTTGCAAACTTCAAGTTTCCTCTGCACTTTTGCTGTTTCTCATCGCAAATTCGCTCCAAGTCGTCAAGGTCATGGGAACCGGATTAAAATTCGGAGCGTAGTGCGAGAAACCGCAAAAGTGCCGAAAAATTTTAGGTTTCGGCGTGACCTTGACCTTTGTGACATCGATGACGTCATTTTGGTGACGTAAGGGGTGATGGCGTCATCCGCACGTCATTTCTGTGACGTCATGGGTGTGACGTCATGGATGTGACGTCATTAGTGGTGACGTCATCGATTGCGTCATCGATGACGTCATCGATGACGTCATCGGTGGGGTCATTGACCTCGATGACGTCATCGCTCAGGTGACCTTGAAGTGAGCCAGCAGCCTTACTTTTGCACTACTTTGGACAAAAGTGTTTTAATCGGTGTTATGAAATCAACGGATTATTCACCTACTGTAATTTTAACTCATGGACCCAAAATGATTCGTTTTACGGACACTGCTTGGGAATCGTTTATAAAACACTTGCATCTGCTAGAATGCTATTTAAGTAGTAACATGTTTGGAAGAAAGACAAGAGTAGGCCTTTTGGATTCAAATGTGGAAATCGATATTGTTAAACATTGTGGTGATCATCAGTTGCGGTTTAGAGACACAACAAGACATGATAACAAGATTCAACTTAATCGAGAAGAGTTTTTTATTCTAACTTGTGCAACTGAACCAATAACGAGATACTTGAGACAACTGGTGTTTTCAAGTTCAATTATTAAAGATTATCTGGAAGACACTTTGGACAAACAACCGGACGCACCTATATTGTACGGACCTGTAGATACTTCTATATTCAATAGGGTTCCTCATGAAGTACAAATGTGGAGACAATTGGAAAAGTACGCTCAACTACATAAGAAATCAGTAAAACGTAAAGAAGAGGAACAAGAAGGAGGAGAATAATCAAGTGTTAGTGATGAAAATGAAAACAAGGAAAATGTAAAGATGGAAACCTAAATGACAATCAACTACACAGCAATGGTTAATTTTTAAAACAATATCAAACACTTTGTGGGGTTAGGCCTACCGGGGACGGTGCCCACGTTAAATATACACCAACGCGCCAACAACTGTACGGCCAGGTATAAAATTCGTACCTACCGTGGTGTGGAAATCAGTTGACCTTTGGACTTCGTCATGAGCAGACGAGTGATCTTCGCAATGGACAAGGAAGAAGAACAAGTAAAGTCCAAACCTGGTATAATTGAGTTCCAAGCGTTTCGGGGTAATGATGATAGATTTATCATAAAAGAACTTGTGTTTTTCGACATCAATACAAGTGTTCCATATACATTTTTGTTCAAACCACCATGTTCTTATTCATCATTAACTAGCAAAGCCGCTACTACCAACAGGTGGATTTCAAAATATTTCCATCATATCGATTGGTGTGATGGTTTTGCAAGTTACACGGACTTGTATCACATCATGCATCAGTTTTCAAACAGGTTTACCGATATTTACACAAAAGGACTGGAAAAGAAGAGATGGATCGAAGAATTTACTCATGTTCCGGTTAATGATGTGGAATTGGATAAAAATTACAAGTATACGATGGAAAATGTTTGTATTTGTACTAAAAGTCCAGAACATGAAAAAGATAGACATTGCGCTTTAAAAAACGCCTATAAACTCGCATCTTACCTTCAAAGTGGGGAAATGGGGAATGGTGGGGGTAACGGGGGTTATATAAGTGAGGAGCAGACCGGGACCTGGCATGAGTATTACTCGAGATTCCGAGACGACAACATCTCCCAGCAAGAAGACGAAGAAGACGATCTATAACTCGACCATGGCATCTCACCAGTTCCTGCAAACTTTGGTTGAGCAGTTCAATGCTCACTCCAAATCTACCATACTACCCGTCAAGAAGTGTTCCGAACTTAAAGACGAGAAGCACTACATTATCCACGCCATGAAGAAGATGGAGACTACAGTTGGAGAGGCCATCTGCTGCAGTCTTAGCGAGGCACCATTCACTCCGGGGGATGAGCCCAAGTTCCAAGTCTACCTGCCGAAACGGTTCGTCCATCTCCTCCAGAACGAGGATCTGCGCTCCATCCAACCCGGCTGTCTCTACCTGGTTTCCCACGGTTGCACGGGTAGCAATTCCACCGAGTTGACCATCCACATCGCCGACAAGCAGCAGTGTTAGATTTAAGTTTTACTGTTGTACATATGTTATTGTAATGTTTTATAAATAAATAAACCATAAAAGACAAAAAAAAAATACAAAAGACAAAAAATGCAACATATCAATATGTGAAGTTTGTCACATATTGATATGTTGCATTTTTTTTAAACTTCGCGGGTGACCTTGACCTTTGACCTTTGCATTTCACAGTTACCCCCACCACCACGCTACAAGTCAAACCTGCTTGAATGCAAACACCCCCACCACTTTTTCATATACCTCCAAGCGCTGTGCCTCATCTTCATTTCAACTCCAGCAGCCAACCGAACAACATCAGTAAGTCTCTGAACGTAAGCTGTGCCAGCTATGAGGAGGTGGCGATCAAAACGCAACAGGAGCTGAACGACTTGTACAAGGAGTTGCAGCTGATGGTGGCACGAGGCTACCGTATAAACGTGCAAGTCTTCGCTTGCAATATACGGAATCTTCGGCAGCCGAAGGAAGAGCCTGGACATTCCTCTTCAACGACAGCTTCCTCACCGGCGTCGATGAAGACCGAGCCGGACAACTTGGATTACTTCAGCTGACTAGCAGTTGTCTTCCTTATCCTTACAATTGTAGAATATGTTTATTTCTTCATTATATTAAAGAAGTAAAAGAGCAAAACCACCTATCGTGTTACTGACATATATGCTCAGTAACAAGATAGGATTTTTTAAAACACAATTTGAATGACCTTGAAACTTCCCCCTCCACTGATTCGCTACCCCCACCACTTCACTGTTGATATACATGAGACAACACAATTAGATACCTCATTCCTTCTTCAACAGCCAAACCTACAACATCGACAATGGCTAACCTAACAACAGATGAAAGATGTCCTCACGCATGCTGTGACTTCGTACACGAGTTAGAGAAGAGGATGCAAGAGAGGGCGATAAGAAGAAAGCAGATCCACTCAGAAAATATCATGATAGTAAACGGCTATCTTTTGTTGTTCGGCCTTATTATGGTTGTACTGTTCATACTGTACGGCATAGTTACATGTGTCGGCAAGGTTGCAGAAGAAAACGTCCGCCACCATCAGTTGGAAAATTTCAATGTTACTTTCTAGGTTTTCTTTTTTAAAACTCCGTTTGCATGACCTTGAAACTTCCCCCACTACTTCACCACGCCCCCACTACTTCACCATGTTCCTGCATGGGCCTCACATCAAGCGTCATTCCTTGTTTGGCAGGCAACCATGGCTGACAACACCATCACCCAGGCTGACTCCACTATTGATGTTGGAACAAGTACGGGTTGGACACTGTCGATCGACAGTGTGCACTATTTAGAAACAGTTTGTCAAAGAATGAAAGAAATACTCCGGGACAACCCTGGGATCATAATACAAATGAATTTCAACTATGATTGGTCGCAAGTTACATTGCGGCAGGAGGACAACAACGGTCAGCACTCACCGCAATACTCACCAATGTCACCGATTTACCCATACAGTGAATCTGATGCGGATGAAGATGTAGGAGACAACGACGAGGTTGATGGGGAGTGACCTTCTTTCCTTTTTTAAAACTCAATTTGGATGACCTTGAACTTTCTCCCTCCACTCCTTCCTTTTTTAAAACCCAATTTGAATGACCTTGAAATTTCCCCCTCTACTTTTCGATAATGTTACAATTGACTGCAGCTCACCTCATTCCTTGCTTAGCTACCATGGCGGACAGGACTCTTTCTCAAGTTGACTCCACTACGGACGAAGCATTTCCCTTGCGGTGGACCGTTCATTTACAAGATGCGACAGAAGTGGAAGTCTTGTATCAAAAATTACTCTATGTATTCAACGGGAACCCTGGACCTCTTGAATGTAGAATGGATTTGAATTTTGATGCAACCAGGGTCGGCACAGAACCTTCAACTTCAAGCCAGCCTCAGCAACGAGATTTTACACATTTATACACTCCAATATCACCGGAAGATGTAACTGTCTGCGAGGCTGACTCAACTACACGTTATGTTCAGCCAAAGCCTTGGGTGTTGATTATTAACAATGTGTACAAAGTGGAATTGGTATGTAATAGATTAAAGGAGTTGATGGTACAAGATCCCGGCCTGCGCTTTCAAATAGACATACATTTCATCTGGGGAGCACCTGCGCGGGGCTCTTCGTCTGACAGCTCTCCAAGTACGACGGACGAGGAGGAGGAGGACGACTAGTCATCTTTTTTAAAACTCCGTTTGAATGACCTTGACCTTTCCCCCTCCACTGAGTTTATTTAAGGTGCACTCTCACTGACTACAGCATCATTTCATCGCGCACCTTCACCGCAGCAACATGGAGAGTCAACTCAACTACTGTTGCGAACAGAAATGTTTTTCATGGCCGAATGACATTGATGTGGTGGATGGCCTGGCTTGTAGAACATGTGAAGCTTTTGGTCAGTGCATGTGTAAGTGCAAGTCTTGGAAGAAGCCGAAACCGGAGTTAAAGACATTCCATGTGTACCAAATGAGAGGGCATAAGTACACTTGTTGCCCTGAACGTTGCATTGAATTTAAACTAAAACAGCTAACTGGCTGCAAATTGTGCAACAATCATTTTGCAGGTTTTTGCAAACATTATTTAGGAGCGTGTCAGTACAGATCAACTTGGCATACCGAAGCACTCACTATCAATGAAATCGCTATAGACTCACAAGAGTAGTCTTTCTACTCTTTGCCTTTTTTAAAACTCCGTTTAAATGACCTTGGAATTTCCCCCGCCACTTCCCCATATATCTAGAGTACGCAGGGCCCGGAGGTCAGTCGCTCGGCGGCTGTCGTAGGGTGCACATCCGTGTTGTGCAGTCTGCTGTGCAGTTTTGATTTTAACCAGTTCAAGGTCACCACACTTAAACTCTGGCAAAAACGTCAAGCTGTTAAAGACAATCCTAGGTCCCAGGTTCACAGTCAACCTCAAGGTCATCCCACTTTAACATGTAAATTTAAGGTAGCACCAAAACGGTGCTACCTGGCTTGACATTTTCAAGTTTCCCGAGGTCATCGCAGATTCCCCCACCACTTCCCATATACCTAGAGTGCGCAGGGCCGGACAGTCAGTCGCTCGGTGTCTGTCGTAGGGTGCGCATCGCGGTTGCAGTAATGGTGAAACGCGGGAGTTGTATCGGTTCAAGGTCACTCGAGCGGTGTCACATGACGGTTTAGGCAGAGTCACGTTGCAAACTTTGAGTTTCCTCGGCACTTTTGCTGTTTCTCGTCTACTTTTGCTCCAAGTGGTCAAGGTCATTGAAACCTGACTGAAACTCGGAGCGTAGTGCGAGAAATAGCAAAAGTGCCGAAAAATTTTAGGTTTCAGCGTGACCTTGACCTTTGTGACATCGATGACGTCATAATGGTGACGTAAGGGGTGATGACGTCATCGCCACGTCATTTCTGCAACGTCATGGGTGTGACGTCACAGAATGACGTAATTGGTGATGACGTCATCGATTGCGTCATCGATGACGTCATCGATGACGTCATCGGTGGGGTCATTGACCTCGATGACGTCATCGCTCAGGTGACCTTGAACTGAGCCAGCTCCCGCGTTTCTCCACTACTATGGTCACAGGGATCCAGGGTGAAGGAGTGTACAGTATTAATGGGCTTATGTCGTATTGAACTATTTTATTTATTTGAGTTACAAACTCATCAACATGTGTAAGGTTAAAACGATTTTTACCGCGTTCAGTAGTATAATAGTGCAATAGTTTAGATTTTTCCACAAAATAGACTGCTGTATTTCAATACAGGGTAATATATTGGTAAATTATTGATTTGATACCGCCAACAACTTTCATAAGGATTAGTAAACATTTTATTATAAAACCCAAACGTGTAAATTCACACTACAGCTTGAGAAAAATACAGTAATACTGCAAGGAGATGATAAATTGAAACTTTTTTAGAGACATCACAATTTTGATTTTTAGGGGCCTTTGCCCCTACAAGCCACTAGTTTTAAGATTTAAATTGAATATTTTAAATTTATTACAGGATAAATAAAAATCATTTCTAACTGCTTAACATAGATGAAGGTACTCGTTAAGTCTAGGTTCTATCCTAGAACTTAGCTATTTCCAAAGTTTAAAGAGAATCGTTAGAGCCAATTTCGAGATCCGTGTGCATTCATTCGTTCATCCTTGCAAATATATATATTATACTAATATTCCTCATTCGTTTGAGTATAAGTTGTTTGAGAGTTGCTATATACAAAGATAGTTTTTGTCAAAGGGCTTCCTTATATATAATATATATAACTAATAATGGTGTTACATGTAAATGTAAATAATCAACACAACCATGCTTTGATAAAGTTATTACTCAAATTATTAGTATACAACATTTAGTAACCATAGTATACATCATTTTCAAACTAATCCCGATTTTCATTAATATAACTATCAACTTGTGATGTCAACATTAACAATAAAAATAGCCCCGTCATAGCAGACCTGCGTACTCAGCGAATTTCCAAATGAGATTGAAATTTCGTATTTTCATCATAAACCCCATGGGAGTATGTACTGGCAAGAATTATCTTTAATCAAAACTATCTGGAGGATAAAACTTCAGAAAATTTTAGGTCTCAATAAATAAAAATCATAAGATTATTTTATCCTTTTACCCTATTGATATTTCTAGTATAAACAAATTGGAAATAAACGCTGTCCGGAGATGACTTGTTGGCCAGTGAGGGGGTTGCGGAGTGAGGGGGAAGCTGAAGCATGCTATTGGCCAAAACAATTTACTTTTTGTTTTTGTTTTTTTTTATTCCAACATATGTTAAGCTATCAACAAAACCAAAACCATTCAGCATCCCTCCGATGTTTTCTTTCATTTTGAAGTCAGCTGTCATTCTCTACATTTAATTAGGATAGCTGGTTTGTCAACAAAGATACTAATTGTTTACTTTTTTAGCAAATTTTTTTCATGTAGAATCGTAAAATCTAAGTTTTTTTTTTTTCTTAGTTAACTAAATGGCTGGTAGGTTTGGGATGTAAATTTCCCTCGCCCCCAACCCCCTCAGTGGCCAACAAGTCATCTCCCGACAATAAGACTAATGCAGTAATCTCTTAGGACACTTTGTGGCTCATACTGGGTAAGAGGATATTAAATGGTTTCCAACAATTCGCGAAATGTAAGCTTTTTGTTTGTTATGAGCAGAATTTACCATTGGGAACCGATTTAACTGTTGGTTTGTCGTCGATCCTCTAATGAGACTTTTGTTTGCAAAGGTTGGCTAGAACGGGATTATTTTTAACTTTGAATTGAGCACTGTCACACACTTTTAATTAATTTAAGTTTTTCAAAACACTTTTTTTTATAGATTTTGTCTGAGTCAGTAATGTCCTTAAGTGTTTTATGTTGTATTTTCGAGTATAATTTTGATAGAGTTGTGGTATTTTAACTTAAGAAGAGTGCAATGTTATTCAAAGGCATTACGTTTGCACCGACTTCTTGCAAACCGACGTGGAAATAGGACTGACGTATGATGTAAATAATCCTTTATTTACATATGTGGTAGCGTCAATACTGAAAAGAAACTGAAAGGGTTAAATATTTTCCTAGTTTAAGACCTTCTTCACAGAGTAGAAAGGTGTTTCTGCTAGCCATGTTTGCAACTTCTTCTTGAGTTTGCTCGGTTTTCATCTCAGCTCCTCAGGGTTATTAAAGTTAATAGCACTTTTTTAGGATGCGGCTTCTTAGCAAAAACGCTCAGGCGATGAGCAGCCAAAACGGGGTACTTAGAAGGAGGGTAAGATGGGGTGTATATATGTTTAAGGTATAAAGTTTTTTTTATTATTTTAGTTCAATTTAAATGCTGTTGATTTTGCCAAATATGGTATAAAAATTATATTTAACAATATTACCAAAATGTTTAATTTAACAAAAACCATATTTGTATTAAGTTTTTTGGAGTATGCTCAGGTTTCATCTTTGAATATCTACAATTATGTTAAATTAATTTTTAACGTAAACTTGACGTTATTTAGTGTTGTGCAGTGCCTATTTGTAGGGACAATCTATGAATATTTTTTAATATGTAAATGTAAATCACTTTTAATTCAGTAATTAAACCCTTTACTTTATCATAGTATTGATCTACCCTACCTTGCCGCACCGACCTAGCTCATCTTGCCCTCACTATAGGGCAAGAGGGGGTACTTGGTAAAACTTAAAAAAACATTTTTTATAAATGTTAATACTTTATATTTTTTGTTCAAATTTTTATGGACTCTATAGATATTTTAGTTTTATTTGGAATATGTTTTTGGTATGTATGTTTATTGAGGCTTTCATAATGAAACAAGACATTTTTAGTGTTTAAGTACCCCATCTTGCCCTACCTTCCTCTACTCAATATTTCTACCGACCTATTTCGATAATCTATTATCGTTTCGGTCAAGTGGAAAATAGCATCCATAATTTATATGATTAAGTTTCATATTTATACGTAGGGAAAAATTAATATTAAATAATTTACTCTCAATATCTATTTTTATTTAAGTTACTTTTGATTTACATAATGCATTGGTGAAGTCAAGAACTTGTTGTAACTCAAGGTAACTCAAGTGTAACACTTTGTAAACTCATACATAATTACTTTTTCAAGTGAAACTAACAAACTTTAATGTGAACACTGTATAAAATCCTTATTCTTATTTTATTTTTAATATTTCCATCACAAACATTTCAAAAAAAAGTACCAACCTATCAAAACGAAAAGCTCTGACTGCCATACGACTCCCGAGTTCTGTGGTAAAAGACAAGACCGATCACAATCAAATTTGGGACCACAAAAAGAAAATGGTGCAAGTTTGATAAACAATGTCAAGGGTTTTAAGCGTAATTTGTGTTTTCATGCAACGAAAAACTACTTCAAATAATTTCATGTGTAACGGAAACACCTCGTTTTTCAATGACACCTGTTTACAATGATATTGTGTAACAAGAGTACTTTTACCATTTACTTTTTCTAACTTTATATTTTTATCCAAATTTTATACAATTTACAAGGTGTAATTTTATGTGACCTTCATATGTTTAATAAATAAATCCAAATCATTTTTACCAGAAAGAGCTTGTACCTTACATGATGCAACAATAAAGTTACAAGGTAAATAGTGCCGTTTTTGACTGGAACCCATGATGTAACTCAGGTGTAGCATAAATAAAAGTTAATATTTTAAATATAAACTACAAATTTTTTTAGATAAAACTGACAGTATAATTTACCAAATATATTAAATTCAACAATACATAAGTAACATGCATTGCAGGGTTAAGGAACAGTTAACTTGAACAGTAAAGGAATTAAATTAACTGTTTTATGCGGTTTATGGGTTAAGCTGAGTGCAATAAATTTTAGTTAGGAAATAGGCCAAGTTATGTTTCCGGTAAATAGTTTTGATCTGGTTTGACATAGTAATGATCGCCCACTTGGTTTGTTGATGTTAGTTTAATGGACGATAATGTTCTTAGATCACAGATTCAGACTTGAGTATCAAAGCGGAAACCCACTTACGTTAATTTATTGCTCAATAAAGCATAATTTACGATCACGGTTGAAGTCTGTGCTGCGTATTCAAAATAATATATTACTGTAGAGCAAATCAAGTAATAGAATCAAAGTAAAACTCGAAATTTATGATTCATATACAAGTCAAAGTAATTTAGATAGAGTAAAAGCATAATTAATATGCGATTTCTGTAAATATATATATATATATATAAGTAGATAGTACTATGGGGTTCCTAGGACACTTTTGGAGACAATCAAAAATCAAACAAATTTCACAGTTTTTTAATACAATTATGCAATATTTTTGCCATTTTTTGGCCAATTTTCAGCTTTTGTCAAATTGTCATAAAAAATATGCAAATTTAATGCATTTTTTAATAAATATGCATAAATTTATATGAAATTGTTTACAGAATAAAAAGTTTTTTAAAACCAGTAAAATTATAATTTTTTACAAGATGATTTAAAATTTATTATCAATACAATTATATTAAAATAATTATTCAAATTTAACTAAAGCAGTTTCTTTATCATCAAAAGTCTTAAAAGCCGTGACAATTAAATTTAAATCTTTTTTATTTAATTCTTTAATAGTTTTATCATCAATTATATTAGTAAATCTTTTTGGTAAATGTATTTTACATTTTTCTAATTCAACAATAATTGTATATCCATATTTATCTTTAATTCTTTCAAATTTTTCAATTTTATATTTTTCATTTAAATTTAAACTTTTTAATGGTTTATATTCTTTAAATCTTAATTCTCCAATATTATTAATTTCTTCTAACAGATCCATTTATATAGGGAAAAAATATTACAAATTCATTTGTGATAGATATGTTAAAAAGTTATCATCATAATTAGGTTTTATACAAAAATCCATATTTAAATATTTAAAAATCATTGGTAATAATTTTTTATATGATATATTACTTTTCTTAAAACATAAATATTTATTAAAAACTAGTGTAATTTTTTCTTTATCTTCATGATTCAATTCAAAATTAATATTGTATATTTTGTTTAAAAATTGATAGTAAAATATCCAATTTGTATAATTCCTTTGTTTTAAAAATAATTTTATATTCTTAGGTGTTATTTCAAAATGATTGGAAATACATAAAATATATAATTCATTAATTAATTGGTGTGTTTTATATGGTTGAAAATGGTTAAATTCTCTTAAAATATGTTTAAGATGTTTATTCTTATTACTTTTTCTCTTAATCTTTTTTTCATAAATAATTTTTTTACATATATTACATCCTACACAATTTCCAATAATAGTAAAATTAGTTTGATTATGACATCTATAACACATATCCATTTATTAAAAAAATATTTTATACATAAATGAATTGAATCAATTCATTTATGTATAAAATATTTTTTATATATAAATGAATGAACCAATTCATTGTCACAAGTGTAAGAAAAAAACTAAAAATATTAATCCACAAATTGTTGAAATGAAAAATGGATTATATAGAATAGCTACTAAATGTTTAATTTGTAAAACAAATAAAAGTAAAATTTTAAAAAAAGAAGTTAAACCTATAATTAAAAAAGAATTAACTAAAAATGAACAAATAATTGAAGCAAATGAAATTCATGCTCCAATCAGAAAGAAATTTCTAAAAAGAAAAATAATTACATTAGGTATTGATGATTTATGGGCAGCAGATTTAATTATAATGAAAAATTATGAAAAAGAAAATGATGGTTATAAATATATGTTAAATGTGATAGATACTTTCTCAAAATATGTTTGGTCAAAACCATTAAAGAAAAAAGATGGAAAAACAGTTTCTAAAGCATTTGAAGAAATAATTAATGATGCAATTAAAATTAATCATAAATCACCTAATCTTTTACATACAGATAAAGGATTAGAATTTATCAATAAAGAATTCAAAGAAATATTAAATAAATATGATATTAAATTGTATCATACAGAAAATGAAGAAAAATCAAGTATAATAGAAAGGTATAATAGAACACAAAATGAAAAAATGAAAATACAATTTGAAATTAATAAAAATTATAGATGGATAAATATTTTACCAAAAATTGTTAAAGAATATAATAACTCATATCATTCAACAATTAAAATGAAACCAATTGAAGTAAATAAAAATAATGAAAAGGATTTATTAGATACTGTTTTTAAATATAAACCACCAAAAATAATAACCAAATCAAAATTTAAAATAAATGATAGAGTTAGAATTGGAAATAAAAAATCAACATTTTCTAATAAATATAAAAATAATTGGTCTAGAGAAATATTTATAATTTCTAAAATTAATAATACAAATCCAGTTACATATAGTATAAAAGATCAAAATAATGAAGATATTATTGGAAATTTTTATGAATATGAATTGAAAAAAACCAATTTGTAAATTTTATTTTATATAAATGGAAAAGAAATGTTTAAGGTGTAAATTATATAAAGATATATCAAAATTTTATAAAGATAAAAATACTAAAGATGGGTTATATTATTATTGTAAAGAATGTAAGGATTTGTATTATAAAAATTTATATGATAATATTAAAGTTATTGAATTAAATGAAAAACAATGTCATAAATGTAAAGAAATTAAAGATATTTCAAATTTTAATAATTATCATTATAGTAAAGATAGAAAAAATGCAATTTGTATACAATGTATTAGAGAAATGTTTGTAAAACCACAATTTTGTGAATGTGGAAGAAATATTAAATGGACTAATAATTATTTAAGACATTTAGAAACTAAAATTCATGACAAAAATATAACAAAACTAGAAAATTTAAAAATATGATAAAAATAATAATTTTACTTGTTTTAAAAAAGTTTAAATTTTATTGAAAAAATACTATAGAAAACTTAAATTGACTTAGGAAAATACAACTATTAATTTTATTGAAAAAATACTCTAGAAAATTTAAATTAACTTGTGAAAAGTTGACTATTGATTTTATTGAAAAAATACTCTAGAAAACTTAAATTAACTTGTGAAAAGTTGACTATTGATTGAAAAAATACAATTTAAACTATAAATTACCTAGAAAAAAGTGGGAAAACTTCTCATATTTTTAAGAGTTTTATTTCTAAGTAAAAATTATTTCTAATAAATGGAACGAACAAATAAAAATATTAATTGTCCTTACTGTAATAAAAATATATTATATAAAAATTATGATAGACATTATAATTCAACTAAACATTTATTAAATAAACAAAAATATGATAATAAAATATTTGAATTAAAACATTGGTGTGAAAATAATAATATATATAATTATAAAAATAAAACTTTAGATGAATTAACAAATATTAAAGAAACATTTGATCTTACAAATTATTCATTATTTAATATAGAAAAATTAAATGAAATTGCAAAAAAATTATCTGTCAGAAATTATGAAAATTTATCTAGAGATGAACTAATTAAAAGATTAAACAAAATTAAAGAAAATCCAAATAATTTAGAATATAGATCATTAAAATATATTCAAAATTTAGCAATTAAAAATAGTATTAAAATTGTTAATAAAACTAGAAGAGAATTAATTGGATTATTAAATGATTATTTTAAAAATAGACCAATTCCAAAAGAAAATATAATAAATATTCAAGAAGCTTCATCATTAAAAGGATATTTTCAAGATTATATTTTAACAAATTCAAATGATGATTTAGATATTAATGATTATTTAGAAACTCAAAGAAATGAAATAAAAAAATTGATAGAAAAACAAAAATTTAAAAATATTAAAGGACAAATGGCTTTAGAATGTGAATATGAAAGAAAATTAATAAATGGTGAAATTCAAAATAGTAATATGTATTTTTGCATAAAAAGTTCAGATATTTTAAATATAGATGATTTTATTGATGATCAATTTAAGAAATTAATAGTTAGAGAACAACTAAATCAACCATCAAAAGGCTCTGGTTGGTCATTAAAAAGATGTGTTGAATTAAATCTAAAATTATCTAAAAATAATTCATTAAATGCTGGATCATATATAGAATTACCAAATGAAATTAAGAATAAAAAATGTTGTGTAAATTTTAAAAATAAAGATGAATATTGTTTTATTTATGCAATTAGATGTGCTATTGATAAACCAAATGAACATGCTGAAAGAGTTAAACAATATCAAAAATATATAAATGATGATATTTTTAAAGGTTTTGATTATCCAATAACATTAAAAGATATTAAATTATTTGAAAAAAGATCGTTTGACTCTAAATATAACTATCCATCAATGTCAATAAATATTTATAGAATTGATGAAGATAAAAAAATAGTGCCATTACAAATATCTGAATATTATAATGTAAAATTAGAAATTGATTTATTATATTATAAAATTGGTAATAATTGTCATTATATATTAATAACAGATTTAAATAAATTGGTATATTCTCAATTATCAAAACATAAAACAAAAAAATATATTTGTAGAAGATGTTTGACTCATTTCTACAAAAATAAAGACTTGAATAATCATTTAGAAATATGTAAATCATTAGAACCTTGTAGACCTATAATGCCATTTCCTGGTCAAAAAGTAAGTTTTAAAAACTATTACAAAAAGTTTGAACATCCATATGTAATTTATATGGATTTTGAAAGTATATTAGAAAAGATTGATAATTGTAAAAATAATCCAAATTGCTCATATACAAATAAAATTCAAAAACATATACCATATGGATTTACAATCTATTTAGTATCTAGAGTAACTAATAAAATGTATAAACCTATTTGTTATAGAGCAAAAAATGAAGAAGAATTAATAAATGTACCAAATAAATTATTTGAATATTTAGATGAAATTTCAAAATATATAGCCAAACAATATAATTCAAAAAATAAAAAGCCTATGAATTTAACTAATGAAGAAGAAATTAATTATAAAAAAACTAATATTTGTCATATTTGTGAAAATAGTGGTTTTGATGATGATAAAAGAATAAAAGTAAGAGATCATTGCCATTTAACAGGAAAATTTAGGGGTGCTGCACATTTAAATTGTAATTTAAATCTAAAATTCCCTCAAAGTATTCCTATATTCTGTCATAATAGTTCAAATTATGATACACATTTGTTTATAAAAGAATTAGCTAAAAAATATGGTAAAATTGATTTGTTAGCTAATACAGATGAAAAATATATAAACTATTCAGTAAATTCTGGTTATGGTTATGAATTTGAAGGTGATAAACCTAGAAAATTTATAAAATTCTCATTTGTAGATACATTTAGATTTATGGCTACATCAATTGAAAAATTAGCTAAAAATCTTAAAGAATTTAAGCATATAAATAAATTTATAAAAGAAAATGATAAAATTGAATATGATAATGAAACTTTAAAAATATTAACTTCTAAAGGTGTATTTCCATATGAATTTATTGATAATGTCGAAAAATTAAACTATGATAAAATATTAGAAAAAGATCAATTTTATAGTTGTTTAACTAATGAAAATATAAGTGATGATGATTATAAACATTATATAAAAGTTTGGAATAAATTAAAAATAAAAACATTAGGTAATTATTCAGATTTGTATAATATTCAGGATGTATTATTATTAGCTGATATATTTGAAAATTTTAGATCTGTTTGTTTGAAAAATTATCAATTAGATCCAGCACATTATCTAACATCACCATCATTAGCTTGGGATTCTATGTTAAAATTAACAAAAATTAAACTAGAATTAATAAGTGATTATAATATGTATTTAATGATTGAAAAAGGTATTAGAGGTGGTATTTCACAATGTATAACTAGATATTGTAAAGCAAACAATAAATATACAAAAAATTATGATAAAACAAAACCTGAAAATTATATGTTATATATAGATGCAAATAATCTATATGGATGGGCTTTAAGTCAAAAATTACCTTATAAAGATATAACATGGATGAATCCTAATACATATACATTAAATGAATGGGAAGAAACAATATTAGAATTAGATGAAAATGCTGAATATGGATATATATTAGATGTTGATTTAGTATATCCTATTGAATTACATGATGATCATAAAGATTTACCATTAGCACCTGAACATTATAATAATAAACTTTGCACAACATTATTTGATAAAAAAAGATTATGTTATTCATTCAAGAAACTTAAAATATTATCTACAAAAAGGATTAAAATTAAAGAAAGTTAATAGAGTTATAGCATTTGATCAAGATGATTATATGAAAAAATATATTGAATTAAATACCAAATTTAGATCCAAATCAACATCAGATTTTGAAAAAGACTTTTTTAAATTGATGAATAATAGTGTTTTTGGAAAAACTATGGAAAATGTTAGAAATAGATGTGATATTAAATTAGGTGACGAAAAGTTTTCATTAAAACAAGCAAAAAAACCTAATTTTAAAACATTTAGTATATTTGATAAAGACTGTATTGCTTCACATATGATAAAAGAAAAGGTTAAGTTTGATAAACCAATCTATATAGGATTTTCAGTACTTGATTTATCAAAATTACATATGTATCAATTTTATTATGAAAAATTAAAGAAGTTTGATCCAAATATAAGGTTATTATATATGGACACAGACAGTTATTTTATAGAGTTTAAAAAGGATCCATATAAAATTATTAAAGAAAATATTAATGAATTTGATACAAGTGATTATAAGAAAGAACATGAATGCTATAGTGAAAAGAATAAAAAAATAATTGGTAAATTTAAAGATGAGTTAAATGGTGAAATATTAGAAGAATATTGTGGTTTAAGATCAAAATTATATAGTTATGAATTTAATAATAAAAATCCTGTAAAATGTAAAGGAATTAAGAAAAGTGTTGTTGATAAAACATTACATATGGATGATTTTAAGAAATGTTTATTTGATGATCAAGAACAATATAGAGAAATGACTTGTATTAGAAGTTTTAAACATGAACTATATACAATTACAATAAATAAATTAGCTTTAAGTAATAGAGATGACAAAAGATTTATTTGTGAAAATAAAATTGATACATTACCTTGGGGGTATAAAAAAAATTATAAATAAATGGAAATTTTAATTGTTCCAAAAGAATTAATAAATAATGATTTTGATATAAAATTATATTTATTTAAAACTAAAATATCAAATAAATTTTTAATATATCTTTTTAAATATAAAAATTATTTTGTATATCATTATAAGTTTAATTTTATAATAGAACCATTTATAAATATAATAAAAAATTATGTTAAAGAAAGTTTTAAAGAAAATGATCAAAATTATATTAATAATTTATAACCATATGATATTGAATTTATACTATAATTTATGTATATTTTTAAATATTTTCTTTAATAAATTTAAATATATTTAATAATTTATTATTAAATTTTTATGTTTAATTATTTGTTTTGATTCTTTCATTTAAAATATTTATTAATCTATTTTTAAATTTTTTGATTCTTTTTTAATTTTAAAATTAATAAATATAAACAAAATTTTTTTAATAAAAATAGTATGTTTTTCATTATATGATAGGGGGGACAGATCGCCTCCCCTAAAAATATCTATAAATTTTACTTTATTATCATTATAAGTAAGACCCGTCTTTAAGACGGGTCTCAAATTTGTATATAATTTATTATCTTTATAAATATCTTTTGAATGTTTAAGGAGGGTAACGTTTTGTTACCCTTAAGTTTTTATTGTATAATAAGGTTACCTCCTTTAAAATTTTTTAAAATAAATATTATAATTTATGTGGGACCCATTTTGGGTCCTACTTAATTTTAATAAGTTTTGTACGTTTTTCATTATATGATAGGGGGGACAAATTGTCCCCTCTAAAAAATCTATGAATTTTAATTTATCACCATCTATATTTATCCTTATTGTTTATCTACCTTTTTTGATTTTAAAATTAATGAATATAAACCAGATTCATTAATAAATATTGTTTTATTATCTATTTTATTGACGCCCTGTTTTAGGGCATCTGAAAACATGTTTGTACATCAATTTCTAGGGTGTCTTAATTTGTGACACCTATAATTTTTATGTAAATTAATTTATCATCATTATGTAAGTGTAACTGTTGGTTACACTTGATATTT
The DNA here is from genome assembly GCA_030545055.2 of Neoaliturus tenellus. NCBI lineage: Eukaryota > Metazoa > Arthropoda > Insecta > Hemiptera > Cicadellidae > Neoaliturus > Neoaliturus tenellus. The sequence goes on from CM061533.1 coordinate 264,180,908, forward strand.
TTTAAGTTTTATATATTTTTCTTTTACATTATCAATTAAAACTTTTCTAGAATTTTTATATTTTAAAATATTACAAATATCTTTTACTTTAAACCAAGGATTATTTTGTTTACTAAATACAATTAATTTATTATTAAATATAAAATTATTGTAATTAAATCAATTGTTTTATTATTTATGTAGACAAATTTTATATTACAAATTTTGTTTTAATCTTAAATATACAATACATTTAATATTTTCATTATTTATTAGATTTCCATCACTATCTTGAATAGATATTACAATATTTTGAATTTTATTTATATTTTTTAAAGGAATATAATCAATTTCATTTGGTTTTTCACTAATTTTTGATCCATATTCAACATTTGGATAAAATGAATATATAATTTCTGATTCTTTATGTAAATGTGAATGATCTTTATGATTTTCAAAACTAGGATCAACTAAATTACAATGTATTTCAATAACATCAAAAGGTCTAATTTTTGGTAGTTTTATTCCTTTTGTTAATACATTTGGTTCAATTATTTTATTATTTAACCCTAATAAATCAATTATAATTGTTGTAACTATAATTTTAACAGGAGATTTTATTATAATATATGGTCCATCATTTTTCAGTATAAAATCATTTTCATCAAATTTATTAATTTTCTTTTTAAATTCTATTAAACTATTAATAAAAATATTTTTTATTTCTTCAATTGTATAATTTCCTTTATTTATATCAAAATATTGATCTATAATTTTATCATCTTCATCTTTAATAGAATATCCATAACAGTTTTTATAATCATTTGGTATATTTGATATAAAATTATCTGAATAAAATCCACTTAAACCAATACTATATTTTCCATCTAAATGTATTGGATGTTCTAATCTTAATTCTAGTTTGGATGAATGACCAATTATTTTAAATAATTTCATCTTATTTAAATGGAGAAATTTTTAGAAAAAAAAGATAATATAAAATTAGAATCATATGATAAAAATAATAAAAATGATCAACCTATTAGATTATTAATTATAGGAACAAGTGGATCTGGTAAAACTACATTATTATTAAATTTTATTTACAAAAGATTAATTCCATATTCAAATTTATATATTTTTAGTAAATCATTAGAACAACCATCTTATAAATTATTACAAAAAAGATTTAAAAATATACAATCAAATATTAATAAACAAATTTCTCATTTTTCATGTGATGATGTGATTCTACTAAATGAATGTAAACCAAATTCATTAGTAGTTTTTGATGATTGTATTTTAGAAAAACAAGATAAAATTAAAGAATATTTTATAATGGGTAGACATAAAAATATATCATGTATTTATTTATCACAATGTTATTCAAAAGTTGATATGCAATTAATTAGAAATAATTTAAATATGTTATGCATTTTTAAACAAAATGAATATTATATGAAAAAAATATATAATAATTTTGTTGGATCAGATATGAAATTTGATAAATTTAAAACTATTTGTAATGATTGTTGGAAAGAAGACTATGGATTTTTAACTATTAATTTATTGAAAAAATCAAATGATGGAAAATATATGAAAAATTTTTCTGATATTAAATAATGATAATGGCTTGTTGTATATTTGAGTCAATAATTGATAGAATATTTATTTTATTAGTATTATTTATTTCATTAGTATTTATATATTTAATGAAAATTACAGAAATAAAGTAAAATAAATTGTGTTTAACATGATTTGTATTTGTGTTAACATGATTTATGTTTATGTTAACATGATTTGTGTTTGTGTTAACATGATTTATGTTTTGTGTTAATATGATTTGTGTTTGTGTTAACATGATTTGTTTTTGTGTTAACATGATTTGTGTTTATGTTAACATGATTTGTGTTGAACCTAAATTTTTCTTTGTAATAAATGGATAAGATATCTGTTAATGAAGCTAAAAAATTAGATGATATTGAGAAAAAATTAATAAAAGAATTTAAAAATCAAATTAAAATTGAAGATAATTATGAAAAAATTAAACAAAAAGCATATGAACCTATAACATCAGCGATTGGTAAAGTTGAAAATAAAATTGGTGAAGTCTTAAATGAAAATAAAAACCTAATGGAATTGGTACCTGTTGTTAATAATTTTGCTAATATATCAATACCAGAAACTGAAGAATTAAATTTACCTTCAAGTACTCCATTTAGACCAATCAGACAGCCAATAATTCAAGAAGAATCGACATTTATTGACCCAAACTTAATTTCACCTCAAACATTAGATAAAATTATTGGTCCATTAGCACAAAAATATTTACCAAGAACAAAAGATGATAAATTTGGTTTATATTGGAATAAACATAAAAAATCATTTATGATTGGTGATAAAATAACTGTAATTGATAATGATGATTTAATAATTGATGATAAAAAATATAATGGAACACATGGATTATGGAGATTGTTAACTTATGAAAAGAAACCAGATAATAATTTATATACACAAGATGATTTAAATAATTATTCAAAGATTTTATGGGAAACTAATTCAATTTATAAAAATAATGATCCAAATAGTAAAAAACCAAAATCTAGTAAAGGTGATAAATATATTAATTTAATTAAACATATTTGGGAATTAAAAGGGGAAATTGAAGGTTCAGGAATCAGACAATATACAGAAAATAAAATTGAATATAGATTTATAGATGATTTAAATAAATTAGATAATATTATTAATTATATATATGCACAAGAAAAAGCTGGTAATAATAATTTTTTAAATGAAAAGAAAGCAATTAAAGACTTTATATCAAATAAATTAGATGAATTAATTGAAAAACCTGAAGGAATTAAGTATTTAAAAAGAATTTTGGCAAATATTTCATCACCATTATTAAAAGATGGATCAGGTATTTTAAATGATGTTATAAATAATTTACCTTTTGAATTACATGTACCTGGTTATCAATATCTAGGGCCTGGAACTAAATTAAATAAAAGAGTAAAAAGAGGTGATCCTGGAATAAATGATTTAGATAAAGCTGCTAAAGAACATGATTTATTTTATAGAGATCATAAAGATACAAAATCTAGAAATGAAATAGCTGATAAAATTTTACAAGATAAAGCATGGGATATAGTAACATCAAATGATTATGGAATTGGTGAAAGATTAGTTGCATTACCAACATCATGCTATGTGGATGAAAAGAAAATTTGGTATGGGTTTAGAAGTAGGATTAAAATTTTAATAAAATTTTTCATTAATTAAGTTAATCTATATTATAAAAAAACTATAATTTTTTTTCTTAATAAATGGAAAAAACAAATATAAACTTGACAGATAATCAAAAATCAAAAATAAAATTAGTATTTAAAAATAAAAGATCAGTTATAATTCAATTTAATATTGATCAATTTAATGAAAATGGAAAAGATATTATATTATTATCTAAAAGACAAATTAATAAACTAAATAAACATAAAAAATTAAATAAAGGATTAAGATTTGAATTTTCATATAATCAATTAAAAGAAATAAAAAATGGTGGATTACTAAAAGAAATTTTAGATTTTGCTGATAATATACCTATAGTTAAAAATTATACACCAAATGTTAGAAAGGGAGCAAAAGTAGTAAAAGAATCTATAATTCCTAAATTTAGAAATTTTGTTGATTGGTTAGATCATGAATTAAAAAATGTAGAAGGATCTGGTTTAGATAAAAAAACATTAAAATATATGAAACAAAATTATAAAAAAATTTTGAACCACTAACATTAGGTGAATTAGAAAAATTGTGTAAAAATATAAAATATTTTAGAGGTGTATTTATGAGAGATATATTACCTAATAAAGTTAATAAATTTGAATGTGGAATTATAAAATTAGATTCATTTGATGGAAATGGAACTCATTGGGTTTGTTATTATAAAAAAGATAAAATTAAATATTATTTTGATTCATATGGAAATATAGTTAATAAACCACCAATAGAATTAGTTAAATATTTAGGAAAAGATAATATATTTTATAATGATAATCAAATTCAAAATTATAATGATCCACCAATTTGTGGTCATTTATGTATTTTTATATTAAATGAATTAAATAAAAATAAAAAATTTGATAACATAATAAATAAATTAATCCTTAATAAATATGGATTCACAAAATATATTTGATCTGTTTGGAAGACAGAAAAAACATCCAATTAATATTAAAGAAGATTATATAAATTCCAAATTAAATACATTTTTTAATAATTTTAGTAAAAGTTTTAAAAGTCATGTAAAAAAGACTGAAAATTTAGTAAATGCTATTGGTTTATCAAAAAATTATATAAATATTAATGGTAAAAGAATTGTTAATGTAAAACCAAGTATAAATAAATATGATGTTATAGTTAAGTCAGAATTAGATGAAGTTTTAGATTCAATTATTGAAATTGGTAGTGATTATTCAGAAACTAAAAAAGATTTAAATAAAATTTTAGAATTTTTAATTAATATTGGAAAACATGTTGAAAATTTAGAAGAAAAATTAGAGAAAGAACTAAAATTTCTATTTGATGGAGTCAATAAATCAATAAAAGAATTAAATGCAGAAATAATACTAATTAAAGGAGATATAGATAAATTACAATAATTTATTTTATATAAATGGAGTTGATTTATTGTCTTAAATGTAAACAAAAAACTAATTCTAAAGATATTCAGATAATAAAATTAAAAAATATAAATATAATTAAATCAAAATGTTGTATTTGTAATTCAAAGAAAAGTTGTTTTACAAAATTTTCTCCCTAATAAATGGCTCTATACAGTTCATTTGATTTATTCATTATCAGAAACCAAAATCAATTAAACAAAGATGATTGGGATGATATTTCTGAAAAATATGAATTGAGTATTAATATGATGAGATTGTTTCAAAATAAATTAAATTGGCAAAAAATTGCTCAACATCAAAATTTAACTATAGATTTTATTACTGAATTCATAAATTATCAACTAAAAGATTATATTGATTTGATTTGTAAATATCAAGATTTAACTGAATATTTCATTCATGATTATGCTTTTACATTAAATTGGGAATTAATTTTAGAACATCAAAAAATATCAGCAAAATTTATACTTGATCATGCTACAGAAATTGAGTATTTTAAAAGTAAAAATGAAATTGATACATAAATAAAATTTGAAATTATAAAATCATAAAAATTAAATTATGAAAATTTTACTTGTTTTAAAAAAGCTTTTGATTTAAAAAATTATCCTTAATAAATGGCTGATTACAAAAAATATATAAATGATATTGAAAGAGCTGAATACAAAAATTTCTATCCATTATCTAAATTACATTTAAATGAACCTAATAAAAAAACTGAATTTAATATAGATTTTGGAGATGGATTTTGTACTTCTAAATTTCAATTTTATATATCTGGTAAATTGACTAAATCTGATGGAACTGCATATGATAATGGTGCTAATATAAAATTAATTGATAATTTTGTTCCATTTTTATTTTCAAAAATTGAAGTTAGAAAACATAATAAATTGATTGATGAAATTGAATATCCTGGTCTATTAAGTACAATTAAAGGTACTATAACTTATTCAAAATCAGAAATAAATCAAATTAATAATGGTTTTGAATCAAATTTTAGTAAAGCATTTGAAGCAATTGGTAATTTATCTCATTTTGGATTAGGATTTTTTGAAAATGTAAATATTCCAATATACAAAGGAGGTTTTAATATAACATTTATTAGATCACAAGATAATGATGCAATTTTTAGATGGAAAACTAAAAAGGCTGATGGAACTTATGATAATGCAACATTACCAGCTGAAGGTAAAATAACAGTTGATGAATTTTTTATTAGAGTTCCTATAATTGAATACAAAACAACAAGTAAAATTCAATTAATTAATGAACTAAGCAAATTTGAAAAAGTAAATTTTTATTTTAATCATTGGCAATGCATTGAACAAAAAAATATTACAGGAAAGAATTTAAGTTTGGATATAACAAATATCTATAGAAATATTTATAATCCAAAATTTATTATAATTGGATTTCAAAAATCAAGAACAAATGATCAGTTATATGATACTTCTAAATTTGATAGTATGTATATAAAAAATATAAGAGTAAAACTAAATGGTCATTATTACCCTGATGAATTGGAAAACTTTGACATATTCAATGAAAAATTTAGAATTATGTATGAAATGTATCAAGATTATAAAAAAGTTTATTATAATAGTAGTAAAATGTATTATAATCCAACAGAATTTCTAGAAAATAGACCAATTTATGTAATTGATACTACAAAAAATCCAACAAATATTTCAAGTTCAAAAAATGATATTATTATTAATGCAGATTTTGATTATGATATAGTAGCTACTAGTAAAACAAATTGTTATATTATTATTGTATCTGAAAAATTACTTGAATATAATATAATAAAAAATGATATAATTGAAATAAATTAATCTATATTCTTAAAAATCAGATATTAAAATTTACTTGTTTTAAAAAAGCTTTAAATTTACAAAAATAAAACAAAATGAATGGATATGATGGTGTATTTTGTGTAGTGTTGTAAGTGTGCGTGTTTTCAGAATAGGCGCCTTAGTTACTCGTCACTACCACCTAGCTTTTATGATATTTTGTATTTTTGAATTTGAACCCATCACTGCCACATTCCAGGTTTTTATGTCCCCAGGGGCATCATTTCAGGTTCTATTGAATTATTTGATTTTTAGATTTTTTTGTGCTAGGTGGAGGAGAGTGTATTATTTGAATTTTTTAGTGTGCGGTGTTGTAAGTGTAATGTTGTATTAATGGGATGGACGATAGGCGATTGATTGAAATGATTAATGGAAATAGATTGGTGGTTAATGGAAATGGATTGGTGATTATGAAGGATGAAATGGATGAGGCAAAGGGTGCACCCACCATAGTATCTTGTCACACGGCTTGTTTCACAGTCATTATCCTATGGCCACTCGGATAAAGACCTTCCACCAACCACTGGACTTCAACTATGTCCTCAATAAATTATGCCCGAAGTTTCGAGATTTGAACTCGGAACCTCAGGCATATGAGACTTGAACGTTAGCAATGAGCTAACCAGACTTCCGTTGAGTGATAAGACTGCATGGGTTTATCAGTTGAAGCGCTAGTAGTTCATGACTATTCCACTAGATAGTGCAACAATTGCCTATACTAAATAAATATCATTTTTAATCCTATTAATACATTATAGCCCATCATAAATCAACCAATTAAACATTTGTTTCAAATACTTTTACAAATAAATCAATTAACATATTAATGAATTTAAGAAACAACAAAAAAACTTATATCTCATTTAAAACCTAAGTTGTGAGGTATTATATCAAAGAGAAAAAAATATTAAATTCAATACAATTTTCAGATTAAAGATAACTTAATTATTAATAAAGTTATAATAGTTTAAAGTATTGGAGTTTGTGACAGGAAGTATTATTTTAACGGTCAGATAAGAGAGATAAGAGTGATAAGAGAATGTTCTCAACCAATATATTCTACAAGACTCATTATTTAACAACTGAAATCGTAGTTTATGAACTAAATAGGTTTATTTTATTAAATTTGCACAATAATTAGTATATATTTTGACCTGGGACCATGATAATTTCAGATTTCAAAAAAAATATATAAAATTTGAATTTTTTTTTTAATAGAACTTAAAATATTCATTCATTAAAACAGTTAAAGAATAGAATAAGAAAGATTTACATTTAATTATTACAAACATTAAAACATTTGATGATAAAGAAACTATTCTAGTTTAATTTGAATAATTATTCAGTATTCGACAAAATTTTACTTGTTTTAGAAAAATTTTTATTCTGAAGACAATTTTATGTAAATTTAGGCATATTTGTAAAAAATTTCATGAAATTTGCATATTTTTCATAAAAATTAGAATAATGTTAGACTACAAATTGGCCAAAAAATGGCAAAAATATTGCATAATTGTATTAAAAAACTGTGAAATTTGTTTGATTTTTGATTGTCTCCAAAAGTGTCCTAGGAACCCCATAGTACTATCTACTTATATATATATATATATATATATATATATATATATATATATATATATATATACCGGGTGAGTTTCCTAAAGTTATTCAATACTTAATCCCGTGTACAGTATAAAGTTATTGAGTACTACAAATTAAAAATTGTAGTTTCAAATATCAAAATTAAAACTACAATTTAAATTTTAGTTTTAAATGTCGTCAATTGTATATAATGACATTTAAAAATACATTTACTTATGGTTGTTCTTAAACTTAAACATATTCATAACCATTACAGAAACGGGATGGATACTCAATACACACAGAAAATTTCGATTTCACCACAGATACAATGAAATCCTGCCCTTCTAGCGGTGACTCACAAATGAAACACGCTGACATCGAAAATAAAACGTTAAAAGGCAAGATGTGGCGTTATTTGTGATTTTTTTATCATTTTGGCTTCTTTTCAGCGCGATCTAGTGGGGTAACAATCAGTGGTAGAAAAATTTGTTATGCGCAAAACTTGTAGGATATTCTATCTACTTTTATTTAATAACTAATACAATTTTCTACAAATGCATTACAACAGAGATTTAGTTGATTAAAGTTGTAACTAAATCGTTACTGCCATTTCGGCACTACAATGATATCACCAGACAAATCTTCCACTGCAGCAGCTTCGTCAAAATTTAAAACGAAAACACAAAACACAAACATCTTATATACACCAAGCGGACAGTTACTTAACATTACATAGGCCTGTCGTACACTAATTTCGCGCCGGTGGTACCGGTTGACATTGACATTGCCGCGGTGAGATGCCAATTCATTAATGGTATTAAATTGCCACGTGCTTGCTATTTTCTTATTCTATGTAACATAGTTTCCAAATATAACAAAAATAAAACTGTCAGTGGCCATGTATGTATATATATACGTTTATTACTCAAAGTATAAGTCATAGTAAAATGCACTGTAGATATTTTGGGAACGGTCTGGCAATGATTCCTTTGAACAAACTTGTCTGTAGTACGAGTATGATTTATTAATACTTTGATAATCTACAGCACCCTCATGGCAGCAAACCTTCATCCTCATTCCCATAATGTATATTGGGAAAATACCAAATTTTATTGTAAATTCCTTAGTACTCAGGTCTGCTGAGAGGGGGTAATTTTTTTACTGAGAGTAACGCGGGACTTTCATAACCTAAATCTACAAACCCATTCTGCAAATAGAAAACAAAACAAAGACACTTAAAAAAGGCTTAATATGACGTTTTAAAAATTTTATATCAAAATAATACCTAATTTATAAACATTTTATTGTTGTCTACCATATTGCAAGATAGGTTTATTTATAAGGGCGAAATTTTATGACCGAAATGTTCTTTAAGACATAACTTTTCACTTTATTACACTTATAATTGCAATTTATGACCGAATAAGTCAATTAGCAATTTCTCAAGTTCAACTTATTGCTGTACTGGATACCGTGTAATATTTGGCAGTTAAATGCTTAAAACATTTCTCACCTGAGGACAAAACAGAGACAAATCTAATAAAACCTTAACCTAATTAAATAAATAAAATTAATCAGACTCACCCTAAGATCAATCGTATTCAACAAAATTCCTAAATCACAATATTACACAATAAACTATGTCGCGGAAAGCATATTTCTCAGAAATCGCTATCGACAACAAAGCTGATACACTCAAACCCACGCTCCAACAGTCTCTGTTCAAATTGTTCTTCATTTATTCGAGTTTACTCCTTGGAAAAAAACACGATGTTTCTTATAAGAAAACTCATAATATTTTCATTTGTGCTCCAATAGTATTTTATACTTTTTACCTTAATTCCATAAACTAGTCAATTTCAATCCAACTCAATATTGAATTAGTATAGGGAAAAATGTAACAAATTGTATATAGCTTCAATAAATGTTATGATTTCGTTATATAATAATTTTTTACAATTGTATTGTAAGAATACAACATACATTTTGTGGATTTTGGGGACTTATTTTTAGGCTGAAAACATGTTGAAATTTCCTATCATTTTAGTGTCTGTCAAGGGACAACATAAAATCGCTGAATATGTAGGAACCCTCTCTCGTGAAAAGATCCCCTCAGTTTTCGTTGTACACGTCAAAGAATATTGTGAAATACTCTATTTGATATTTAAGTTTTAATTAAACTTAAGATGTTTCCCCAAAAGCATTTTAGTACGAAATGTGTTTCAATTGTATTATGATATACAAAGACCTGCCCAAAACTGTATTTTATGTAAATTGTTTTATTTTTATTTTTTTTATTTTTAGCGAGCGTTGTACAAATTTGCAACAAGATGGGAGAGAACTCGAATTAAAGGTCTCGGTCTCAAGCATGAGGGAAAATTATCAGCGTGTCCATAATGTTACCGGAAATGAGAAAAAACGTAAAACGCCCTCCATAAGAATAGCATTGGGATTAGAAAAACGTCTGCTTTGTGTACATTAAAACCTGTGTTTTGGTATGATTTTTAAAAATATAATAAAGTAATCACATTGAATAAAAATTAAATGGAAGCCAACAACAAAGTGTTAGCATAGTGAAAAAATTGCTCAAGATAAAAAAACACCATAAATTAGAAAGGAAGGAGAATACTCTATAAAATGTAAAGGATTAAGTTTAATTTGGTTTTTACCAAAATAATTTATGTGTTTATATTAAGAGAGCCGAAAATTTACAGCTAGTGAAGACGGTCTACTTTGAGGTGGTGTATTAAAATTTTGTAATGAAAAAAAAAAAAAATAAGAAAAACTCACAGGAGCAAAATGCCATTTCAACTTGTAGACAAACAAGATAATCAAATTGTTAAAAAAAAGTGTATGTCTACTTTGTGTTAATACTGTAATGGGTGCTCAAACTTTTCTACATTATGTTAATTTTTGTCTCAGGTCAAGGACGATGAGTTTTCAAACCCATTTTAAAAATTTACATAAGTTTTAACTAGATACAAAATTAAACACTCAGCTCAATTAGATTTTTTAATTAATTTAGATTTTTTTAACGTGTGACGTGTGCCTCAAGATACAAAGAGTGCTTTGGAAGCGAACGGTCTATACAAACAATATTGCTAAAATATTATTGATAAAAATTAAATCTTCTGGTGAATTTCTTAGTAAAATATTGATAATACACTAAGGTCTACATTATTTTAATATTGTAATTAGAGTCTTTTGTCCCTATAAGCCACTAGTATCCCATAATAACGTAAGACTACCGTTATCCCCAATCATTATGTTGTCTTATAGCCATAGATTAGTTAAAAAATAATAAGGGTCAATATTTTTTTCGATTTACTGATAATACTAATTAATATGATAAGTGAAAAATCTATATCGAAAATACAAATACAGTATTATTCTTATGAACCTACTATTCTAAAATACCTACTATATTCATTAAATACTTTAAGGAAATATTTCTAAATCCATATTGGCATTTATAAAACATTTTGCTTGATTAAGAAAATTTAAAAGGCGGGACTTTACGATTATTTCATGAAGCTTAGAAAATACTGATAGGAGAGCTATTGGTCTGTAGTTCTTAGCTTGCAACGGCTATCCACTCTTAAAGTTTAATGTAAGATACCACTACTTTAATTTTATTACCTTTATATCGAATTAAAGATCACTCCACATATTTGCCATTCTTTACGTGTGAAAATTGAAATATGTACGTTTTTATGTGCCAAATATTTTATTAAACCTTGTAGACAGGGCTAGGTGTAGTTTATCGTGAATTTGTTTGTGAACTCGGTTGTTGAATGACTAAATTAAATCATCAACGCTCCATCGTCTTTATAAGATTAAGAATTATAATATCTGCTTTCCTAGATTTTTTATTAACGGAACACTTAATGAGTGAACCAATGACTTCATGGACACCATTGTCCATGCACATTTTAACCTTTAAACTCTTTAATATATGTAACAATTTTTATTAAAACTTTAGCCACAGAAATGGAACTAATGAACTTTGTTGTTTACAGATCATGGCTGAACTGCTTTAATCAGATCATCCTTGTAAGTATATGACGTTTTATCCTTTTTAAACTGTAGACAAAAATACAATACAAGTTTATTTCTATTGATTTGATGTTTCTTTACAGCTAAGTCTTAACCATGGTTGAAAAATGTCATCTAAGAGTTTCGAAAATAAATATATTGAAGATTGAAATAAGAAAATGCGTCACAGTTTTGTCCTAGTAAAACAGCTTTAAATTCCTGACCAAATTTGGACGTGGCTAGTCTAAAATGGTCATCTTCTTGTGGCTTGTGTATCCTTGTAATAAAAAATTAATGTAAGATATTCTCCAATCATCATATGTAAGATAATGGGTCTCCAAGTAATTGAATTTAGATAACGGCAATAACTAAGTATTAGAAATATTTACCAAATATCAAAACACAATCTTTTTATGTTTTCCTGTAATACCTGCTTTCCTAGATTATTTAGTAACGGAACACTTTATAAAATAGGGGCTATGCATGTTCTTATTCACTCAACTTCTGTGTACAACGTTGGAGTGTGGTTAAACAGTGCGCATTGTTCGACAGATTGTTCAGCTAAATAGGGCCATGAAAGCCATTAGTGGCACACTCATGGCCCCTTCTCTATACAGGCTCCCTGCTAGTAATATCCTGTGTATTATTGACCCTCCAGAATAGCCGAAAGGATTCACTGGTTAAGGAATTATTACATCGCGGTTTATAAATATTTTACTTATTATGATTGTTTTTCAATGCATTTTTTACGTAATGTTAATTGAAATCGCTCTTATTTTTATTAATATTCGATGTGTATTTTTTAATAAATCTTGCATTTTATCTAATTATCTTATGACTTATAAAACCCAAATTACCGTGCAAAGGGTGACAGGAAAAGTAACGCGATCTGTGTATCTATGATCAAACAGTTTGGTACTTCAAATACACACAAGTTACAAACCAACTTTGTTTGACTTGCTTCCAGGAAAGATAAATACTACGAAAAAGCGTTTTTCGTTGGAAAAACTTTTGATGGCTTTTTTAAAATTTCAGACAAGCCACATGTTTTATATGTTTACATGTTTTACTAACAACTTAATCATTTGATTAGGAAAACCCTTTAAATAAGTGTAATTAAACTAATTAATTAGGACAAAGTTCATTTTGTTCATTTAGAAATCCGGTATTTTAGTATATGTTTCAACTCTCATCCAATTAATTATGATAACCCAGTTTTTGTTACTTAGACCATCACGTCATGCATTTAAATTCATTAACATTTTAAGCTATAAATCTATATTTTGATATATCGATGAATGTATTTGCAGATTAACATTTAACTAGAACAAATAATACAAATGTATTTTGTGCCTTTATCTATTTTCTTCTGCTTTCTGTTTCCGTTGTGTACTTTGTCGTGTTTAAATGCCAATTTGTACTCCGACAGCATTGGAAAATATATTTATAGTTAAAGAGAATCCATGAATAAAGAAAGAATTGGTTATGGCTTACAACAGTTTAGCCTGGGTGATAAAGAATTTATAGATTGTGGAACTGGACGGAGAACAAGATATTCAATATATCTAAGTACAGTGCCGGTGGTCGTACAAAATGTCCAATATTTCTGATGCACCTGGACGTGGTATGCATGTGCAGTTACGTGCTTCATAGTGAAATATAAGAGAATTTACGATGAGTGAACCGTAATTCCAACCACAAATACCATCACGTTTTATCATTTTCATAAAAGAAAACATCGTACATTTTGAAAAGAAAATAAAAACAACTACCACGTCGTCTTAAATAAATTTTTATTATTTTGGCTCGTCTAATGAGGAAAACAAAAACCTTGGGAAGTAGGTGAAATTTTTTTTTAATTGTAAAACCTTTACAAACCCCTCGCTTTCCACATAGAGATGACAACACCCTCAAAACACCAAAATACTTAATCACATAAGTTTAATATAACGTTATCTTTTAACTAACTGCGTGATTATATATATTGACGAAAAAGATTTTGCGAAGGAATATGTATAAAATTAATTCATACCTTAACTATAATTGTTAATAATTAAATGTCAATAATCAGAGGGGAGAGAGAGAGAGAGAGAGAGAGAGAGAGAGAGAGAGAGAGAGAGAGAGAGAGAGAGAGAGAGAGAGAGAGAGACGAGTATATTTGAAGCAATAATAAATAAAACATTACAAGAATAAACATAACTGTGAACGGTTTTGTAGGAAGAAACCAAATCAAACGCTATGAAAACTTAAGTGATTTGCAACCGATGATGGATAAAGGATATAATAAAAAATAACTTTACAAAACTTAAGCAAGATAGATCAAAGAATAACTTCACGCCGAAAAAAGCTGGGAGATCAACCAACACTAATAAATTAGTGGATATTCCAGCTAAATAATGTAAACAAAGTATAAGTTAGTTTCTTAGTAAATTATGAAAGTCATCGGTTCATTTGAATAGCATCAAACAAATGTCCGAAACCCGTAACTGTGCTGTCTCATTTTATTAACATTGGAATTTTTGAAACACCACGGAGAAATGACCAAGAGCATTTAGAGGAAACTGAGAACCAGGTGCAATAGGTGTAAATTAAAACCGGACCTACCCTGAAATTTATACGAATTAATTCCTCCTCGTACCTCCACCACAGAGGTATATTAGTTCTCTGGGCCTCCATGCAGTTGAACTCTATGTAGTTTAGCCGTAGGCTTGGCAACACACAGACAAGAACTTTGCTTTAGATGGCATTAACTTCCTCTCTCACTTACCTTCCAGTGTCGCAGAGTGGATATTTGGCCGGTTTCGTTTACTATCTATACTACTTATTTAATACGCTAAGGGGGTTTTTTGTGTTGAGAACTCCTCCTGCAATCCTCAACCGCTTTTCAAGTTTTTGGTGTCGTTGGATAGAGCTTGGTCTGTAGTTGTTTCCACCAAAAATAAGATTCGGACTTAAAAGAATGGCGCTATTCACAGATTAAATTTCAAATATTCTCATCAAAATAACATTGAGATTGGTTTGAGCATTTTAAACATCTGTTAACGTACAGCTGTAAATTTTGGTGATCACTGATATTCACAATATTGGATTGGTCGGATGTCATTGATTTAGAAATGTATCTTTTGTATTGAATCTAAATAAATTGTTTGATGTCGAGCAACACGTGCACTATAGTCCGTTTGAGAGATGGAAGTGGGGGTTTGTTTATCCTTGCTAATATCCCATTGGCTGGAAACCTTTGGTTTTTTTTATTTATTTATTTTTTTTTATTTCACTATTGCATATTAGCTGGTAATTTTACATCAAAACATATTGTGTATCAGTTTTACAATATTATTGGTAGCAGTTGTTTTTTAACCAGTTTATTTTAGAACTATTACTTTTTGACAAGGAATATTTTTGGCTTAAAAATATAGCAGCTGACTAGGAGTTACTGAAAGACATTATAACTTATTTAAAACGTTTTTTGAGCAAATCTGATACTCGAACATGTTTGTCACGAGTTTAAACGTTTTGTTTACAGTATAAATTTTTTGTTTACAGTTTAAATCCCTCCCCCACCCCAATATTTGCGTGAAGGATCAGGTATTAAAAAACGGACTATAGTTATGATTAAATATTTAAACTAATTTGAGGGTTTGCCACTACAAGCCACATTTACGTATAGTATATTTGCATTAATCTAATAAATGAAATGTAACATCTAATAAAATCTAACATAACGAAATGTTTGGGCTCTACATGTATGTAATAGCGTCGGACATTGAAAGATTCAACAATTTCATTTTCAATATTATCTTTAGCTTTTAGATTAATTTTCTACGATACTGAGTTTTATAAATCATCTATGTACTTTATAACTAGTTTTGTCTTATTTTAGCTACCCGGGTCAACCGAGCCTTGCTATCATGGTTTTATTCACTTTTGTTTTAGTGAATAAAACAAAAGTGGCTTTGAATAAACTTTACATAAACAAATAAACTTTTGGCTTTGAAGTTAACCAAATATACGCCTTTCACAGGTGAAAGTGTTTTCGAAAATAAAACGCTTAAAAGTAGCATTATTTTGTTTACCTTTCGTTGTTATTGCGTTGCCTTGAACCCATAAACCAATGTTACAAAATTACAAGTTTTAAACTCAGTTTTAGACAAAAAACTTTTTTTTCCTGGAGTTGCTCTCTCTAATCATTTAAACCAAAACATTGACACATGCTACGTGTCAATATATATTGCTTAAAATCCACCCTATCGTTTTTGAGGCCGGTAGAAAATACATCACCAAAGACACTTCCTGAATTAGTAGTATAGTATTAATGATTCTTGAAATTGAAGAAGAAAGCAGATTCTAAACCTCGAAATGTTGCGAAAATTATTTGAATGAGCAATGATAACTAACTAATGTTCTCGAGATTATAACAATTATAACAATCAATCCCATTGGAAAAATAGGCTTCGCAAATTTTCTGTTGCATAGTGAAATCAGTAAAATAAAGAGTAAACCTTTAAATTAAAGTTTTAATCCTACCTAGTTTCTAGGCCTTGTAAGATAATAATGAATTATCCTACAATTTCAACTCAAATAATTACAAACAATTACACACAACATAACAATTAACACAATTAAACAAATAAAATAACAATATGTGGTGTATAGTAATTTTCCTTTTCAAAGGGCTATATTAAGAATCTGTACCTACATTTTTTATCATTATAGAATGTTTTAAGAATCAACAGATCTATATTTCGAATCGTACATACTGTTGTGGGAAATATATGTTCAAATGCCCGTCAAAACGCAGTAATTCCATTCAATCTCTGTTGTCGAACGATTTTAATCTTCTGATTGCTGTTAAATGGTAGTTCTAATCTTACGACGATTAACCTAATAGGACCCAGAAGGCTAATGGTTCGACAAGCCGTTTGTACTAATGACGGATTCTCGAGTCACTAGTTTTACTAAATGTTTCCTAAAAATGATTAAAATAATCTTCAATTTCGAAACAACTTAAGAAAAAAGTGTATTTTTTTATAAATATGTCAATAATACGACTTTAAAATAAACCAGAGATCATCTCTGGGCGATCTAATAAGACTTTAGTTGCTGTAGACCGTCTGGATCAAAATAGTTAAAAAGCATTATAACTGAAACTTATTTTTCCGATGCTCTAGAATTTTTGTTACAACAAATGTCTAATGAATCGATTAGACATTTGTTGTACCTTCTTCACGCCTTCTTCCACCAGATGTTAAAAATGTTATGTATAGGCCCTCTGTATAGGCCCTGGGGGTCGATTCCCATTAATTTGCGACGAAAACAAGTACAGATCCAACGACTTAAAAAAATTAAAATCATTTGAAAACTGTAGGAGATTTAATAACAACATTCCCTTTAGGGAAATTTACTAAAAAAACTTGGCGTATTAAATCAGTACTAGTGAACTTGTTGCTCAATATCGAGCAATTTAATTTGAACCTTCGCATGTCATTGCAAAAAATGTTACGTTACTTCTGAACTAATTCCACCAGACCAATCCAATTTAGTAATTTTCAGTAATCACCCAAAACCACACTTATTGACAGGTGTACATTAACATTATGCTTATGCAACTAATTCCCAATGTTCACAATGGGAAAATTTCACATTTCAATGATCAAAATAACGCCTTTATTTTGAGTACAATTCTGATAACTTCTGGCGTACAAGAGTATAGATTAAACCCTATCAAAAGATACCAAAAGCTTGCAATTTGGTTGAAAATTTTAGGAGAAGTTCCAAGTATAGATATACTTATCATAATGACTGGATTATATCTAACTTCAAAACTCACACTTAGTAGATTTAGCTCTTTAACTTTGAGCCTTCGGTACAAATAATATTTGGAACTTCTATCAGGTTTTAATAGGAATAATATTGACAAAGTTAAAGGTAGGTCAATAACATTGTTTCGTATGAAATCAATTATTAAATTATTAAGCCAAAATTAGGTTAGAAAACGTTTTGTTTCCCCAAAAATTATATGCGAGGTGACAACATTTAGAACGGGACACGAACAATCTTATCAAAGTTACAATTGATAATTTTACATCGAAATCCACGAACATAACCTTTTACAACTGAAAAGGCTAAATTAATTGAAACGATACTGTAAAAATCTTTTATATGAATTTAAAGTAGCTTCGACGGAATATCGAAAACACTATAATAAAATGAGAGTTATGATAAAAAAAAAACACTTCATACATGTCAACTGTGTTCGAAACCATTTAATATGAATATTAAACAGAAAAAAAACAGACGTAAAAAGCTACTTTTTTAACTATATGAATTTCCGCTTTCCGAAATAAATGGCTAAATAGTATATTTTAATACAGATTTTTTTAAAATAAAGATAAGTAGTCGAAGCTATGACGGCACGACAGAAAGATGGGAGATCCATGAAACTTGTTGGTGAGTTGAATATTTCTGGCTTTGTTTATCTTCTTACAAATATCTACTAGAGTGGATACAAATAGCACTACAGACAGTAACACTACGCCAGGAACGGTTCCCAGAATGCATTCAATAATTGTCGTTTGAAACGATTTTTTTTTTAAGTTGACTGTGTAAATTGGATTAATTAAGTTGATTTTCTCACATTCTGTTCAATTATAGTAACTGCATCCTTGGTTTCAGTTGCATCAATTAATGTAACTAATGCACGTGTTGCTGACCTCAAGCAATTTATTTTGATACATGTATTGTATTCATTTAGTTCTAGATATCAAACCAATCCAATATTGTGGATATCAATAATTCCAAATTATGCCAATAAAACTGCCTCATAACCAACCACTAAAATAGAACTAAATGTAATTTGTTTGCTAACTAGAAACCCGAGCTTGAGTATAAAATGTGATGAATGGTATTTGCTTATTAATATTTTAGAATAATTTTTAATCGATGAAGCAACATATCTATCTTCTTATTTCTATAAGGATTTTGTCTGTTACGTCCCTTTTTCTCTCGACCTACTGAACCGATTTTTAAGATTGAGGTGTCATTTTAAAGCTTAGGATATACCGCAGTGACGAATCGTAATTAAAAATGTCTTATTGTTTCGGGCTTCGCCCCCCTCGCCTTTGATTTATTTCTAGATGGCGCTTTAAAATGTTGACCAACTTTTATTGCAAGTTCTTTAATGTGAATTGTAATTTAACAGCTGATTACCTTCAGATGAATTTTAAAAGCCAGATAGTAAACAAAAATAGATCTCTGTCACTTCATAATCAACATTCACGTACTGTAGGTGAGTTTCACTCATACAGAATCATAAAATGCGCAATTTGCGCACGGGCCACCTCGTTTATAATTATTTGTGTATTTCTTCTTCATAACGTGTAAAAATCGTTCAAGGCATACAGAATAAGACCCTCTTTATCCATAATACCCAAACTCCAAATCAAAAAGGCACAAAAGTCTAACAAAGGTTGGACAGCCGGCCAATAGGTCCGTAATTTTATAAGGGACAGTCTTTTCAAAAATTTAAAAGGTCCAAGCTTGATGTCTGGCCCACCCGGCATGTTTGGAACTTTTGTAAATGCTCCAGATTTGTCGTCGTCCGAGTTTAGTGCGTGACTTTTAAAAGGGTCGATGCCAGTAGAAATTAACATTATATCATATAATCGACAAATTGGTTAATTTTTATAAGAACAGCCTGACGTCTACAGTACAGTAACTATAACATTTATCTCAAATTTTCTTTTGAAATTCACATTTCAACATCTCAAAATATATGTATTGTTCGAAATTGTATATAATAAAAATAAATATATTCTAAGAAGGTATGCATTCTTTTTGTTTTATAACTTTGAAGTGGCTAGAATCTGAAGTGATAATTTTTTTTTATATATTATAAAAAAGTCATAGCATTTTTAAGCCATATGATTTTATTTTAGTCAATTCGGGTTTTAATTACAAAAACTAAGAACGAATGTGTGTCCACCAGGATATTGCAACTTAGATGGGTTTAAAAATACAGAGAAAAGATCTATTGGCAAATATTTGGCTTCGACAGATTCAGAAAGGACCGGTAAATATATTGGTATTTTCTATTAGGATTCGTAAAAGGCTTCCTTGCAATTGGTGAAGGAGATTTCTTATATATAACAGTGGAGCACCATAAAAGCAAATACCCCTGCATACTAAGCGAATTTCCAAAGGAATTTTATATATTGTATTTTCTCTATAAACACCATAGAAATGAATATGTAGGTTTGCTGCCATGGGATTTTGTTACAAAATGTTACTCGCTAGGAAATGTAATGTTAAGCGAGCTTAGGGTTAATATAAAATTGTTTCAATATTCAGCATTTTTTCATTTTCTCCATAAACCCTATGGGGGTGAGTATGTAGGTTTACCGCAATATGGGTTTTGTAAGCACATATCAGTTATAAACCCTATCTAGTGAATGTACATACGAAATTTAACCTAGTTATGTCAATAAGTTTATGAGATAGAGGGTTTTGTAGATTCCCTATAAGAATAACATGGAAAACCTATTTTTGGATTTTCACCGTAACATGTTGAGCCAATTTAAAAATTCAAAATACTAAATTTTTTTAAGGTATTTTAAATGGTTTTAGTTACAATTGTTGAATTTTGAAAATTGAAGTCCAAAAATGCCAAAAACCCATTTTTGACCTATTTGAAACTCCACAAAACCCTGTTCCCATAACCCGATCATGCTGGTTCGCGTACTCATGGAAATAGACCTGATCTCATACATTCATACCAAATTTTATCAAAATCGGAGGTCCCCTTCAAAAGTTATCAGTACCACGGACACATAGATATAGATATTCATATATATGAGAATGAACGAATGTTTTTTTTTTTTCTGGGGACCTCAAAATAAGAAAGTAACATGGTCCCGGATTTAAGTCTTACCATGGCTACTACCGTAATAGCGTATTCCCTATTATAGGGAAATTCGCTAAAACCGATCATAATGTTCTAGTTATCAAACAAGATGATAGTGTACAGTTGCAGTATACATGCAATATCCGCCGATCAGTCTCCTCACTCTGCTGAAGCCAGGAATGAGTTTATATTGTATCCTTTTAATTAAAGATTTGGTTTATCATGAGCAGTATCTAAAAGTAATATAATTATAATATATGATTATTGTAATGGAAAGAAAAAATGATACATTAGGCCTATACAATTTAAACTACAAAATTTTATAGTTAGTTAATTAAAAAGTAAATAAATTTTAGTTGTTACTTTGTTTAAAGTTTCTTAATTGTGTAGTTGAATAAGTGGAAGGGAATGGCAATTTTAAAAGTACATTTTATACACGTTTCACACCAACTGCCTAGCACTACACTCCCCATGACCGAAGCTGTATCCGTCGAGTATCGATGGACAACGACTCGCCTTCACAAAATCATAACATAATAATTTTAAGGGTCTTTTAATTCTGAGATTACAAACCAAACTCAAAAGATCTAACACATCATTAGTTATTGTACTATTTTCATTTTACTATGAACTATATCATTCGAGGTTAAAAGTACTATTAAAGAAGCATCTCTTTGTTAAAGCCACATGCATTACTATCAAAATGAATAAACTTATTTAAAATAAATTAATTTGATTACATAGTTTATAAACTATCATTATTTTTAGACCAAAACGTTAAATTCTCTTCGAGGATTACAGAATCAATGCTGCAAAGTGGATAACTTCTCTAGTTTACACTTGTTAACGGAGTGCTTGAAAAATGTAAAACGTTAAGAAATATTTTACACAATAAATATACTCAGGTTGACGAATCAGGCGTTACTGTGAAGTAGTTTGTATATTTCCATTTTTAACACTCCAGCGCGCGGAAAGCACTCAGTGGTGCATATGTCGGCCCAAAGCCATCTGGCGTATTCTGCACTTTATCTGCTAACAATAGAGCAAGATAAACAGAATAACCTGCGCGCCACTACATTTATGGTTGCATATACTGCATGTACTTTTATAATAAAAAAAGCTACATCTGTGTACTAAGGTGTCAGATAAATCCTGCATATTAAATATTTATAAATAAAAAATGTTATTTTAAATAAAATTATTAATACATTTTGACAAACTTTGGAGACTTTGTGTGTATGTAGCTAAATACAAATATACTCGAATTAGATTTACTTTGAATTATAATACACTAGTATACGTGTTGCTCGAAATCGAGCAATTTATTTTAATACAATACAAAAGTTACTTTTAGCTCTAAATCAATGACATCCGACCAATCCAATATTGTGAATCTCTTTAATCACCAAAACTACACGTACTTACAGCTGATTATTAACATATGTTTAAAATGTTTTATTCAATCCCAATGTTATTTAAATGGGAAACTTTAAGATTTCAATGGTGGATAGCGCCTTTATTTTCAGGCCGATTCTCTTCAATTTTTGGCGGAAACAACTACAGACCAATAGCCCTATCCAATGACACCAAAAACTTGAAAATCGGATGAAAATTGTAGGAGGAGTTCTCAAGACAAAAAAACCCTTAGCGTATTAAATAAGTATAGATTTAATCTCGTAAAAAGGTGTTTATCTTCAATACAACCAAAATTCGACAATGACTCACTATATATGTTAATCCTAATTTGATCCTCAGAAATCTTAAAGTTGCCTCTTGAAATGTTAATCGCATTCTCGCGTCAATCAATGCCACGTAGAGAAATACGCTTTTCAGGTTTAATCACGAATCTGTATCACATTCCAAACTTCAATATATAACGTTAATCCTTACTTTAATCACGATTGCTGCACATCACTTCATGTTAGCGACTGTAAGCCAATATGTCAGGTTATAATGGTTCCAATGTCGATCAGCTGGTTTGGACGATTATATCAACCACTGCCACATAGAATTGCTTCCTAAAACTTTTGTGAAAAGTCCCGGAACGGTGAAATATATTTGTTTACAATTATAGATAAAGTAATAATACTTAGCATATCAATAATAACCACATATGTCTAGTTTTTAAGCTATTATCACTTTTTCATCACTTAAGAGTGACGGCCCATGGGAGTTAGTCAAAATTCTTAAATAGCAGAATAGGTCAAATTTGGTATCAAATTAAATAAACGTCTCTCTTTGGAAAGTACACACTCTATATCTCATTGTAATAATGTGTAGCGAAATATTTTCTTCGAATTAAGCGCAATTATATGAAAATAACACTAATTTTTTAAAAACCATTTAACCTTTTTAGGGTAATAAAGGTCAGGTGCAACAAAAAGAATATTAGTGGACGAAAAACCCTTTAATTTTTTTTTTATTCCATAAAACCTTGTTTCAATAATTATAAAATCCGTCTCACAAATTCGTTGAAATTAGAGATGGCTTAGTAGCCAAACTTTTCTCACAATTTCAGTTGATCTGAACTCAATTAGTTTATAAAATATTTTCACACCTCAAATGTCTGTTCTTCTTGATTTGCTATTACATTTCCAGGTTAACCAAGTCTTGCTCGTTGGTATTATTTCACTTTTGTTATAGTGTCATGGTAATAATGCTATTAAATTTCCACCAAAACCAAGTACATGTACTTAATACATAACTCTTCACAGTTAACAGCTGTTTCAAAAAAGACTGCTTAACATTAATGTTACTTTATTTTTGCATACCTTTCGTTGTTATTTCGTTATCAAAATAGCAACCCATACAACCAATGTAAAAATGTACGATTTTTAAGCTTAAATTCCGACCAAATTTATTTATTTATTATTTATTTTTTTTTTTTTTTGTGAGGTAGTTTCTAAACTTAATTTCTTGCCAAAAACACTCTTAAATGCAAAGTTTTAGCAAAATCTACCCGCTAGATTTCGAGATCGTGGAACACACATCTTTGTTTTTGTTTTTAATGAAGCTGTCTAAAGATTTAATCAATCACCCTTCTTCCATAAGATTAATATTGAAAACTTGCAAGCCTGTTTGTTCTGCATCTCATAGATGAGCAGAATCTCTCTACCTCTCTAACGGTATCCGCAGATTCATCCTACGATAACCGAGCTGAGAAAAAAGGAGGAAAAGAAACATGCTTGCCTATCAATATATAGATACATTTCCCCCTTCATTATTGTATCCAATTTCTTCAACACCAAATTACATTTATATAAATTTTAACAATGCACCTTTTCCCCTGCGAGGACCGCAATAGTAATGTTTGTATTAATTAATAAATTACCAAGATTCAATTATTGCCGTGACTGATACCGTAATGGCAAAAGGTAGGACACCGTGTATTTATACCACATTAAAACTATTTTTAAATTATTCCATGGGGTTAATTTAGTGGGAAATGTTTTAATTTCAAGATTGTATGACAAACTGTTGCTCTTTGATCAATTTGAGACACCTTACGTGAGACACCATGTAAACAAATATTTTACTTTAGGCATATATATTCTAGATACTGTGGGCGTTCTATTTATTTTCTCCTGCCTTTGACCGACTGTTACTCTATAATCAGTTGAGAGCCTAGTTGTTTAATGAATGATGCATAGAGACCGAAGCCAATTAGTTACATTGGTTCCTAGTTTGTTCCCCGTTCTCTGATTCAAACTTGGATCGGAGCACTCCCACAGATTGTGACCCTTTGAGTTTTTTGTTAGTTTTTCTGAGTTGACAATCTGCCTCTGTGTACTAATGATATTAATCAGTTAAATTGATCTTGATAAGAAAGACGATGCTGACCTATGCAAATCAGATAAGTGTAGTACAAATATGAATGGTTTTTTTAAACATTTAATTGACCTATATGTTTATATGTTTCAGGCCATGATCACGGTCTTATTATATAAATAATTCACATTAACCTTAAACAAACTAAATAAACTACTTTCAGTTCATGTTCTTGTCAACTTTTTTCTTTTATTTATTTTGGCCTCTGGTTTTCGACTTTTAATATCTTATCAAATAATATATGTTGTTTTGCACTTTGTTGTGTTTATCATATTTGAAGGGTCTTTTTTGCAGTGCGAATACATGCGAAACTCTTCTTTGACGTTTAACTTTTTTTCCTTTTTGGTCATATTCTATAATATCAAGATCCTCTTTAATTGATTTAAGGTTGTTGTTGTTTTAGAACATGTGTTCTGCGACACTTGACTTAATGCTTGTCAATTTTTTTTATTTCAAACATGTTTTTTGTATACTGTCTTAAAAGTTCGCTATGTTCGTCCGATATAGTAGTTTTCCCATTCTGAACCCTGGAACTTATTCTTGATTTTTCATAATTATTCTGGACTGGATCATTGTCCAAACCAAAAGCCCGAAACATGTAGGTCAGTTAAAAGTTCATTAGGGATAAATTATTTCAATAATAATTATAATAATTATAATATTTATAATAGCAGGTCTTTTGAAAATCGATAACTTTTCAATATATACATATATAAGAGTTTTATTTTTTATGATTGATTTAGAATGTTAATAGTTAAAAGGGGGTATTGAAATCTGCGTTTTGACCGCACATTTATTTTGTACGCCGTATAGATATTATTATATTCTTTAATTGTAAATACATTCAAATAAAAATTATAAAACCTTTCCATCAAATAACTAGACTTTAATGAGAGTAATTTTTAATCTGGGTAGAATATAATTCGCTGACTCCCGAGTTTTTAAAATAACAATTTATCTTCCTCTAGCTATGTGTACTCGACTTTATTACATAGCAAAAGGTGTTATTACGTCATTAACTTTAGTTTTAATATCCTCAAAGTTAAATACTTGTTCTTAATTCAAATATCTTGTTATGTTTCTTTCTTAAACTTCCTTATTACACTTTTGCCACACTATTTTACTATTATATTCTGTTGAAAATAATAATATGTTGATTTATTAGCCATTATTTATACAATCCCACATAACAATTTTTTAGTTTATTACATAACTTAGTAAGAAATTAAGTTTCCATATTGTTAAATCCTCCCCGTCATGTTTTTCTTTTGCTATCTAAACAACGGAGAAAGAAAAATGTTAGGCCTAATTCTGTCAATCCTGGATAAAAAATTTGGCCGAGTGAGCAAAGAAACGTCTATTTTTTCGGTTCGTTACTCATTTAATGGGTACCTTTAAACATTCCTGTAACAGAATGTCACTTATAGGGCACATCAAAGCCAACTGGTGTAACAGAAAACGGAATTCTTTGTGTCAGTTTTACACTGCTGACTTCTGGAAAGTAGGATTTAAAAGGGAAAATATATTATTAAAAATATTTTATCTAAGCTATGTAAAATAATAAATAATAACGGGATATACATTACTTAGTTAAACCGATAGTTTATTTATTATACTTTGTTAAATTAAACAAAATAAATAAGATCGATTTCGTGAATTACAAGCACAGCACATACCCGAGTGACTACTTTAAAACGCATCTCTGCTTCATGGTGGAATGAACGTTTCAGTTTATTGTTTCTGGAGCTAGAGTTCATAAACCATGAAAACGAGCACCAACAAACTCTGTTGTATTTCCATTTGTTACTCGTTCCTCGTTCAAATATTGAATTTGGAAAGGAGGAAATGAATAGTCCCGAGGTCCTATGGTTTAAGTTTTGCTACCACAATACAGTTCTACCAACTGTAGCTGTTTCTCCTCTTTTCCTGTATAAGTTAGTAATTTTCTTTTTTACATAATATTTTTATTCAGCTTAAAAAAAGATTATAAGATATAACTATTTATTTTAATCTACAAATCCAATTAGATAATCGTTAGTCTCATAGATCTGCAAATCGTATTTTAAAAATAATTTTTGTTGAAAATACTTATCTGTATATTCTAGTAATATTGGTATACTCAGTATACCAATATTACTAGAATATACAGATAAGTATATACTCATATGTATAGTGTAACTAACAGTGTGATATGTAGTTTGGGTCAATTCCCACCTTCATATTTCCTTAAAATTTACGGTATTCTTCTAACCTAAACCGACAGAGTTTACTTGAGTTTACAGAGTTTACAGAGTTTACCATCGAACATGTAGGGCAATCGGTAAAGAATTCAGTTTTACTTGACATTTTCCTGACAATGTTCGACATCGACAACGTTGGTGCTTACCACGATCCTCTTATTGAAGTGCAAAATCCCTAAGTATTTGTGGGAACTGTGTCTATCTATTTACTATGTCTACCAATATTGGTGTGTTAGAGGGTTCTTTTGACAAAACTTAAAATATACCTTTATCCATTTTTTTTATTTGTTTATACTTTAACGGTGAATACTTAATAATTAATTACTTTAATTGTTTCTTTTTAATGGTGAATACGTTATACTCGTACCTTATTTGAAACACCTACGCACTCTGTAACTTTTTTACCACTGACCTACAAAACCTATGAAATTCTACATGAAATTCCCTGAGTACGCAGATGTGCTGCGCCAGGTTCATCTGGCCGAGCGGTTACTCCATGGCAAGTCTTCCTAGCGGTGACGGTGACCGACGCAGACAGGGTTCCGCCCAAGTCCCGTTTCACTCATGTCAAAACAACCGCCTGTCGCGTCGCCGCCCTTTTTTAGGAGGGGTCACATTTCTGGTCGCATTCCTATCTTTTTATACAGCCCAGAGACGTGTCTCATTCGGTCTTGAGTGACAAACACGGAATTGGTTATTTCGTTTACCGCTTTTAAATTTCTTATAAAAATATTTTGTTAGAAGCTATAAACCATGTGTCAAAATTTTTAGGTAATTTTTATTATGATTTTTTATGGAAATGTAGAGTTTTATAATTTGTATTAATCTTTTTATTTAATTATTTGGAACACCTACATACAGTTCTATTTTTTTTAAGGTGTATGATACGTAATAACATCATAACATTAAAAACCACATTAGTAATTTCACATTCGATTGATTCTTTTCATGTAATTTTACTTGTATGTTTTAATTTCCTTCACTAATATACCCTTCAATTGAATAAAGGAATTTTGAATAAGATATTCTTTCTATTCGGTAAAAACTCTTCTTATTTTGTTCTAATTTTATGTAGTTTGGTAAGTTTAAGATGAATTTTAAACCCATGTAACTTAAAATTTACCATAGAAATTTAAGTTATGGTGATTTGTTGTAGAATACTTATGATTTCTAGTGTAATTGACATTCTAAATTTTGAGTAGGAAGTGTTCTTTTGTATATTTAATTTATGTAAGCACAGGACTTCCAATAAAAATTTCTCTATTAGAGTACAATGCCACGAACATAACCGATCAAGATTTTCATGCATTAGAGTGTCCACTATATTTTGTAGAAAACATTGACTCGGATAGAATCCTGATTAATTATAAATGGTCCGAATTCTCTCAGGGGTGACATAAACTTAGAACTGGATCTCGGCCAAGGCCACGCCGTAACACCTTGTCCAAACAACGGCAGGAAGAACAATCTATCAGACCAAAAACGGACCATCAACTTATCGAGTCAAGGTCTACAACAAAATTTTGATGTGTGTCTTTCGTATCCAGTAAGAAATATACATGTCAAGAGTGTTTTAATAATTTTCGTCAAAAAATTACTGTCAGTAAATTTAAACCCTCAAGATAACATAGGTTTGGAGCAAAAAATCTATTGGAAAATAAAATTAATAAACCCAAAGTGATTGTTAATATTATTGTAACGGTCTTGAGATATTTTCATTTCATTATTTAAAGTTAGTACCAGTTTAACCAAGCCATGCTCGTTGGATTTATTTCACTTTCGTTATAGTGTCGTGTTAATAAAGCTATTAAATTTCCACCAACAACTAAGTATACCTCTTCACAGTTAACAGCTGTTTAAAAAGACTGCTTAATTTATGTTCCTTTATTTTTGTATATCTTTCGTTGTTATTTCGTTACCAAAACAGCAACCCTTAAGACCAATGTTAAAAATTACGATTTTTCAACTTAAATTTAGACCAAATTTGATTTTTTCTGAGATCGAGGCTGTTTCTAAACTTATTTTCGGGCCAACACACTCTTAAATGCAAAGTTTAAGCAAAATCTAGCCGCTAGATTTCGAGATCGTGGAACACACATCCCTTCAGACATTGCTCGTATTATAGTATAGAATATTTTCGGACCAACACACTCTTAAATGAAAAGTTTAAGCAAAATCAAACCGCTAGATTTCGAGATCGTGGAACACACATCCCTTCAGACATTGCTCGTATTATAGTATAGAATATTTTCGGGCCAACACACTCTTAAATGCAAAGTTTAAGCAAAATCTAACCGCTAGATATCGAGATCGTGGAACACACATCCCTTCAGACATTGCTCGTATTATAGTATAGAATATTTTCAGGCCAAAACACTCTTAAATGCAAAGTTTAAGCAAAATCTAACCGCTAGATTTCGAGATCGTGGAACACACATCCCTTCAGACATTGCTCGTATTATAGTATAGAATATTTTCGGGCCAACACACTCTTAAATGCAAAGTTTTATCAAAATCTAACGGCTAGATTTCGAGATCGTGGAATACACATCCCTCCAGACATTGCTTGTATTATAGTATAGGATTACTTACGCAATTGACTTTAGGTACCGGTATTAGAAACCATTGATCAGTGAATTGCCGGACATGTCTTGGGGACATTACCCCTCATCCTCAGAGGTTACCTTCATGAATAATGTAATAATGCGGCAAATTATTCATGAACGACAGTCAACTGATCGAAAATTGTTCTGATACCGAAATGCAATTACGTTAGTAATAACTTTGAGTAAATCCATTTTTTTTATTTTTTTCATTATATTTTTACATTTAAATAACCATGTCTCCTTGGGGGAATTATTGTGAAACCTTAAAATGTGAAATATCAAATAATCTTGTAAAATCTTCATAGTACATCTAATTGATGGATGAAAAAAGTGATTGGTACTTAAACAATAAAATGGCTATATCAGCCGCACAAAACGATTCCGTTAAGGACCTAAGACCAATTGCACAAAATCGGACAATGAGAAAAATAAGCTTCTGCCATGCAAACAAAACAAAGTACAAGACATTAATTACATACATATCTACATAATTATGTATAATATGCGATTTACTACATACTATTACAGGCTGGGTTACTAAGTGGCTATAGTGTGGTAAAATTCAGACAAAATATAGCTGGAAAATGAAAAAAATTGACAGCCTTTTTTTAAATGTGCTTCCCTGACCTCTCTCAAAAACGTCCCCTGAAATTTCCAGTTGGGAACATGTATAAAAATGATGGGATGGCCCACGTGGACTCAGAAATAAATCTTTCCTCGACAAATCGGTTATTTTTTTATATCTAATCAAAGCTCTTAAGTAGCAGAATTAATTGCAAACCCCATCTCAAAAGGTTGCTTCAGTTAAAAATTGCTTTGAAATGTAATGATATTTTTAATCTTTGGGGTAAACTTTTGCTTTTACAAATTACCTTTGAAAATGTTGATAGCTTGGTATATGTTTATCATACGGCCCTTGATCAACCCTTTACAAGGACGTCTAAAAGAGGAAGTGCTGAAAACATTTTCTTATTCCATAGCCATGCTATCCATAATTTTAAAAGTCTTAGTAAGGAGAGTACATAGCCGAAAACCAGACCGCAAAAGGTTCAGTCGAATACGTCGGAAGCTATCGCATTTCAAAGTTTTGATAATATTATTTTAATCTAAATCTGGAACGTCTGTAATTTTCCTCCCAGCTTTCATATCCAGTCACCAACATCTAAAATATAAAAGATAATTTGCAGTGCATAGCATCTAAAACTAGTCAAAAAGAGACTAAACTAAGACAAACATTAATGATCGCTCTTAATAAAGCTATATCCAGGGCGCTAAGCCATTGCAGCCCAGCCTCCCTTACACAATGCAGTCCAATCAACCCTTCGGGGAAAGCACTCACTGGGCATTTGGTGACTATGTGAGTTATAGTCTGGACTGCCGTTATTGAACTGTAACATTGAAGTCGGGTTTACGGCGTTGCATTTTAAAACGTTTAATTTGAAAGTATATAAACCTTCTGGAATATATTTAAATATAGTATGATTAATATCAAATTTTATCTTGACCCCTGACTGGCCTACCCCCTATTTTTGGTATGATCCCCATGTGGGATTTCAGGGGACTTTTCGGAGGAGAATTAGGAAATTCCATAGAATACGTTTCAAAAGAAACTGGCTGTCCAAAAAGGGTTTCATTTTTAATTACTAATTCTCGTCTTTGAATCTAAAGGTAGCCTGTTTCTATAATGATAAAGTTAGAAGATTTAGATGGTTTGAAACTGGACTCAGCTGCCATTGCTCATTCAGCTATCAATTAATTATTCCTTAAAATGAATCAGCAGATCTTTGTCAGTAACAAAGTTACACCTCGTTTGAACCGTCAGATACGTTACGCTCACCCTACAGTCATATTCACTTTAGAACAAATTCTAGTCATAATAGGCACCACAGAGTACGTCGGTGTCTAGTAAAGTATCCTATACCATAATACGAGCAATGTCTGAAGGGATGTGTGCTCCACGATCTCGAAATCTAGCGGGTAGATTTTGCTTAAAGTTTGCATTCGAGGGTGTTTTGGCCAAAAAATAAGTTTATAAACTGCCTCAATCCCATAAAAAATCTAATTTGGGCTAAATTTAAGTTTAAAGATCGTATAGTTTTAAACATTGGTCTTATGGGTTGCTATTTTGGCAACGAAGTAACAATAAAAGGTATACAAAAATACAGAAACAGTAATATTAAGCAGACCTTTTGAAACAGCTGTTAACTGAGAAGAAGTATAGTTGGTTTTTGATGGAAATTTAATAGCTTTATTACCATGACACTATATGAAAACTGAATTAAACCAACGAGCAAGGCTCGGTTAACCTGGTACTCTAATGTAACAGTCTTAAATAAAACCATCGGTGTACAAAAGTCAATCATAAAACCAACTAACGTACATATTAAGCGTAAAACGAATCAATCGACCTGTAAAATTTCAATAACTTCTGTATTAAAAGAAAAAATAACTAATAACTGTCTCTCCTGGATGTTTCCGGCCTAATGGATGGGCTATGTCGAGATGTCAATGGTGGGAAGAGGGTCTAGAGCGTTCCTGAGAGCGGAGTCTTCCTAATGGAACAGGGACATCATGATTAATGGGAATGGAAACACGAATTTAAAGCACTGAAGCACAACAATACACCGGAAGAACACATCCAATGTAGAACGTAGAGTGCACTCTAGTGATTTTAAACATTCTTATCGGTTACCATTCCCAGAAATATTTGTGCTCCAGTTCACTTCGTGTTTGTTTTCCACTATAACCAAAATATAGCTTTATGTTTTGTTACCTTAACACTAATCTGCATTCTTTTATAACATGCTAAACCTTTCTCGAAAATTAAATTTCAATTATTGAATATCGTAAAACTGTAATGATTGCAAATTTAAACCCCGTTTAAAAAAAATGAAAAAATAATTATATTAGCTTTGTGGTAATAACAAGTTACAACAGCTAGCTTTGTATATCAATCAACAGCTTTGTGTTGAAATTACCATAACAAAGAATCTTTAATTTTACTGATTTTCAACCCTTGTAAAAGCATTCAACCTACATTGTTTGCTTTCTAAACGGTAATCTATAGGTACACTTAACATAATATGATCACTACAAAACTTTACATCACTACCAATTTCACTTTAGATACTTTATTTGAAACACCGACGCACTCTGTGGTGCGTATTTTAAGGTGAGTATGACTGAAGGGGTGAGTGTGATGATTGTGATGGATCAGATGAGGTGTAGCTTTGTTACTGACAAATATCAGCTGTTAAGACCCCGAGGCTCCAGGGCTGTATTTTAAGACGAGTATGAATTAAAGATGAGTGTAGAATTTATGTGACGCCTTGGGCAGCTTTATTACACAAACTCTTGAGAAAATTTAGTTGCTTTTCAAATGTTTCAAACCATTAAAAAGCTAACTACTTTTTCTCAGGATCGAACCTGCAACCTTCAGATTCTAAGGCGGGAACTATAACCACTCAATTACATACCTATGTATTGTATGAATAACTTTAATAAGCCATCTTCTATTAAATGTCAATAAGCTTTTTATGGTTTCTTTATAACTTTTTATCATTGCCACTAGCTGTTACCCTTCAAGGCTTCGGCAGTGAGTGTCAACATAGGTTTCTTTTGTATCAAGTATAGTAAACTGACATTTAAAATTACCATTCAGCATAAAAATACTAGGGGGAGCCCAGCGAAAACATAGAGCAAGTCAATGAAGTGGTTCCTGTAAAGTTATAATGAAAGTTATAAAGTATCCATAAACTATTTAAATTTACATTAATTAACTAATCCATGTGATTACGCCCTTACCCTGTGAAAAGAGAAAAGAGTAGGGCTATTTAGCGACACTTAAAGACAAACAGAAAGATAGACAGAAATTGGAATGAAACTCGTTTTTTTTTTTTTTTAGACATATAAAAAAAAAGATTCTAAGCAATTTACAGACAACCCTGTAATTTGATATATCTAATAACTATTAATTAATAATAGGTAAGTATATTTCTTTTTTCGCTCGTCTTGTGTGCATTGTAGGAGGAACCTGCACATACAGTTAGAAATGTATAGTTCTTTTCATGAGTAGAATCACAAGCATTTAAGTCCTACAAGCTCTTAAATTTTTAATGTAAATCTTATACAAGAGGGGTAATTGCACTGAACAGCTAAGTAATAACAAATACTAGCAAACCAAGAAGAAAGGATATTTTAGTTATTAAATAGGTTTTTAGTAGTCGGGTCCGGAATTTTTGTATGAATTTAGTTCAAGAGGCGATCTCTGGTAGAGTATACATTTATCTACCCAAGATTTTATGATTTTTTCCTTAGATATAACGCTACCCAAAGAAAAAACTTGCATATTATAAGATAGAAAATCTCACAACAAATATTTGCAATAAAGACGAATCACTGGCGTGCCACCCAAACGTAAGGATTCTGAGAATCGTGTTGTCTCCTGCTACATTCAGCGTAGAGCTATAAATAAGGTGTTATATTAAAGAAAAATAACGGTGCTTACCTTCCTCGGTTAAACTTTGTAATTTTTTTTAACAATAAATTGAAATTTTTAGTTAAAAATTGGGAAAAACAGGTGATTTAAAGCAGTTAAAACCGAAATTAAAAATTTTATTTAAAAATTCTATAGCCACGTAAAAAGAGATTCGTCTTTCTACTTTTCGAATAAGTTAAGAGCCAATTTAAATTTTTTTAGTTAAGCTATTTTTAAGACACGATTCTTGTCAGCATCCGCTGTCATCAAACTCCCCTTGCGCTACGGCTGCGAGGCGGCATTCAGTACCGGCGGCGTGATTAGAATTCAGGCTCAGGTAGAGCGGAAACCTTAACAGTCAACACAAACAAACAAAAGCACTGTGTGTGCCGGGTACAATAAAGAGAAATGACGGACTCTTAAAGTACACTAGTAAAGACGGATTAAACTAATTAGTTTAGTTTTTTACATTGTTTGCAGCTGAGGGAAATATCTAAATTATATAAGAAATGTTTACATATTTTTTAATACGAGTATGAATCTTTAAACTTAGTAAAAGTTTAGAGTCCTAAGCCACTTTCATTATAGTTTCCTTCTGTTGGTGGTACCCTATTTAGACATGGTCTGTACTTAACCGAGGTTTAAAAAAATGTATTTAATAAATCGTGTTAAACACTTCCTTTGGAAAATTGTTTAAGGGGTTACAGAAAAAATTGAGACTTAAAATTCTAGTAAATATGAAAATTAGTATACCAACTATATGAAAATCATTTTAAAATATCAATAGAGAAAAGATTTTAGTCTAAGTACTCATGAGCAGTAACTCATGAGTACTTAGACTAAAATGGGCCAAACACTGTAAATCACATTATTATGGGGCACTGCAATTACGGTAGATTATGCACACAATGCACACAAGACGAGCGAAAAAAGAAATATACTTACCTATTATTAATTAATAGTTATTAGATATATCAAATTACAGGGTTGTCTGTAAATTGCTTAGAATCTTTTTTTTATATGTCTAAGAAAAAAAAAAAAAAAACGAGTTTCATTCCAATTTCTGTCTATCTTTCTGTTTGTCTTTAAGTGTCGCTAAATAGCCCTACTCTTTTCTCTTTTCACAGGGTAAGGGCGTAATCACATGGATTAGTTAATTAATGTAAATTTAAATAGTTTATGGATACTTTATAACTTTCATTATAACTTTACAGGAACCACTTCATTGACTTGCTCTATGTTTTCGCTGGGCTCCCCCTGGTATTTTTATGCTGAATGGTAATTTTAAATGTCAGTTTACTATACTTGATACAAAAGAAACCTATGTTGACACTCACTGCCGAAGCCTTGAAGGGTAACAGCTAGTGGCAATGATAAAAAGTTATAAAGAAACCATAAAAAGCTTATTGACATTTAATAGAAGATGGCTTATTAAAGTTATTCATACAATACATAGGTACCCCCCCCCCCCCTCCGACAAAAAGTGCGAGCCCCCCCCCCCCCCGACAAAAAGTGCGAGCCCCCCCCCCCCCCGACAAAAAGTGCGAGCCCCCCCCCGATATCCTGGGCGTGGCAGCCCCGGTGGGGATATAAGGCGGCCCGGCTGCATGCACTTCTCATTCCCGTCCAAGCCCCCGTACGGACAGGTTCTCTCTTGTTCTTGGGATCATTTATAATAACTTTACTTTTTTATTCTCATCTATTCTTTTCATTAAGTCCATTCATTAAAATGGGTAAAATGGGCCTTAAACTGAAAAACTACCCGCCAGCTTCAACCTCAACCGACACGACTCAACCTCCATCATCCTCCACCTCGATCCTGGAATATCTGATGACTGCAAACATCTTGAGCTGCCTGACGATGCCACCACCGCCGCCGCCACCACCACAGCCCGCCTCAATGCCCAGGCTGTCGCCATTGCCGCCGACAGTGGAAGAGGCCGGTGCACCTCCACCATCGTCAGGAAAACTCAGCGGTCGAGTCCCGGTAGCCTCTCCAGCACTCTCGCTGCTATCGGACTCAGGATCGGAGTCTGCAGTCTTCGAAGAGACGTCCAGGTCGAGGATAACCCCCTACAGCAGAACCCGAAAAATCCTATCCTATACCAAATCACAATGTCCCTCACCCATATCCCCCATGCCATCCACACCAACCAAAGTACCCCGTAAATCCATCTTTTCCCCTGAACTTCCCTCCATAGACCTAACACGCTCTCCTACCCCACCCAAAATTGTTTGCTCCATTCCTTTTGACCAATCTTTGCCTCTTCCACCCCCTTCCACCCCCATTTCTTCTAGCCAGCCTAATTCGGAGAAGCTCCAAGACACTACAGTAAAGCGTCCAACACAGAAACGTAAGCGCGTTAAAGCCCCTGCTGGCAAGGGTAAGAAATGCGATTACGCTCGGTTTTCAAGTGTGTTCGGGGTGTTGTGTTGCCAGAACCTTGCCTGTGCAGAAGGGGATCGCTGCCAACGACACCTTAAAAGTACAGTCAAATTTCGGCAATTCAAACCCTACACTCTTTATATTAGGCCTAAAACGTCCAAGTTCAGACATCCCCACGGCCCGCAACAGCGTGATATTAGAAGGCTAAAGGTTGATGAAAAATATTACTTTATTGGTCAAACCTACGGAGCGGGTAATAAGAAAGTAGAAATTGTTGTAAAAGGTGAAGGCCGCCTTTGTACAATGCAAGTACCACCTCGGATGGTACAAAGAGAATTTTTCATCCCTAAAGCCTATCTAATACGACGGGAAGGATGCCAAACCGTGTGGGAAATGGACTAGGACATGGGCCCACTAAAAAAAAAAATCAAAATTGTTAGGTTGTGTTGGACAATATTTAAAAGTCTTTTCCAAATTAATTTTTCCAAATTTAGTCTCAACCCTCTTAAGGTAAGGGAGAGGGGTATTATACAAGTCAACAAAAAAAAAAAAAAAAAAAAAAATACTTGACTTGTATAATACTTTAACCTGGCGGTGATGTAAAATCACTGGGACAATCTCAAACCGTGTCCTTGAGGGTGAAGACTAAGTTACAAATAAATCATTAACAAATAAAAACTTACCTCCAAACACTTGTAGCAAGCTACAAGTGTTTGGAGGTAAAAATTTTTCAAAGTTTAAACGACCTTGACCCATATAAATTACTGTTTAAAATAAAGTGCTAACCTTACAACTAATGTTGTGTATCACGTGATACCCCCACTCTAACGCTCTTACTAAGCTTGTATGAGTCGTTTATTTGCTTCAGTCTGTTCCTGTGCTTTGTAATAAACATGTCACGGTACAATTACAAAGGTGGTGACTTCTTTATAGATCAACACAATGCTTGGGAAGTGCTAAACCGGCATAGAATGGAAGTTGAGTGTTGTATAAGACGAGATGGGTCTACATTTTATTTATGTATTATAAACAACCAAACTCATAAGTATGAACACTGGACAAAAATCAATTATAACAACATAGATGAGCTGTTTGCTTGGGTGTTTGAGGTGTGTAAAGTTATTGAAGAAACAAAAATAATGGGTGTGCTAAAGGTATGTAAAACTGATGACCGGGAAGACTAAGCAAAATTTCTTTTGGCCCCCCCCCCCTCGTGTTATCCCCACCACTAAAAATGGGTATATATAGGAGTGGTGATCAACCGTCCTCTCATTCTGCTTTACACCGTTAAGCTGAACACCACCATGTCTGCTATGAACGTCCCAGCCTCTACCTCTGGCCCGGCCGCCTCCAACTCCAGCCCGAGCATTGGACCAATCCGATCGGGGCCTTCGTCAAGGAGTCGTGTCCGATTCTCCGGCTTTGGTCCTGTGAGGAAGGAGTTGCGAAGCAGCGGAGCTTCTCAACCAACCACGACGGACGCATCAACTCAGACTCCACCAAGCATCATCGAGTGGTACGACGAAGTCATAGAGCAAAGGGACAGAATGCTAGAGAATACTCGCAGTGAGCTACTTCATATCCGGAGTAAATGGGAAAAACTAATTAGGAAGTGTGAAAGCCTGTTGGACAGTGATGATAGTGAGGATGAGAGTGGATAGGTGTGTGGGTAAAGACTTGGACTGGGACTTGTGTGTATGTATGAATGTGTGCGTGAATGTGAAATACAGAGCGGGGGATAGATCACTCTGTGGCAATGGACTAACATGCCATTTAGTGATCTATCCCCCGTTCTGGTAATGTTTTTGGATGGCCTTGACCCACTTTACCAAGGTTAGCTAGTACCCCCACCACTGATAAGTGTATATATACGGGTATTGATGTGCAGTTTGGTTATTCTGCTTTGTATCGCTTAGCTGAATACCGCACTTCAACATGGCTTCCAACTGCAAAACTTCTCGGGCTTCTTCTTCAAGAAGGCGTGCTGCCAACGTCCTGCCTGCTACTCGTGGACCTGCTCGACCATTCCATAGCATAACTGTTGCTCGGGCAAACGCTTGCAAAGCTCCGATGCTACGGACCTTGCTGGAGGTGAGCCAAGACGGGCAAGGCTTGCTCAGTCCTGGTCAACGGCAGGAGCAAGAAAGGCGTATGGCGTACTTCAGGCTGCAGGGTGTAGTTCCCAGCTTGAAGTTAGCGATCCCAGAGTAGCAAGCATCAACGAGGCAGCGGACTACATATCACACCTTCACAGTGTTTTAGAAGTAAAGGACCAACAAATTGAAAACTTAAAAGAACAATTGAAACAATTTAACTTTAATCCGGTGGAGTTTGTAGAAACGGTGATGAGTGATAGTGACGATGAAGGTAGTGAATATATATTAGGTATGTAATGAAAAGACAGGGACATGTGTGTGTGTGTGTGTGTGTGTGTGTGTAGAATACAGAGCGGGGGATAGACTACTTTGCGGCAATGGACTAGCATGCTGCTTAGTGGTCTATCCCCCGCTCAAAGGGTACTTTTGAATGACCTTGACCCACTTTAAACGAAGGACAACCGGTTAACTGGTATAAAAGAGGGGGTCTGTACATCCCGACTTCATTCTGC
Source organism: Neoaliturus tenellus (assembly GCA_030545055.2). NCBI lineage: Eukaryota > Metazoa > Arthropoda > Insecta > Hemiptera > Cicadellidae > Neoaliturus > Neoaliturus tenellus. Next base: position 264,220,094 of record CM061533.1, read on the forward strand.
TTTGGACCTTCCAGTGGAACGCTAGAAAATGAGTGGATCACTGATCATTGGTAAGGAGTGGGAGTATGTAACCATAAACTATTTAAACTGTAGAGGGATGTTGAAGAAGGTGTATGATAATGTTAAAAGAATGGTTGTTGAAGAAGGTAGGGTAGTGATTGTAGCGTGGAAGAAGAAGCAGTATACAGGACAACAAGTGAGAGCAAGTGACTTTGGGGGGAATAGTGTGTTTCAAATTGGACGAGCGAACTTGGTTAATTTGGACATTGTGTTTTGGGACTTGGAAAGGTTAATTGAAAATAGTGGCAAACATGGGGAACTCTTAATTGGCAGGGAGGACAGAGTATATGAGTAAGTGTAAAAGACTGGGGGGCTTATGTGTGTGTGTGTAAAGACTAGGACTTGTGTGGAATACAGAGCGGGGGATAGATCACTTTGCGGCAATGGACTAGCATGCTGCTTAGTGGTCTATCCCCCGCTCAAAGGGTATTATTGGATGGCCTTGACCCATATAAAGGTAGAGGGGGAATGGGTAATAGGAGGGGGAAATTTGTATATATGTAGGACTGATGAATAAAGCATTTAGTCAAGCATTTGTCTAGACACTATCAACAACAATGGAGAGCTTCAGTGTTGAGTTCATCCTCTTGGAAGAAGACATCAACGAAGTGGTGGAACTTATAGAGGATAAGACCAGCCAGGGCACATTGGACCTTGTGAATTGCGAACCGTTGGACAATGCCGCAATCGATAAGATTGCATATTTCATGATGCATTTGTATAACGAACAAACAACCAATATGGAGTTTGTGCAGTACCTTTATCAAAACCAAGTAAACGTGCGAGTGACAATTACTTGGTGGCAGTAATAATAAAGTGTAACATATGGATGTGGACTTGGATGTGGACTTGGACTTGAGTGTGGTCTGCGGAATAGAGCGGGGGATAGATCACTTTGCGGCAATGGACTAGCATGCTGCTTAGTGGTCTATCCCCCGCTCAAAGGGTATCTTTACGTGACCTTGACCCACATAAAATGTATAGTTGGTGGGGGTATAAAAAGGGCAAACCAATTGGATAGATACACCACTTTCATACCATGGCTCCACTTGACAACACCGTGTTCCATCGCGACAGAATTCTTTCAATTCTGGAGGTAATACCTGTAGAAGTTATAGAAGCAGAGGACCAACTACCTGCGGTTGACCAGGAAGAGGAGGAGGAAGAAATTATGGATATTGAAACGGACTCTGACGAAGCTGGTTTAACGGATAATGAAATGGACTTGCACGCCTACGAAACGTTAGAGTCATCATCTGAGTCGGAAATTGAAGAAGGAGAAGAACAAGACACTCCTCATCGTCCAATGGATAGGACGTTAGTAGCCAGAAGAATTATGTATTGTCATCGCTACCTATTTCGTGATGAGAATGATTCCGACTCTGATGGTGATGTTTCACCTTTGTAAAAAGTTTAAACAAAAAGTTAAAAAGAATGTGAGCGGGGGATAGAGCACTTTGTAGTAAATGATGCTGCTTAGTGCTCTATCCCCCGCTCAAAATAATAATTCCAAATGGCCTTGACCTATATAAATTATGCTCAAACAGACGTCTTTAAAAAAACTTGTACAAATTATTGAATCTAGACCAAATATCATCAAATTTATCACAAACGGTTGTGTAAAGGCTAAATTTAGCACATGATTGATAACCTGTTCCTATATGACGTCACTTTCCCCACCTATCTGCCTCGGATATAAAGGATCCCTGTGGAGTGCGCTGCTCATTATTGCGTGGACATTCACAGAGTGTGCATTCAAAGCCAAACTGTTTGAAATGGCTCTTTGCGACATTAGTGGGGAAATCTTTCAAGACGAAGATCTTTTCACCCTACACAGAGAATTACATGAAGACGAAGATAGAAAAGAAGATATTACCATGGATGAAATAGACTTAGACTCAATTGACCGGTTTTTGGAACAGCACCAGAAGCAGACGGACTACTGGGACAGCTATCTACAGCAAATGCAAAGAAGAAGACCTAGTGTGATACAATTTGCTGGTGCTGGACCATCTACTGCTAGAAGATCTTATGAAGAAGAGGACACCGAAGAAGAGGACACGGAAAAAGAGGACACTGAAGAAGAACTGGAAGATGTGAAACAACTGCGCACTACAGCCTTGCCAGGACGAGTTGTAACACATTTCAAAATTAATAATGTTCAATTGGAACTAGAAACATTTATAACCCAAGCTAAGGAACTTGTTGGTCAAACTTTGAGGGAAGAATTACAAAGGCTAAATTTTATTAAATTTGGAATGGTGTTAGAGGCTATGTTTAACAATACTGATGGTGAAATAGCATTGAGAGCGTTCATTACCAAAAACCGAACCCTTACCTCCACCTCCAACATTGATGATATTATTGAAGAATGCTTGGAGGAACTTATAACTAAACTCCAAGAACATGAAGGAAGAGGATCTGGATGGACTTTGTCATCAATAGAAGGTATGGATGTTAGGGTTCATAAACATGGATATGGTTTAAGGGGTAGTAGTTTTATCCCTTTACCAAAGAAAATTCAAAACACTAAATCGTGTAGGAATGTGCAAAATGAAGGTAATGAATGTTTCAAGTATGCAATGTTAACCAAGTATGTTAAAGATCATCCTGAAAGAGTTGGTAGAGAATATTACGAAAATGAACACCGCTACAACTTTCAAGGCCTCACCTACCCAGTTACATTGAAAGACATAGACAAATTTGAAAAGAAAAATCCTGGCGTTTCAGTGAATGTTTTTGGTCTGGATGATTCAAACAACGTTTATCCTTTGCGGGTAGTAAAGGTTGAGCAAAGAAACCACACGGATTTGCTATTGATAACTAAGGGTGAAATTTCCCATTATGTATGGATAAAGGACTTTGAAGCCTTAGTTGTAAAACAATTGACCAAAAGAGTAAATAGGATTACAGCTTGCAAGAGATGTTTCTGCTTTTCTTGGAAAGATTCAAGACGTGGAGGATCGGACTGGTTGTTGGAACATAAAAGACTTTGCAACGAGAACTATGAAGTAAAGATAAGTCTTCCACCGCCTACCCGAGCTTCAATACAATTTAACAAGACGGTTCACCAATATCGAATTCCACTAGTGGTCTACGCAGATTTTGAATCAACGTTAGTACCACAGGAGCTGCCGGACGGTGAAGTGACTAGAAGAACAAAATATCAGTTGCATCAACCCAACAGTTTTTGTTTACTAGTTAAATCAACCTTGTCTGAAAACCAATTGCAAGACTATGGTTTAACATCCACTCCAATACTCTACCGTGGTGAAGAAGCCGCTAAGTATTTCGTAGACCTGTTGTATGACATTGCTGAAAAGGTACAACGCTTGTATGGTAATGTCGTACCTATGGAACCTTTGAATGAGAATCAACAAGAAGAATACAATATGACATCAAGATGTTATCTATGCGAGAAGAGCTTCAGTGAATCCAAAAGTAAGAGATCACGATCACTTGACAGGTTTATACAGAGGAGCTGCTTGTAATTCATGCAATATAAATTACAAACTGCCCCACTTTATCCCTGTCGTGTTACACAATCTTAGCGGCTACGACTCCCACTTCATTATTCCAGAGTTAGGAAGAGATAATGGTAAAATTGATGTTCTTGCTACAACATTGGAAAAGTATATCAGTTTCTCAAAAACAGTAGGTAAAATTAAACTTCGCTTTGTAGACTCTTATAGATTTATGGCATCTAGTTTGAGCAGATTGTCTGAGAATCTACGAAGAGAAGACCTAAAAGAAACCAGCAAGATTGTACCTGAAGATAAATTGGACTTAGTATTACGTAAAGGAGTGTTCCCCTACGATTACATAACTTCTACAGAAAAATTTGAAGAAACCAGTCTACCACCGATTGAAGCCTTCAACAGCAAATTAAACGAAAGTGAAATCTCCGTTGAAGACTACAATCATGCTTGTAATGTTTGGAACCAACTAAACATTCAAACTTTAGGGGAATATTCAGACTTTTATATAAAACTGGACGTAACTCTGCTGTGCGATGTGATGGAAGAATTCAGAAACACCTGCTTCTCCGCCTATGGACTGGACCCTCTACACTCGTACACATCTCCAGGATTAGCATGGCAAGCTATGCTAAAGTCAACCAACTGTCGATTGGAACTTCTAACAGATATAGATATGGTGCTCATGATGGAATCTGGTGTACGGGGCGGTTTGACACAAGCTGTAACACGTCATGTCAAAGCCAACAACAAGTACATCCCCGGCTTCGACGAGCAACAACCATCGGTCTACCTTGGCTACTTTGACGCAAACAACCTTTATGGTTGGGCAATGTCAAATCCGCTTCCCTACGCTGACTTCAAATGGATCGACCCGGCCACCATCGGAGACATCTCACAGATTCCAAAGGATGGTCCAAAAGGCTATATTTTGGACTGTGATTTTGAATACCCGGAGCACCTTCATGACCATCACTACGACTTGCCTCTCCTAGCCAAGACTGAAGTTTCACCGACAGGAAGATGGCCAAAATTGATGATGACCTTGGAGAATAAAGATCGGTATGTGGCTCACTACTGGGTAGTTCAACAGGCTCTTGAATTGGGTCTACGTATAGTGAGAATTCATAGAGCAATTGAATTCACCCAGTCTTGTTGGTTGAAACCATATATTGATTCCAACACTACAAGAAGAGCTGCAGCGACAACAGCATTTGAAAAGGACTTCTATAAATTAATGAACAACGCCATCTTTGGGAAGACCTTGGAGAACAAAAGGAAACACAAAAATGTAAAATTAGTGAGTGATCCTAGGAAATTGGAAAAATTAGTGCAAAAACCAAATTTCGGAACATCCATGATTATAAACGAAAACCTAGTCGCTGTCAGTATGAAGAAAACAACAATAGTCATGGACCGTCCGTTATACATAGGTATGTCGATTTTGGACATAAGTAAAACCCTGATGTATGATTTCCATTATAACAAAATGGTTAAACACTACGGAAGGGAAAACATTGGAGTCGCATACATGGATACGGACGCGTTTATCTACTGGATAAAGACTTTGGACATGTATGAAGACCTAAGGACTTTTCCATACAAAGAAGATTTCGACTTTTCTGACTATCCGAAGAACCATCCAAATTTTAATGAAAAAAATAAAAAAGTAATCGGAAAATTCAAAGATGAAGCAAATGGAATGCCTTTAGAAGAAATAGTGGCGCTGATGGCGAAATTGTATTCATTTAAGATGTACCACGAGAACAACACACCGACAGTCAAGAAAGCAAAAGGAGTGAAGACATCTTATTTGAAAAAACACGTGACATTTGACCACTACAAGACTTGTTTGTTTGAAGATACTACAATATCAGCAACATTCAACAATATCCGAAGCTTCAAGCATCAAGTCTACAGTGTCACCGAAATTAAAAAAGCGCTGTAAGCTCGGGATGATAAAAGACATATTATGCCCGACAAAATCCACACTCTTCCTTTTGGCCACTACTCTCTAAACCCTATCAACTTGTAACCTATTCTTCGTCCTTCTACAACTTCGTCCTTCTACAACTTCGACCTTATTCCTTTTTCCTTCCGTAAAAAAATGGGGAACACGGCAAGGCAAACGCCGTGTTCCCCATTTTTTTACACAAGTTTGGATGACCTTGACCTATATAAATGATGTGAATATTTAAGACAACATTCATTGTGATTATACATGTGACACAACAAACATTGAAACCTGCAATATGAAGGACTTGAAGCAACAAATTGTCAACGAACTTCATAAACCTGCAAGAAGAAAGTTTCCACGAAGAAATACGGTGATAAAAGGAATTAATGATTTATATCAAGCGGATTTAATCGAAATGATTCCTTATAGCAAACAAAATAAAGGATATAAATACATATTGACTGTTATTAACTGTTTTTCAAAAATGGCAGATGCTTTACCACTAAAAGATAAAAGTGGCAAAAGTGTTACAAAAGCAATGGAAACAGCTATACAAAGAGACAAACATACTATTAAACATTTACAAACAGATGATGGAAAAGAATATTTTAATAAGGAATTTGCAAATTTAATGAAAAAACACAATATAAACCATTACTCAACCAATTCAGAGGTAAAAGCCTCAATAATCGAAAGATTCAACAGAACTTTAAAAAGTGCAATGTATAAAATGTTTTCCAACAGAGGATCGCACATATGGATTGATATGTTACCAAAACTTATAAACGATTACAATAACAAATTTCATAGGACTATCGGGATGAAACCAAACCAAGTAACTAGTAAAAATGAAAACCTTGTATTAAAACGTATAAAAACGAATACTAAACTAAAAGTTGAAAAACTAAAGCCTAAAAAATTTAATGTGGGTGATAAAGTGCGAATAAGTAAATATAAAGGTGTATTCAGTAAAAGATACCTGCCAAATTGGACCAATGAGGTTTTTACTGTATTTAAAGTACAACCTACAGTACCTGAGACATATATTTTAAAAGATAATAAAGGACAATTGCTTGAAGGAGGGTTTTATGGACATGAAATGTTAAAATCAATAGTAGGCGATGTATATTTAGTTGAAAAGGTGTTGCAACGGAAAAAAGATAAGGTCAAAGTACGATGGTTAGGATTTAATAAGACGGAAGATTCTTGGATACCTAAAAAGGATTTGATATAACGATAGGGAATCATTTTAGGTTGAACCATTACAAAGGATGGAGATAGTACCACAAAAAGAGAGTTTTACTATTAATAATATAGATGAACTCACAGTGGATAATTCAGAATTCAATAGTGGGAAACATGGCAATTTGTTACCAAACACCGTTCGTTGTCTGGTTACCGGACCTTCCAACTGTGGAAAAACTAATGTAGTATTCAATTTGATTACAAACCCTAAAGGATTACGTTTTAACAATCTATATGTATTTTCAAAATCACTACAACAACCAAAGTATCAATTATTGGAAAAGATATTGACTAATGTGCCTGAAGTTAAATATTTAAAGTTTAATGCAAGCGAGAGTGTCATGCAACCACAAGAAGCTAAACCATTCTCCGTGTTCATATTCGACGATGTATCTTGTGAAAACCAAAACACAATAAGAAATTACTTCGCTATGGGTCGACATAACAACATAGATAGCATTTATATTGGTCAAACTTACAGCAAAATACCAAAACAACTCATTAGAGACAATGCAAACATGTTAATTGTATTTAAACAGGACGAAACCAACCTAAAACATATATATTTTGATCATGTAAATGCGGATATGACATTTGAACGATTTAAAGAGTTATGTGGAAAGGCTTGGGCTGAAAAGTATGGGTTCCTAACAATTATGAAGGAACAACCGCTAAGGTCGATACAGGATAGGATTTGATAAATTTATATTAATACATTGAACGTGGTATAAAACATTCATTGTTGTACAACACGTCTTGCTACAAACATGGTTAACCAAGAAAAATTAGTAAAAGAAATAAAATCACTTAGTGATTCTATTCGGGCTAAAAACAGAGCATTGAAACTAGGTATTAGCGAGAGGGAGAAATTCCTTGAATCTACATTTAAACCTATTACTGAACCCTTGAAACAATTAAACAAAAAATTTGCTAAACCTGTATTGGAAGGAGATGCGATTGCACCTATTACGAAGTTTGAAAGAGAAAATGTAAAATCAGAAGATTTTAGTGATGAAGACCCGGAATCCTCTACATATAGTGGTTTTACCGGTGGAGAACCCGAAAGAGAGCTAGAATCACCGGACTATAGTGGAGTAAGAGAATTATATGAAGTAAAAGCCAAAAGAGGACATGAAGTTGTATCAACTGCTAGTGAAGAGGAAAAAGAAGAAGAAACAAGGGAAGGTCCGTCAAACATAAGCTTGTTGGGTGAAAACATTCATAACAAAGGACCTTTAGGAAGGAAATACATGATAAAAATGTTAGCTGGAACAAATCCTAATAAAAACTACCATAGTTATGGAGTAAGATTAACAGAAGACGGTTTAATGGTTGGTAATAGCCCGGTAAACATTGATGAACATGATAATATTATTGTTGGTGATCAAAGGTATAAGGGTACAAGGGGATTATTTGAATTATTATTTGAAAATAAGCCTTTAGAATTGTTAGTTAAAGAAAAAGACATGGAAGCATATAAAAAGATTTTGGAACAAACTAATGCATACAGGAGAAAGTATTCAGCTGACCAACCTGTTTTTAAATCAAAGTCTTTAAAATATAGAGAATTTGTATCCAAGTTAATACCAACAACGAGAAGACAACCAATGCCAATAATACCAAGAAAACCTGTAAAACGAAGGTTTGTGTCATCCACTTTGGATATAAGTGCTCCAGAACCAAGAAAAAGAAACAAATCTGTTACAGGTACAGGTTTAATGAAGAAACTATATAACACAAATGTGATTTATTACAATAATATCAATAAATTGGTGGATAGAATGAAACTAATACATGAAGCTAAAGAAGCGGGTCATACTGGATTGGAAAACGAATGGGTGGCTTTAGTGGATGAACTCCGAAACCGTGGGGTAATCTCATAAAAATGCGTTACTCCCTAGAATACTATTCAGTTGCACCATGAGTGTCGACAAGTTCGGACGTTACTCCTCGGACGGGTTATATTATGCGAATAGTTTAAAAAGAAGTGCTGGTTTACCACAAACACCTGATGGAGATTATGATATGAGTAATAAAAGGTTAAAAAACATAAAAGATCCTACGGATGAAAACGATGCAATAAATTTAAAGATATTAAAGGAAAAGATATCGCCAACATTAAGACTACAAAATAACACATATGACGCAGAAGATCATAGAATCATCAACGTTGGTAAACCAAATCAAAACGGTGATGCAATAAACAAAGGTTATTTGTCATCTGAATTAAAAAATACGTTAAAATTCAATGGGAAAACGTATAGTGCTAACAATAAACGTATATCCAACGTAGATGACCCTAAAGATGCAAAAGACAGCGTAAATAGACGCTATTTACATTCCTTGATACCTGAAAAGACAAAAGATGGATTTTCTTTTTATAAATTTGTTATTAACGATATAGGTTATCCAAAAAATGAAAATGATGCTGTAAACCTTAAATATATAAAAGATCATTGTGTCATACATGATGTGGGAGTTATCGATTGTCTTGGTAATTGTTTAGCAAATGTAAAAGATGGTTCGGCACCAACAGATGGAGCAACGGTGGGTCAAATGAAGGAAACTTTAAAACAAGAAACATCTGGATTTGTAAAACAAGACCAAGTAGTATCGCGAAAAGGGGATGTATTTGTGCAGGGAAATGAAAAGTTTACATTACTTGAAGAAAAGAATAATGCTTGGGATGGTAAAGGAAAGAAATTATCATATATAGGTATGGGTACAGAATTCTTTGATGTTCCAGTTGTAGCACAGACTATATGTTCTAATCCATATAATGATGAACCTTACATATGTAGGTTTAAAAATACGTAACGTATCTCCTGGTATCAACGATTTCGATTGTGTTGTAGTTAGTCAATCTTTGATATTAGATAAACCAACTGGTGATATTTTTAATGCAGATGATAAGAAAATAGGTAATTTAAAACAAGGAAGTGATCCAAATGATGCTGCAACTGTAGGACAGGCTATAACAACTTCATTAAAGGACCTTAAAGTATATACTTGTAATAATAAACGTATTACAGAACTTAAAGACCCTCAACATGTGGATAATGCTGTTACTGTTAATTTTCTTATTAAAGTTTTAGGAAATGCATTATTTGATATGTTCAATATTATTGCAACCCGTACACGTTGGGGTAATTGGGTGTCTGAATCCGAGAGAGGTAATTGGATTAAAAAGGAAATTTTTAATAAATACTTTATTAACCCTAATACGCAAAAGTTTAGATCATCAGATTGGGGTGATATTGATATTTAATATAACAACACAATAAACTACTTCATTTATGTCCAACTCGTCATAGAGTTAACACATAAGTTGTACATTGCGGTTATAAAAGGACAATAATGACATTCCAGTACATCAGTCCATATCGAGACACTGTAAGGAAAGGAGGTGGTATTACGTCCACAGCGGTTTCTCTGTTAAGTAAAGCTTTAAATCGTATTCCAGTAGGATCTATCGTAAATAGAGCAATAGACGCTTTACCATACGAATTTCATATACCGGGAGGTTATCAGTATTGCGGACCAGGAACTAAATTGAAAAAACGACTGGAAAGAGGTGATCCAGGCATAAACAAGTTAGATCAGGCTTGTAAAGAACACGATATCGCATATTCCACGTTTGCCGATTCAAAAAATAGATCGATAGCAGACAGAAAGCTTGCGGACATAGCTTGGCAACGAGTAAAATCAAGTGACGCTAGCATAGCAGAAAAAGCAGCAGCTTTAGCAGTAACAGCAGGTATGAAGGCTAAAACAGCAGTAGGAGGTGAAAGAAGGAGGAGAAGAAGGGTAAAAAGGAAGTCCACAACAAGAAAACATGGAGGAAATATAAGAAGAAGACGAAGATCTACCAGAAAAGGCAGGAAGAAGGGCACCGTGTGGTCAATGGTAAAAAACGGGGCAGGTCTTTACCTAAGACCTTATCGTGCATATTAAATGAAAGAAATCAATTGGTCATACCACATAAAGCATTAACCAATATTGAATTATTTAAATATATTTCCTGTTTAAAAATACCATTTTTCCGCGGTGTGTTTATGAAAGACAGTTTACCAAAGAAAATGTGGCAAAATGAGACTGGAATTGTAAATTTGGATAATACTGAAGGGCCTGGCACCCATTGGGTTTGTTATAAGAAACTAAATAACAATGTATATTATTTTGATAGTTTCGGTAATTTGCCACCACCAAAAGAACTTCAAAATTACTTTAAATCTGCTAAAAACATATATTATAACTATAAAAGAGAACAACCTGATAATACTTCAATATGCGGCCATTTATGTTTGGAATTTCTAGCTAAAAGTATCAGTCACTATTGAGATGTCTTCCTATACGGTATCATTAACAGGAAAATCGTCCACTTTACGAAGTATCCTTTTTCCAGCGTTACGCTTGCAAAAAGGAAGGTTTTGGGAGGCGGCACTATTGGATTTTACAACTTACAACTCTATTCCCAATGTTACGGAAGGTAAAAATAACGTATTGCATTATTATAAAGTGAAAAGATGCCAGTGGGAAATTTACAGACTTACAAGAGTGCAGGTTACCCACAGGTTCTTATGGAATTGATCATATAAATGAATTTTTGCAAACTAAAATGGGAAAAGACAATATAACATTAAAAGGTAATAATAATACGATGAAAGCTGAAATTACTTCCAAATATTATATAGATTTTACTCAACCAAACTCAATTGGTGATTTATTAGGATTTTCCAACGATGAGCCTGTTTTAGAACCAGATATAACACATTCCGGTAAGAAAACAGTAACAATATTGAAAGTCAATAGTATAGACATAACTTGTAACATTATACAAGGAGCTTACAGGGATGGGGCTAACACCCATATCATACATACATTTTACCCAAGTGTACCACCTGGATTTAAAATTGTTGAAAAGCCACAAAACCTGGTATATCTACCGTTGAACACCACTTTCATTTCAGACATCGTGTTGAGCGTGTTGGATCAAGACGGTAACTTGGTAGACTTCAGAGAAGAGCCTATTACGGTTATATTACATTTAAAATCTACACTTTAATTCAAAATCATGGGTTTAACATTTAAAAGCGAACAACCTACGGGAAACCGCATTAGTAGCTCTTCAGCTGTGGAGGAGTTAACACATGAGAACATTCGTTTCTTAGAGAGAATTGGATTAAAATTAACCGATTATGGATATACTGGATATAGCACAGGGTCCAACATTCGACGAAACACTATGGGAAAAAGAATATCACACCCACAACCCTTACACTTCATCGAAATTAAACAATAACGATGAAATTCGTATCCCCATACAAAATCAAGACATTTACACACTACCATGTGAAAGTTACTTGTATATTGAAGGAAAAGTTACTAAAAAGGATGGTAAGACTACTGGTACAAAGGTTCCATTTATAAATAATCCAATGGCTTTCCTATTTGATGAAATTAGATACGAAATATCAGGTGTAACAGTTGATTCCACTAAAAAAGTAGGTATTGCAACAACTTTAAAGGGGTTAACATCTATATCACCTAATGAAACAAACTTACTACAACCTGCAGGATGGGTTTTACCTACAAATGACACAATCAGTCCAGATGCAAAGGGATATTTTGATTTTCATATTCCATTACGTTTGTTGCTTGGTTTTGCTGAAGACTATAGAAAAATAATATTAAATGTTAAACAAGAATTAGTTTTGTTGAGATCTTCAAACGATAAAGACATTATTAAAGCTGCAGACGGTACAACGGATGCAGACTTAGAATGGAAATTAACATTAGACAAAATTGTATGGAGAGTTCCACATGTTAAATTAGCTGACGAGCATAGGATGTTGCTATTAAGAAAGTTAAAGGCCGATCGTGATATTGTAATTCCTTTTAGAAGTTGGGAATTCCATGAACATCCCAGCTTGCCAACTACGGATCGTCACACTTGGACTGTTAAAACATCTAATTATGTGGAACGAGCCAGGTATATTATATTTGGTTTACAAACAGGTAGAAGGGACACCATCACCAAACATGCAGGCCAATTTGATCATTGTGACTTAAAAAATATTAAAGTTTATTTGAATTCACAATTTTTCCCATACGACAATTTAAATGTGTCATTCGCTAATAAAAAGTACAGCATATTGTACGATATGTATGCAAGATTCCAAAGTTCATATTACGGTAAAACAAATGCACCTTTACTATCACCAGAAAAATACTTAGATGGTTACCCTATAGTTGTAATCGATTGTTCTAAACAAAATGAATCTGTAAAATCATCAAGTGTGGATATAAAAATAGAAATGGAATTCAACGCGGCTATACCGGCTAATACAACTGCATACTGTTTAATTCTACATGATAAAATTGTAACATACACACCTTTAACTGGAATTGTTAAGAATGTACTGTAAAAACCGGTTTTGTTTCATTCCGCGAGTATAAAAGCAGAGCGTACAGGCCGCTCCTCATCAGTTTGTTGCCTACTGTTGTATGGGTAGCATCGTATTCAATATGGCTTCTCCTAGTGGTACACCTGAAAATGTGGTAGATATTGAGAAGGAGATATCTGAGTTTTTAGATCCTCAAGGTCACCAGGAAGGAGGTGAACAAAACATTTGCGGACAACTTCACGCCAGTAATAATGTTGAAGAAAAAGGTAAAAGAAGAAAGACTATACAAAAGAGAAAAAGGGATATTGAAGATAATATTTCTCCAAACATATTGAGTGAGGTATTTTTGCGAATATTTTACCCAATCTCTTCCAGTTTGGACAAAAGTGTTTTAATTGGTGTTATGAAATCGACGGATTATTCCCCTACTGTAATTTTAACTCATGGACCCAAAATGATTTTGTTTACGGACAGTGCTTGGGAATCATTTATGAAACACTTGCATCTGCTAGAATGCTATTTAAGTAGTAACATGTTTGGAAGAAAGACAAGAGTAGGACTTTTGGATTCAAATGTGGAAATCGATATTATTAAACAACGTGGTGATCATCAGCTGAGGTTTAGAGACACAACAAGACATGATAACAAAATTCAACTTAATCGAGAGGAGTTTTTTATTTTAACTTGTGCGACTGAACCTATAACAAGATATTTGAGACAACTGGTGTTTTCAAGTTCGATTATTAAAGATTATCTGGAAGACACTTTGGATAAACAACCGGACGCACCTATATTATACGGACCTGTGGATACTTCTATATTTAATAGAGTTCCTCATGAAGTACAGATGTGGAGACAATTGGAAAAGTACGCTCAACTACATAAGAAATCAGTAAAACAGGAAGAAGAGGAAGATGGAGGAGAAGAATCAAGTGTTAGTGATGAAAACGAAAACAAGGAAAATATAAAGATGGAAACTTAAATGACAATGGTTAGTTTTTTAAAACAATAACCAACTTTTTTGTGGGGTTAGGCCTATTGGGGACGGTGCCCACGTTAAATATACACCAACGCGCCAACAACTGTACGGCCTGGTATAAAAGTAGTACCTACCGTGGTGTGGAAATCAGTTGACCTCCTGACTTCGTAATGAGCAGACGTGTGGCCTTCAAAATGGACAAGGGAGAAGAAGAACAAGTAAAGTCCAAGCCTGGTATTATTGAGTTTCAAGCGTTTCGTGGTAATGATGATAGATTCATTATAAAAGAACTTGTGTTTTTGGACATGAATACAAGTGTTCCTTATTCGTTTTTTTTTAAACCACCATGTTCTTATTCATCTTTAACTAGTAAAGCCGCTACTACCAACAGATGGATTTCAAAACACTTCCATCATATCGATTGGTATGATGGTTTTACAAGTTACACGGACTTGTATCACATTATGCATCATTTTTCAGACAAGTTTACCAATATTTACACAAAGGGGCTGGAAAAGAAAAGATGGATCGAAGGGTTTACTCATGTTCCGGTTAGTGATGTGGAATTGGATAAGAATTATCAATACATGCTGGAAACAATATGTATTTGTACAAAAAGCCCAGAACATGATAAAGATAGACATTGCGCTTTAAAAAATGCCTATAAACTCGCCTCTTACCTTCAAAGTGGGGAAGTAGGGAGTGGTGGGGGTAACGGAGAGTATATAAGTGAGGAGCAGACCGGGACCTGGCATGAGTATTACTCGAGATTCCGAGACGACAACATCTCCGAGCAAGAAGACGATCTGTAACCTGACCATGGCATCTCACCAGTTCCTTCAAACTTTGGTCGAGCAGTTCAATGCTCACTCCAAGTCAACAATATTACCTGTGAAGAAGTGCTCAGAACTAAAAGATGAAAAGCACTACATAATCCATGCTATGAAGAAGATGGAGACTACAGTTGGGGAAGCCATCTGCTGCAGTCTCAGCGAGGCACCATTTACTCCGGGGGATGAGCCCAAGTTCCAGGTGTACCTGCCCAAGAGATTCGTCCATCTTCTACAAAACGAGGACCTTCGCTCTATTCAACCCGGCTGTCTATACCTGGTGTCCCACGGCTGCACAGGTAGCAACTCTACAGAGTTGACCATCCACATTGCCGACAAGCAGCAGTGTTAGATTTAAGTTTTAATGTTGTACATATGTTATTGTAATGTTTTATAAATAAATCATAAAAGACAAAAAAAATAAGAAAACAAAAAAATGCAACATATCAATATGTGAAGTTTGTCACGTATTGATATGTTGCATTTTTTTTTTAAACTTCGCGGGTGACCTTGACCTTTTACCTTTGCATTTCACAATTACCCCCCACTACTTTAATTACCCCCACTACCACACTAGGATTCAAACCAGCTTGGATGCGAAACACGGTCAGTCTGTTGCCAACTAGCAAACGATGAGCACCTTGTACGAGCTTTGCTTACAACGAGTTATAACTGACGCATCTTTATTCCAGACGGCTTTACAAGATAATATCCCTATAACAGTAAAGCAGGATATCGAAGAGTACAAGAAAGATAATAGAGGGTATTCGGGATACTCCTGGTATAGGTTCCAAGACGGGGAAAAGTTTTGTAGGCCTTGTGGCGATGCTGCCGTCAGAGACCTTCGACAGTTCGTACAGGAAGGTGGTAGAAAACAGTTCGGATTTCTAGCACCGATGTTTAGATTTGAAAACTACAAGGACACTTGTGCTATTTGCTCCATCCCATTGTATCGATGGAAAAAGTTTAGAAGTGTTTAATTGGATCTTCCATACCCCCACCACCGTTACCCCCACCACTTTTTCATGTACCTCCAAACGATGTGCCTCGGCTTCATTTCTACTCCAGCAGCCGACCTAGCAACATCAGGATGTCTCTGAACGTCAGTTGCGCAAGTTACGAGGAGGTGAGCATCAAGACTCAGCAGGAGCTAAACGACTTGTACAAGGAGTTGCAGCTGATGGTGGCACGAGGCTACCGTATAAACGTGCAAGTTTACGCTTGCAATATACGGAACACCCGGCAGTCAAAGGAAGAGCCTGGACACTCCTCGACAGCTTCCTCACCGACGTCCATGAAGACCGAGCCGGACACCTTAGATTACTTCAGCTGACTAGCAGTTGTATTTCTTGTTCTAACCATTGTAGAATATGTTTATTTTTTCATTATATTAAAGAAGTAAATGAGCAAAAGCACCTATCTTGTTACTGACATATGAGCTCAGTAACAAGATAGGTTTTTTTAAAACACGGTTTGAATGACCTTGAAACTTCCCCCTCCACTGCTTTACTACCCCCACCACCCGACTATTAATGTACATGGCACATCACAATTGGAAACCTCATTCCATCTTCAACAGCCAAACCGACAACATCGACAATGGCAAACCTACCAACGGATAAAACATGTCCTCACGTTTGCTGTGACTTCGTCCACGAGTTGGAGAAGAGGATGCAGGAGAGGGCGATACGAAGAAAGCAGATACACTCAGAAAATATCATGATAGTCAACGGCTATCTTTTATTGTTCGGCCTTATTATGGTTGTACTTTTCATACTGTATGGCATAGTCACATGTGTCGGCAAGGTTGCAGAAGAAAACGCTCGCCACCATCAATTGGAAAGTTTCAATGTTACTTTGTAGGTTTTCCTTTTTTTTAAAACTCCGTTTGGATGACCTTGAAAATTCCCCCACTACTCCACCACACCCCCCACCACTTCACCATGTTCCTGCATGAGCATCACATCAACCGTCATTCCTTGTCCGACAAGCAACCATGGCGGACAACAACACCATCAGCCAAGCTGACTCCACTACTGATGTCGGTACAGGTACGGGTTGGACACTGTCGATCGATAGTGTACACTATTTGGAAACGATTTGCGAACGGATGAAGGAAATACTGCGGGACAACCCTGGGATCATAATACAAATGAATTTAAATTATGATTGGTCCCAAGTTAGAATGCAAGGGGACGATAACAACGGTCAACAATCTCCACAATATTCGCCGATGTCCCCGATCTACCCTTACGGCGAATCTGACGTTGATGAAGATGAGGCTAATGAGGATGTGGGGGACAACGAGGCTGAAGAGGAGTAACCTTCATTCCTTTTTTTTAAAACCCAAATTGGATGACCTTGAGAATTCCCCCTCCACTATTTCCTTTTTTTAAAACCCAAATTAAATGACCTTGAAAATACCCCCTCCACATACTTTTGGTTTACCCCCTCTACTTTTCAATACTGTTACCACAGTCTGTAGCTCACATCATTCCTTGCTTAGCTATCATGGCGCACAGCACTCTTTCTCGAGTTGACTCCACTACGGATGAAGAATGGCCATTTTCCTGGAATGTCCATCTGCAAGACTCGGCAGAAGTGGATATGTTGCATGAGAAATTGGTGTATGTATTAAACGAAAACCCCAACATTGAATGTAGAATGACTATGGATTTCGATGCGACAGGGGTCCACACTCAACCTTCCACTTCCAGCCAGCCTGAGCCTCAGCTACAGCCGAGGAACTTTACACATCTTTACACTCCAATACGGCCGGAGGATGTGGTTATCAGCGAGGCAGACTCTACTACAAGCTATATTGAGCCAACAAATTGGAAGCTTGTTGTTGACACCTTACACAAGGTCGACTTAGTATGTGACAAATTAAAGGAATTGATGATGCAAGATCCTGGTCTTCGTTTTAAAATTGATTTGTTTTTCATCTGGGGAGCACCTGCACGGGGCTCTTCGTCTGACAGCTCTCTAAGTACAACGGACGAGGAGGAGGAGGACGACTAGTTATCTTTTTTAAAACTCCGTTTGGATGGCCTTGACCTTTCCCCCTCCACTGAGTTTATTTAAGGTGCACTCTCAATGACTGCGGCATCATTTCATCGCGCACCTTCACCACAGCAACATGGAGAGTCGACTCAACTACTGTTGCGAACAGAAATGTTTTTCATGGCCAAATGACATTGATGTTGCGGATGGCCTGGCGTGTAGAAAATGTGAAGCTTTTGGTCAATGCATGTGTAAGTGCAAGTCTTGGAAGAAGCCGAAACCAGAGTTGAAGACATTCCATGTGTACCAGATGAGAGGGCATAAGTACACTTGTTGCCCTGAACGTTGCATTGAATTCACACTAAAACAGCTAACTGGCTGCAAATTGTGCAACAATCATTTTGCAGGTTTTTGCAAACATTATTTAGGAGCCTGTCAGTACAGATCAACTTGGCATACAGAAGCACTCACTATCAATGAAATCACTATAGATACACAAGAGTAGTCTTTCTACTCTTTTCTTTTTTAAAACTCCATTTGGATGACCTTGACCTTTCCCCCTCCACTCACCTTAGTTTATATAAACCCCATTCCCACTGACCACAGCATCACTTCATCGTGCTCCCTCGTCAAAGCAACATCAACTATGGAAAGTAAGCGCATCTCATGTTGCGAGCATAGGTGTTTGGAGATACAAGGCGTCACATATTGTGCAAAGAAGCGTTGGGAGGAAGAGACGGGGACAACCTATTGCTGTGAGGATAAGTGTTTCCTCTTGCCAAAGTGGCAAGTGGATGGGCTGGCCTGCCGGCGATGTGAATGCTTCGGATGTTGCAGGTGTAGATGTAAGAACCAACAGCTGCCACCACCGGTACTACAAACTTTCAAAATCTACAAATCCAAATACTTTTATACTTGTTGTCCGCAGCGGTGTATTAAATTTCACTTCTCCAATCTTACCAATTGTCGGAAGTGCTACGGACAACCTGATGGGTGGTGCACCTGTTTTCTGGACTCCTGCCGCTACAGATCGGATTGGTTTACAGATCCGTTGGAAATTGATGAAGTCGCCCAGGAAGCACAAGAGTAGTCTTTCTACTCTTCAACTTTTTTAAAACTCCATTTGGATGACCTTGAGATTTCCCCCTCCACTTCCCCATATACCTAGAGTACACGGAGCCTGACAGTCAGTCACTCGGTGGCTGTCGTGGGGTGCGCATCGGTGTCGGCGCTCCGTTGTTAGGTTTTCAAGGTCACAGTAATATGAAATTGTTGGTGTTGTGCTGGTTCAAGGTCACCTGAGGGATAACCGATTGCCCATTTAGGCAGAGTCATGTCAGAAACTCGAGTTTAACTTGGCACTTTTGCCGTTTCTCGTCGAATATTCGCTCCAAGTGGTCAAGGTCATGGGGACTCTGACTGAAACTCGGAGCGTAGTGCGAGAAACAGCAAAAGTGCCAAAAAATTTTAAGTTTCGGCATGACCTTGACCTTAGTGGCGTCAATGACGTCATTTTGATGACGTAAGGGGTGATGACGTCATCAGCACGTCATTTCTGTGACGTCATGGGTATGACGTCATCGAAATGACGTCATTGGTGATGACGTCATCGATGACGCAATCGATGACGTCATCGATGACGTCATCGGTGAGGTCATTGACCTCGATGACGTCATCCCTCAGGTGACCTTGAACTGGGCCAGCACCAACAATTTCACACTACTGAGATCGGGCTTACGTCTTTATATTCCACTAATTGACCCCTGTAATATGGTTGATAACATTTGTATGATATACATTTCAATTTAGTCTGCTCAATAATACTTCACAATATTATTATTGTAACTCTTACGGGCCATATACCCTCATTTTTAGACATGATTTCCTTGGGGTTATCAGGAGAATTTTTCGATGAACCATGTTTAAAAGGAATTAACTATAAAGAAATAATAAACTATTACCGACTTATATTACTACTACTACTTTTTGATAAATGGGGCCCTCAATATCAGCTAAGATCAACTGGTGTTTCGACAACAAAGTCTGCTAATATCCAGGCCTGGAGGAGTACTTGACTTTTTAATAATACTCAGACCACAAATCTGTTATTAAAAATCCCCAGAAAGAAAACTAATTAAAAAGCTGAGTTAATCATAATCTCAGATCGCTATGATTTCGAATAAAATTTCGGCGTGCTACTCTCGCCAGTGAGTACAAAGAGAACACAAGGATAAATTCTTTGATGAACGTAAAATACAAATGGTGGTGCCATTAAATGTCATTTACATTGAAATTTTCACTCACAATTCAGGGGCCCGTGAATCTACTGTCTTTCTATTGCCTATATATAGTACTAGGCATAGGCAATCATGATTCTTTTCCAAAATATTTCCCAGCTTGTGTGGATTGTATAAGGCATGCAGTTAGAAAGCCTGTAGATAAACAGAATCGCATTATAATTCTCATCGACTCCAAGGGCATTACGTTTCATGTTAATCTTATTGAATTATTAGACATCTACTCTAAAAAAAATGCTAGCAAATGAGAAAGAATCAATATTTTAGTTATATTATATTTTATAACTAATTAGGTCAAGATTAGCCTAACTTATATATTTGTCAAAGTTCGACCAGTGCGCAGTTTATAGTTCTTAACTATAGTAAATTGCATGAAAGCATTCCGATGGAAATTGCAACAATTGAGTAACTCCGTCACCCCCCCTCCCCACACATGGCCTACGGCGCTCACCCTGCAACGTTGTAATTTATTTTCATGTTTGCCTCGTAGCCCAGTTAAAACAGGTTTGTTACGGAATCTAGCTGAGTTTTTTTACAATTTATAGACTATGATAGGGTGTGCATTTTCCCGTAAGTCCCGGAAAACCCCTCGTCCTACACCCGATTAATATTAATAAAGTTTCAGTATCAGAAAAGCGTACGGTTTCGTAACAAGAAAAGTAGTCAAAGTGGAATTGATTTAATATGTTCCTGATGAAATTTGCTACAGTAATTATCGTCACACCCTTTTTAAAAAACCTCATGGCTTTGTATGAAAACTGACTCAAGCATAAAATATCTATTATGTTCTTTACATGTTTTAAAAACATTCCTCTCAAGCTGCTTTGTTTGTAGTGTATAAGTAAAAGAGTAGGCCTATATATCACTGTTAAGAATTATTTAAGATTTAGGCCTACAATGATATATAATATTACTAAGTTCGCCTTGACGATGAGGAGTAATTTTGTATTACATCTGATGACGATATTGAAAACAGCCGAATTCCAGCCCCTGTTTCAGTATACAAACACACTGACTTTTAATGCCTTCCATTTTTATTTTTTCAGTACATACAATAACTTAATGGGTCATTAGAACATCATTTTGTCATACATTAGGATTTTTAGCTCCTATGGGGAAAGTCTCTAGAAAAGTCACAGAAAACCTCAAATGTAAGCTTTATCATAAAATGTACCTTATATTAAAATTAAAGGTACCACTTATCAGAATGCACACAAAACACAAAAGCGACCCCAAAAATGGATAATCGTGCCGAAAATGCCAGACAATTAAACTTTTCACTAAAATCTTTAACACAATTTAAAACTAAAAGAAAAATCATTGCCTGCTACTAGGCCTATACATATTACTAACTGAATGATGAGCGTGATGGTTTAGATGATGCGTAGCTTTGTTACTCACCAAGGGCAGCTGATTAATAATAACTGAAATAACTAACATAATAGTTTTGAAATAACTAACACTCGAGTTAGCTGAAATAAATAACTCTAAATATGATTTGTATGCTAATGACTTACAAATATACTTCACTTTGACAAAACTACGACGTGTCTCGCTATTGATCGTTTTAACCTTGACATCGATTCCTCGCCATGTATTGTTGGATTGAAGATAAATGCTGAGAAAACTAAAACCTATTGGTTCTAGTACACTTATGACTAGTGTTGATTTAAATGCGCTGCCAAAACTGAAATTTAATAATTCACGTCTTATGGTAACTGTGATAAAATAAAAAATCGAGGAATAAGTCATGCTCACTTTCAATAATTCCTCCGGGTTATTTAAAGGGATTGCTTGGTAGCCATCAATTATTTTTTCCCCTGACTAAGAATAATCAAAACAGTAGTGAAATCCTATTCTATAATAAGAGCACTGTCTGAAGGGATGTGTGTTCCGCGATCTCGAAATCTAGCAGGTAGATTTTGCTTAAACTTTGCATTTAAGAATGTTTTGGTTAAAATTAAGTTTAAAAACCGCCTCAACCCCACGAAAAATATAATTTGGTCTAAAATTAAGTTTTAAATCGTAATTTTTAACAATTCCTTAAGTGTTGCTATTTTGGTAACGGAATAACAACGAAAGGTGTACATAAATAAAACAATTTTAATGTAAATCAGTCTTTTCAAAACTAGCTGTTAACTGTGAAGATGTATAGTTGGTTGTTAGTGGAAATTTAAAAGCTGTATTAATATGACACTATAGCAAAAGTGAATTGCAACCAACGAGAAAGGCTCGGTTAACCTGGCACTTAGCCTTGATAGAAGATATTCTTGTTTTAAAAATTCAGAGCCATTTATCAAAATATATTAATGTTTAAATTATTAATTAAACCCTAGTTGTCCTCAGAACCAGTTTGTGAATGAGTCAAAGTTCAAAGTAAAAACGTTTTTAGGACATTATTTTTAAATAAATGTCCTCGTAAAAACGAGTAATTCACCCTCAAAGCCATAAAATACCACTTAATAACTTATGGCATCAAAGTTAAAACCGTAATCTCTTCTAAGGGTGTTTCGAGTAGATCACCAATACTGTCAGAAGGATTTCCCACTTGACTTTGTCGTTCACTTATAAATTTTTAAAATAATTACTATTTTTCATATTGTTAAACTACCATTTATTTTAGCCAATTTCTCTATTGGGAATATGCTATTATGGTAGTTCCAATGTATACAGAACCGGTAGTACCCACGGTAACACCTAAGCCCGGGACAGTGTTACTTTTTCATTTTGAGGTGCCCAGAGGCCAAAAATAAAATTCGTTCATTTTTTACATGTGTATATACAGGGTGTCCAGCTTCCACCTTTAAAAACTTTTCCAGGCATGTCAAAACAAACAGAAAAATATATAAACATAGGTCCTAAAATGCTTCGTTAAGCCGCTAGCCACCATTTTGTTTTTTTACACTTAATAATTTTTATTTCCGTAACGGTTTGTTGTATTGAGTTTATATTTGGCATGTATCTTAATCACACCAATACTCATTTTCAGAAAAAATATTATTTTCCCCAATGAATGCTTTTGAAATGGCGGTCATTTAAATTTTTTAACCTAAAATATCCAAAAAAACGGTTAATTTTATAAAAATGTTATAAGAGACAAAAAAGCTGACAAATTAAATTATTTAAACAGTGATACCAATTTTGTAAGGACCAAACAACAAATAACGGAGTTATAGTGGTTTTTATGCAGATAAACACTGATTTTGCACTATGATTAATGCCAATTTAGGTTATTTTAAGAGAAAAATCCCAAAAACTCCGATATTTGTTGTTGGAGCCTTATAAACTTGATACCAATGTTTAGATCATTTAATTTGTCAACTTTTTGTCTCCTGTAAAATGTTTATAAAATTTACCGTTTTTGAGATATTTGTGTTTAAAAAATTAAAATGGCCGCCATTTTGAATATATAGAGCGGAAAAAATTAATTTTTTTCTGAATATTAACGTTTGTGTGAGCAGGGTACATGCCAAATATAAATTCAATCCACAACCCGTTACGGAAATAAGAATTGTAAAAAACAAAATGGCTTCTAGCGGCTTAACCGAGCATTTTAGGACATCTGTTTGTTTTGGCATGCTTAATAACCCGGAAAAGTTTGTAAAGGTGGAAGCTGGACACCCTATATATGTGTGTGTGTGTGTGTGTGTGTGTGTGTGTGTGTGTGTGTGTGTGTGTGTGTGTGTGTGTGTGTGTGTGTGTGTGTGTGTGTGTGTGTGTGTGTGTGTGTGTGTGTGTGTGTGTGTGTGTGTGTGTGTGTGTGTGTGTGTGTGTGTGTGTGTGTGTGTGTGTGTGTGTGTGTGTGTGTGTGTGTGTGTGTGTGTGTGTGTGTGTGTGTGTGTGTGTGTGTGTGTGTGTGTGTGCGCGCGCGCGTGTGTGTGTGTGTGTGTGTGTGTGTGTGTGTGTGTGTGTGTGTGGACAGGTTCCGCAATATTTGTGGGGCCAAGTGTGTGAATTTCACCTGAGTGCGGGGCCTTCTGAAATTGTGGGGCCATACACATGGCCCCACAAAGATTTATTTTTTTTATTTTGAGTAAAAATTCTACTTTTTATGGTCGAAAAAGTCAATAATCGTTAGGTTATGTTAGGTTAGGTTAGGTTAAGTTAAGTTAAGTTAGGTTAGGTTAGGTTAGGTTAGTTTAGGTTAAGTTAGGTTAAATTTTGTTGTATGGCCCCACAATACCTGTCAAATGCACATACATGGCCCCACAAATAGATGTGTAATCCTAAGGCCCCACAAATATAGGCGAACGAGTTTGTGTGTGTGTGTGTGTGTGTGTGTGTGTGTGTGTGTGTGTGTGTGTGTGTGTGTGTGTGTGTGTGTGTGTGTGTGTGTGTGTGTGATAAATTTTTTACTTCAATTTTCAAAATTCAACTTCTTCAAATAACGCCATTCAAAAGAACTTGAAAAAACAAACAATTTAGTATTTTGAGTTTGTAACTTTGCTAAACAGATAACATAAAAAAATAAATCGTTTCCCATGTTATTCTTAGGGAAATCAACCAAAGTCTGTTTTCGCCTCTCGCTTGAAATAACTTGATCAAATTTTGGGTTTATATTCACTAGGTAGGGTTTAACTTATATTTACTTACAACACCCACAGGGTGGCAAACCTACATACGCACCCCCATAAGGTTTATAGGGAAATTAAAAACTACCAGAATTTGTTTAATTTAGTGTATATCTACACTGTGAAAGCATTATATTATATTTACTTATAAGATCCCCATGACAGCAAACCTACATTCTCATTACCAAAGTTTTTAAGGAGAAAATAAAAAATACCGAACTCTGTTGTAAATTGACTTAGTATTCTGGTCTGCTGCAACGGCTGTGACAGGGGTATTATTATTTAGAGTTGTGTTATAGCATATAAAACTTATAAGTTTTGATGCTCTGTTACTAAACAAAATAGTTTTAACTCACTACAAATATATTTTGGATATAACATTTTTATTATTACTACATGATACAGTATTTTTGCTTTGGATAGTCACTCTCTTGATTTTATTACTACACAATTCAAACACAGTTACTTTGAGTACATGGACAAACCATGACTTCACTGTCAACATTGCATTTCAACAACTTTCATTTTTATAGCAATAGTGATGAAAATTTTGTGTTACAATAAAGTGTTTTATTTTAGTATATTGGAGAACCCATAAAAGTAGTATTGTATATATTGTTTTATTTTACTTCTAGATGTACATGATGTATTTTAGTCGTTTATTCTCAAATGAATGTACGAGTAGGGCATATGTATAGGACAGGACGCAATCTCATAATGGAGGCTAGGATGGTACATTACGATGATGATAAAGTGACTGTTAATGGCACTACTGTGTTGGCCACACAACCGGACAAGTGGCCAGTTCATTTTGTTGCAATTGTATTATCTTGTTTAGTATTATTATTGTTTTTATTTATTTTTTGTAATTTAAGTAAACCATTTATTTATTTCATTGTTTATCATTGTATTGTTGCAAATGCTTTGGTTATTTGACAAAACTCTTTTATAACTTATTAAAACTACTAAAAAAATTGGCAAACAACGAGTGTTTACACAAAATAAATATGCATACCGTACTTCGGTGATTCTTTTTATTCATCGTCGAAAAAGGCCTGATATTTTTAGTTACATAAGGTAAATTATAATCTTTTTTTGCATCAGCCCATGTTGTAATCAAAATGTTCGATAATTCTTAACGAACAGTTTTGAGTTCATTGACTGAGCATATAAAATAAAAGTATTGTAATACATGGAACAATAATTTCTAGTTACATTGTTGATTTAAAACGTTCGTAAGAATATGTTTAGAGTAAAATAATCTTCAATGCTATCTAGACCGTACAGTTGAAACAATTGTCAACTCAAGCAAAATGGTTTTGAAGACATAAGCGATTGAAAGAAAAACAGTAAGAGTTATACCATGTAGGACCTTTTAACATTTACTTAGGGATAACAGTATTACAGTGTAAAGGGAATGGCTGTAATGGCTAGGGTTTACCAGTATCAATATAGTAGTTTTCATCACTAGGAGCAAAAGTGGGTCTTTTTGGTGCGCAATCGTGTTTTAAAAACGAGGCGCAGCCGAGTTTTTAAAAACGATTAAGCATCAAAAAGACACTTTTGCTCCAAGTGATGAACAACGTTTTTTATCATAATGCATAATTTGACTTTTGATCGTTAAAAATATTAACTATTAAGATTTTGAGGTTATATTTACAAAGTAAGTAATATGCAGTGTTTACTTTTCTGTTATTTACAAACAATGCTCTTTATAACGTTTGAATTTCAAAATTCTGCTCCTCAACATTAATAAATTAATAATAATATACTTAGCAAACAGCTGACTTTTCAGTACTAGGACCTAAAAAATTCTCCAGATGATTTTTCAGTACTAGGACAAGAAAGAATCGGTTTTGGTACTATTGAGAGAACAAAAAACAGGCTGATTTCGTGCAGAATGATAAAAACAAATTATTGGAACTCAATTAGTTTTAATAAATTTATTTATATTAAACATTCCAAAGAAAACATACAGCTCTAGTATCCTAATGCAAGCAAATCAGGAAAAGCAGATGTTTCAGTCATAAAATATTTTTTAATTGAGTCCTGATCAAATGAAATTTGGTCGAATTTTGACCAGGGAATATTTTTAATTTAATTGATAGACTAAAATCAATTACTGGAACATAAATTGCTGTCTGCAAAAGCTTGCATAAAGTTGCATTTTGTTCCTCGTGTATCAATTATAATTTTTCTTGTTCAGGAAAATATTCTCCGTTAAATGAACAATGATCTCTCTCCACTGTATGTTTCGTTGTACTTTTTAAGTGCTGTTTCCGTGCAAAAATCAAATAAAAAATTGTTCAGGCTTTGAGAAACTTTTCAGAAGAATGTCACATTTTCATACGTATAAACTTTTCATGAATGATTACATCTATATTCCGGTAATAGACCAAATAATATCGAGGTACGGTATTTATTTAGAATCAATGTTGAGACTGCTGTTTCGGAGGAGTCAGTTAACAGCTTATCTTAACAGAGCCATCACACAGGCCACCTGGCAACAATGGAGAGAGAAGGTAAACATTACACGTGCTGCGGTGTAGGTGCCCGGCAGTTACATGTTCATCTGATTACGATAGCTTTAGTTACATGTTAACCAACCATGGTTACATATTAACAGTTGGTATTTCAAGCTTATTTGAAGGGAAATTGTATTGAAATGTTATACGTAGACATCAATATCATTTAATCAATTATTAATAACTAAATTGGGTTGGAAATCAACATTTAATTTTTTAACACAGATACTAATATACCTGTAAACCTCTTACGCTTCTAACATAAATTAACTTATATAAACTGGAATACATTAGTAGATTAAGACTGGGTATGTGAAATCTACTATATATTTTTTAACAACAATACAGTAGTTTACTCAAACTTCTAAAAACAATACTTTTCATTTATTTTTCAAATAAAATAGGAGTTTCAGTCGTAATAACATTAGGGATTATAATATACAATATCCATTATCCTACTAATATTGAAATACCCCCGTCGCAGCAAACCTGCATACTCAGCGAATTTACAATAGATGTCTTAGACTACACTCTAAAACAAGTACTGTTTGTACTGTTAAAAATTGTTTCCGTCCAAAGATTTATGACTTTGTAATTGAATATGGGGTATGTTGACCACCAGGAATCGATGGGAATTGAAGGCTAAAAACAAAAATAAAAAAACATTTTTGACACCTACAAGAACCCCATAAGAACCCGTTGATATATTAATCTAAAATTAAGAAATAATTAAAAACGTATTATGTTATTTAAATAACCTATTATTGGTTTTAAACTAAATGAGGTAAAATTTTGCAAGTTCCTATGTCATTCTTTGGGACGCAGGTTTGATAGGGGAGATGGATTGCCTGATTCACTTAAACAATTTCATTTATGGAAATATTTAGAGGACCCAAAGAGTTCAACCCGGGAGTAAAAGAGGGTAGAACGAACTCATTGACAACTATAATTAGGGCCATCATGCGAGAATAGCCGGGTAAAAGCACTAAAAGCTATTAAGATAATAACGAATTTACAAGCACTAACCTGTCAAAAAGCAATTAAGTAAGTAATTAAATTTACTTCTTTTTAACTGCGTCATTGTAAATTACTTTTTCCCTTACAAAATTCGAGGAATTCCTTGGAGCAATCTGAAACTTTTTGAGGTAAAAGGTTGTAATAAAGAAACTTCGAAGTTGCGAGGAAGCAGTCCGCAGCACGCTACGATGGATAGGTATAATTTTAAAAGCTGATTGGAATAAAAAATTATGGTTATTTCTAACAGCAACTAATGGTATTGCACCAGCCAACACAGTTTAAATAATTTATTTGGTAAGTGGCGTTTTTCGTTAATAGGAAGAGATTAATTTCAAATTATTAGCTTGTAGGGGCAAAGGACTATTGGTATATGATTTGTGTGAAGAAATATTAATTTTCACCTCTGGCAATGTTTCATTCTTGATTAAGAAGAGTGGTTGTACTGATTTGCCTATCACATGACGCTTATACTTCCATGTAGGCCCTACGCCACTGAAGATTAGCAGTATATTTATCAGATAAAAGTAAGTTACAAATGAAAAAAATTTTAAGGATTTTTTGTTTTTACAGTTTTTGCACTATGCCTTGATTGAAATTGTCCAATGGCTGCTACTATAATAAGACCTAGTCATAATATTTACTAAATTTCGGGCATCTATGTGCCGTAATAGTAAATAAAGAAATACAAAATAGAACAATTTATGTGAATTAATTTTAAAGTTTTAAAAGTACGACCTATTCTAAGTGTGAAGGGATTGGATTACGGCGAAAACTTCACAGGACTAAACTTGTAAAGCTTCTAAATTAGAATACAGGGTGTCCCGGAACTCTCTGGAACCCTTTTGTATATTTGTTCCTTGCATCGAGACAAGAAAAAAACATCATACAAATAGGGGTCTAAAATCCATCGTTTAGCCGCTAGCCGCCATTTTGTTTTTTTCACGTAATAATTTTTATTTTCGTAACGGATGGTTGTATTGAGTTCATATTTGGTATGAATCTTTATCATACTAATGTACATTTTCAGGAAAAAAATTAATTTTTTCTACTGTGTATTTTCAAAATGGCGGCCATTTTTTATTTTCAAACTAAAAAATCTCAGATTTGGTAAATTTCAAAAAGTATACTTTGGACAAAAAAGCTGCTAAATTAAATGATCTAACCAACGGTACCAAGTTTGTAAGGATCTGATTACAAATAAGGGAGTTATTGCGATTTTTCAGTGAAAATGGCCATAATTTGCATTAATTATAATTCAAAATCAATGTTTTTTTGGAGAAAAATTGCAATAACTCCGTTATTTGTAATCAGATCCTTACAAACTTGGTACCGTTGGTTAGATAATTAAATTTGGCAACTTTTTTGTACAAAGTAAAATTTTTTTGAAATTTATCAAATTTGAGATATTTGAGTTTGAAAATTTAAAATGGCCGCCATTTTGAAAATACACAGTGGAAAAAATTTATTTTTATCCTGAAAATGTACATTAGTATGATAAAGATTCATACCAAATATGAACTGAATACAACCATCCGTTACGGAAATAAAAATTATTACGTGAAAAAAACAAAATGGCGGCTAGCGGCTAAACGATGGATTTTAGACCCCTATTTGTATGATGTTTTTTTCTTGTCTCGATGCAAGGAACAAATATACAAAAGGGTTCCAGAGAGTTCCGGGACACCCTGTATAATACTAGCCAAACATACATCAATATATCAGTATATTTACCTGGTTAAAGCAAATTACAAACACTGTACATGAACAAATTTTAGGAATGGTAAGTTGATCATACCATCAAGAATTAAATTTCAGGAATTTCGTGTTTTTACAATAAAAAAATCTTTGATTGAAATTGTCGAATGGTTGCTACTATAGTAAGACGTAATTAAGGTCATAATGTGTACTAAATTCCAGGCATCTATGTCCCATAACGGTAAATAAAAATTATTAAAGTAGAGTAATTTTTGGGAGAAGTCTTTGAAATTTTGAAAGTACGCCCCTATTTAAGAGGGAAGGTAGTGAGATCCAGCAAAATTTCACAAGACCAAATATACAGTAAAAATAGAAAAACCTTACATTTTTAGGGTAACCTGTTGTCACACTCTTAAATTTTTTTTAAATTGGATTGAAAAAGAAAATTGTCAGTTTTTGGACTTTTCTTGGTGGTTTCATGCCAAAAGCCACCTATATGCCAAATTTAAAGTTTCTAGCTCTATTAGAAGTGGTCTAGAATTTTAATTCTTGTGAGTGAGTCATTGAGTTACACATGCGGGTGAGTTATTTAGATGAACTTCCCATGGACTATTGTGATCTCTTTATTTTACCACTGCAATATGGGGCTGAGTAAGTAGGTTATCTCCATTGTGATGTTTTGTAAGCTATATTCTTACACACTTAAAGAGGCTGTATGTTTTTCAAAGTAAAATGAAAGTAGTTTTTGGCTTTAAAGCATCAAGTCTCAGATAAAGTGACAAATAACAGTTTATCTTTCTTTTACACGGTATAGTGTATTTCTTTATAAATCTTCATAAACTTTTTAATTCTCAGTGTCAAGTCCAACATTCTGAGTTTGAATTAAATATATATGTTTTGTTGAATTTCTAAAGAGAATTTTTTAAACTCTATAAAAAGGATTGTTTTAAATGCATAATGTGGAGTGAACATGTGCCGCACTTAAACATATTTCCAGGTAACTATTCCAGTTAATGGCCATGTACCTGAATTAAATCTTGAAACAAGTGCGCCATTAGATATTCTTATTACTAAATTTTCACAAAAATTAACCGTGTATGTAAATATACGTAACAATCTATATACATATAAGCGAAATCCCACTCACTGACTCATCACGAAATCTCAGGAACTACTAAACGGATTTACTTGAAACTTTGAAGATAGGTTCGTCTTGCTTCCTAGGTGCTCACTAAGAAACGATTTTGCAAAATTCCTTCAGGGCTCCGCCCCACACGACTTCAAAGTTACCATGTTATTCTTATGGAAGCAACATTTTTGTATTGGAACATATGATTACATTAAAATAAATTATTATTTTGTAAACAGCTGTTCTCATTCAATTTATTGAAGGAAGATTAGTAATAAAAATCTAGAGGATAATAATTCCCTTAGGAATTCTACCTTTTGCGGCGATTGTGCTTAGCGACAAGGCTAAACCTGACGGGGGGTGATTACTGACTGACTCATCATGAAATCTCAGGAACTACCAAACATATTTACTTGAAACTTTAAACACAGGTTCGTCTTGCTTCTTAGGTGCTCACTAAGAAACGATTTTAGAAAATTCATTCAGGGCTCCGCCCCACAGGCCATCAATGTTTCAATACAATGTTATCTGCATGGCCAAATTTAAATACAAATTAGGAAACCTGCACGGTTGAAATTTGGAGTGATCTCTTTTTTCTTGGATACTAAAAAAGTGCTTTAAACAACCCCTCTAGGGCTCCACCCCACGGAAGCTCACAGTTACTGTATAGCCTACGTGTTGAAATTTGACACGGACAATTCTCTTATAGATACTTATTAAGCAACTGTTTTGCAAAATTTAGTTTTTGAAGCACTTTAGGGCTCCGCCCCACTGGACTTGAGGATTCCTTTAGGGCCTCCGGGGTTTAAAATTGACATGGACGTTTCTCTTTGCTCATGGGTGCTCCCTAAGAAACTGTTTTGCAAATATAATTTTCTAAGCACTTTAGGGCTCCGCCCCACTGGACTTCAGAATTATTACTTTAGGGACTCCAGGGTTGATATTTGACATGGACGTTTCTTTTTGCTCATGGGTGCTCCCTAAGAAACGGTTTTGCAAATATTGATTTCAAAGTTATTTAGGGCTCCACCCAACAGGACTTAAATATTACTTTTGGGCCTCCGGGGTTAAAATATGAATCGGACATTCCTCTGCTCATAGTTACTGACTAAAAAACGGTTTTGCAAATATAGTGTTTTAAATTGTTTAGGGCTCCGCCACACAGGTCTTGAAAATTACTCTAGGTCATACGGGGTTGAAATTTGATGTGGACGTTCCTCTTTGTCATAGGTGCTCACTAAAAAATAATTTTCAAATTTTCTTCAGGGCTCTGCCCCATAGGACCTAAAAATTACCATGGATAGAGGGTATAAATTTAATGTGGATGTTCCGTTTTGCTAACAGGTGCTCATTACGAAATGGTTTTGTAAATATAGTTTTTGAACAGTGCCATTACTCGAACAGTGCCGGTGCGGTCGACGCTAGTCGCGTGATTTGTGCAGTTTGTGTCTTGTGCTGGATCATCACGAATGTAAGTTGGATTTCTATGAAGGGGACTATAGACAATTTTTTTACTCCTGTTTCTCAAGGTATTAAAAGGTCGCGGTCACAGGTGTCACCGGAAAGTACCGACAATCTACCTGCTTTCGACAAGATGGACACTGAAAAAATAGGTGAGAAAACCTACGGTCAACTTATGTCCGATTTGAGTGCATTACTTGATTCAAAAATTGCTAACCTAGCAACTAAGGAAGAGGTATCAAACCTCTCGGTGCAAGTAGTAAATATTCATAGGGAAAATACTGTTATGAAAAGTGAAATTGAACAATTAAAGGCTAGGGAGGACAAGTTAATGGCAAAAATAGTTGATCTAGAAGGTAGGTCACGCCGCAACAATTTGATTTTTAAAGGACTTGAGGTGAGAGGCGTTAACCCGGATTATAAACAGGTAGTGAAACGGTTTTGCAATGAACTATATGGTGCAAGTGACACTTTGTGGATAAATAGAGCGCATCCATTAGGTAAGGACAAGTCGACTATAATTGCCCATTTGCCGTATGATGCCGACATAGATTATGTTATGTCGCGGACAAATTTACTTAAAGGGACAAATTATGTTGTGCATCGTGACTATCCTAGAGAAGTACGAGAAAAACGAGCTCGGCTGTCGGCAGTAAGAGGTGAAGTGGAACGAATCGCGGGAAGGAGGAAAACGCTCTTGGTGTACGATCATCTTACGATGGATGGATGCAGATTTACGTGGACCAACGACGGGCTCATGGCTGGCCGACAAAAAGGAGCCGACAAACTTCAGGCCATGTTTGGGCATGACTTCAATGGCTTTTTGACGGAGCTCGAGCAGCGAGGCAACAGCCGGAGGGACGGAGATGTGAGAAACCAACAGACCCCGAGAGATCCGACACCTCCAACACAGCCGGCGCCGACGGGCGGGGAGTGCAGCTCAGCGGCTCAGACAGGGCGGTGAGGGGACTACGCCAATCCTGGGACATCGGGCCAACGGAGATCGCCGACAGGACAGCGGGACAGGGGCAGAAACAATAAACAATACCTTAGAATTTTAGCGTACAATGTGTGTGGCCTAAAAAGTAAGGTTAGTGACGATAGTTTTATGAACCTTATAAATTCTTATGATGTAATTGTTCTTTTAGAAACTTTCATGTCTGAGAAAGATAGAGATTTTATTTCAACTTTTTTCAGTAGTTATAAGGTTTATTTTGAGCCAGGAATTAAAACAGCTAACTTTGGTAGATTTATGGGTGGATCTGTTTATCTGATTAAGAACAGCTCAGTATTAAGTCAGCATTTAGATTTTGTTAGGAAAGAAAATTTTACTTTGATTAAGATTAGTATAAATAATGAAGATGAATGTTTCCTTTTGCCAATATATCTAAACTTTAATTTTTGGGCCAGAGATTTTGATAACTTGAGGGTCTTTTTTGACAATAACACTTGTAACAATTTGTTTATATTAGGGGATGTAAATAGTAGAATAGGTAATGAGCAAGGGTTTACTTGTGAACAGATTACATCACTAAATGAAAAATTAAATAATATAAGGAAGTCTAAAGATTCTATTACAAATACGAAAGGTAGAAGGATTTTAGAACTTTTTAATGAGTTAGGAATGATTATACTAAATGGGAGGACAGAAGCAGATAAGGAAGGCGAATTTACATTTATTGGTCCAATGGGCAATTCAGTTATCGATATTGTGGCTGTCTCAGTTAATTGTTTAGATTTATTTGATAATTTCTGTGTGGTAAATCATTTTGGGTCTGATCAAATGCCAATTGAGCTGTGTCTGAGTGTGAGTGCTGCCGTGGCCGGGGCTGAGGGGGAGGGGGAACTGCTGCCATTGTTGCCGAGGTTAAAGTTTGATGAAAGGGAAAAAATTAACTACCGGAATCGAGTTTGTCAAGAAGTGTCAAAAATTGTTAATAAGGGGAATAATGAGGAAAACATAAAAGAAATCGTAAGCGCAGTGAGAAAAGCTGTCGGTTCTGGGCCACCTTTAAATAATTTTGAGGTTTCATTAAGTAATAAACAGCCTTGGTTTGACTGGGAGTGTCGCAGAATTAGAAAGCGGGTTTTTAAAATTCTTAATTTATTCAGAAAGATAAACTCAGAATCAATAAAAGACGAATATATCAAAGAACAAAGGTTATATAAATTAGTTTGCAGGCAAAAGAAAAGAGAGCATAGAGAGCGTCTAATTAACACTTTAAGTCAGGTGACAGACTCCAAAGATTGCTGGAAGGCAATTAATGGATTTAAAAAACCAGGTGTGAAAAAGGTTGGGGATGTAACACCTAATGAGTGGGTGAGACATTTTAAAGATCTGTTAAATCCGCCTCTGACGGCTCAAAAGGTAAGTTATGCGGCGCCAGCGATAAAGGATGCATTCCTAGATAAGGAGTTCTCCATTCATGAGCTCAAGGTCGTCCTGAGTAAAGCAAAAAAATAATAAAGCCCCCGGGTTGGATCGGATCCCTTTTGAATTTTATAAAAATGCACCTGAAACTTTATTAACACATTTATTATGTATTTACAATAGTATTTTCAGAAGTGGCCTAGTTCCTGACAGCTTCAAAAAATCAATTGTTTTTCCTCTCCACAAAAAGGGTGATGTCAACAACGTAAAGAATTACAGAGGTTTATCATTTATTGATTGTGTAGCAAAGTTATTCGTTAGTTTATTAAATTATAGATTAGACTGTTGGGTGGGTGAACGGAATATTTTAACTGAGTTTCAAGCGGGTTTTAGGAGGGGCTACTCGACAATCGACAACATTTATAACTTAACTTGTATGGTGAATCTGCAGCTTGCATCAAAGGGGGGTAAATTATATTGTTTCTTTGTTGATTTTACGTCGGCTTTCGATACCATAGATAGGCATGCGCTTATTTACAAGTTGTCATGCCTGGGGCTGTCGTCGCAGTTCTTGAAGGTGATGGCGGATTATTATACAGGTACCTCGTCGAGAGTTTGGTGTCAGAAAGGAGTAACTGCTGAATTTGAAACTACAATGGGCCTCAGGCAGGGATGTCCAATGTCCCCTTTGGCGTTTGCATTATTTGTTAACGACATACCCGACGCATTAGAGGGCGGGTGTAACTTTGGAGGCACAAGAGTAAATTGCTTGTTATACGCAGATGATATTGTAATTATTGCACCTACATCCACGGGGTTACAGCACATGATAACAAATTTAGAAGAATATTGCAATAGTTGGAATTTGAAAGTCAATTTAAATAAATTCAAAATTATGATTTTTAGAAAGGGAGGGAAACTGAGCAAACACGATAAATTCTTTTACAAAGGTGAAAGAATTGAAATTGTTAATAGTTATAAATATTTAGGAATTGTTTTAACGCCATCTTTATCTTTTCAACAAAATTTTGAAGAACGAGTAGGCTCTGCAAACTTAGCGATTAATACAGTTTGGGCGGGATTAATAAACAACAATAAAGTACCATTGGATTCCAAATTTATTTGTTTTGATGCAATTATTAAATCAATAGTATGCTATGGAGCGCAGGTTTGGGGGCATTTTGAGAATGAAAGAGTTGAATCAATATTCAAATTATTCCTGAGAAAAATATTTCGCCTGCCATACAACACACCGGGTTATGTTTATTATTTAGAAACAGGTTTTGGGAGACTGTATGAGTTCACTTTGGGAGTAAGTTTAAGCTATATTTTAAAAGTTTTGTTCGGTCCTCAAAACCGTTTGCCCTATGTACTGAGTAAACAGGTAGTATTAAAAAACTTGTCATGGTGTCGTGAATGGAAGAGATTAGGCAGGAAATTTAATGTGGAAATTGACTTTGGACACGGAGCAGATAGAGAGAGATTGCGGCAGCAGCTTATCGGTGTGGTAGAGGGGGAGAGGGTAGCGTGGCACGCGTATTGTGTGGGTAGAGCTCAAACATCGGTCTATCACCCGCTGTATCGCACCCTTGACCTTGGTCCTGGTGGCGGCGGTGTTCTCGCAGGCAGCTCAGATGTTGGCGTAATATCTTGGGTCATAAAAACGAGAGCAGAGCTGGTAAACCTTAATTACAAACCCTGGGTAACGGACGGGAATGGAATTTGCTCATTATGTAATCTAAATGAGAATGAATCAGTGTTTCATTTTGTGGCAAGATGCCCAATCCTGGCCAATATTAGATTAACTTATCTGAAAAAAAAGATTTCTTACAATGGAAGAATATGTAGATTTATTAAATAACGGGGATTGGCGGGGGTTATCTTTGTACATGAAAATGTCTTGGAGGTACCGCTGGGACCTGATTCAGGAATTTAATTTTTAATAATGCACAAGAAATAAGTTTATGGGGGGAAAAAATGTTCGGAATAATGGTCACATGTAAACTTAAATTAATTTTTAGATATTTTTTATTTTTAATTATATTTCTATCCTTATCTCATAAGGTCTAGCACTTTGTTACTATAGGCCTGCTGGCAAAGAGTTTTTTTTTTAGTTATGTAAGGCTTTCACAAAATATGTTACTTTTAGTTTATCAATTTATGCTTTGTCTTACTATTAACGATAGTGCCAACCCGGCAGACGGCTATCATAGCCATTGCTGTGGAGTGTTATAGTCCTTTTAGGTCCCCTTCGTGGAACCAGATCATTGTAAAAATTTAAATATTGGTTAATAAAGCACTTTTTCATTTCATTTCATTTCATTTTCATTTCATATAGTTTTTGAAGTTCTTTAGGGCTCCACCCCCAACTGACTTCAAAAATAATAAAGGGCCAACGGGTTTTTAATTTGCCATAGACATTTCTCTTTGCTCATAGGTGATCAATAAGAAACAATTATGCAAATTTCCTTTAGGGCTCCTCCCCACAAATTCTCAAAACTACCATAGATCCTACGGGTTGAAGTTTAACGTAAACGTTCTCTTTTGCTAATATGTGTGTGTTCACTAAGAAACAGTTTTGCAAATATAGTTTTTTATGTTCTTTAGGGCTCCGCCCTACATGGCTTCAGAATGGAACAGGGATAAAAATTTTACATGGTCGTCCCTATTTGCTCATAGGTTCTCAGGACCTTTTCTATTTAAGAAACCTTTCCTCACTAAAAAAAGGTTTTGCGAAATACCTTCAGAGCTCCACTCACACTACTTCATTGTTTCAATATCATTCTTAAGGAAGTAGATTTCGTTGCTCTTTAAAACTATTTTATTACCTATTCAATAAATTCAATCACGGGCGAAGCCGTGACGGGCAACAGCTAGTGTTTAATATTTTAATTTTATTTACCTGTTGAAGTACGCACGTGCTAAAATTATCAAATTTTGACCAAGTGAATAAGACGATATATTTTCCCCCTAAAGTAAATGGTGTGAAACCTAATATTCGGGGTACTTGGGGTGGATTAATAAATGTTATTCATAAAGATGGAACGAAGCAACAAAATACCCCCGTTGCAGCAGACCTTCGTACTCAGCGAATTTCCACCGGTATTTAAGTATATTTTCTAATTTTCCATAAAAGTTATGGCAGTATCTATATAGGTTTACCACAATATGGTCCTGGTGAAAAAATTCATTCCTTCCTAATTAGTGTACATACCACATTTTATCAATATATGTCAACAAATAAGCGAGATGGAAGCTTTTGTTGATTTTCCTTCAAATAAATTCCCCCATGAAAATAGTTGTTCAGATTTGATCAAAAAATAATATCAGATCCTGATCAAACTTGATCAGATTTGTATGGATTATGGGACATTCCCGGATCAAATTTGATCAGGAATTAGTTCAGAAATGAACAAATCTGAACATTTTTTATCAAATCTGATCAAAGCCCCTGACTAAACCTGATTAAATTTGAAACACAAAAAAATTTAAATATTAATTTAAAAGAAATTTTAAGCAATAGAAACGTGTTAAGAACTATATAACAGAGTAAATTAGAGTACAAAAGTCGATATTTTCAAAACAAAAATTGTGGCCGGCCGGGGGGTTCGAACTCATGACCTTCGGATCCGAAGTCCGACGCTCCACCGACTACACCACAACACTGTTAAAAACTGTTTGGTAATCAACGTCTATTAGCCTACATTCGTTCTCATAACATTATGGAAGTGCTGAATAATTTTTAATGATGTGTATTTTTTTATACAATAATGACAGTTCTATTCCCAACTAAAACCCGGCATTTAGTTTTCAACATTTCTTATTAGTAATTTAATGTTAAAGTGTCATAACTTAATTTTATCACTGAACTTCGTTATTGGTAATGTATACCTATGTTCATATATTTTTGTTGGAAAGTTAATATTAGCGACGGTTTTTAATATTAACCAATTATATAATATTTATTTAAAAATATAAAGATTCCATCTTAATGTTTTTAGGCAAAAAATATGAAATTTTAAGTTAATTAGGCCTGAACAAACTTGATTAACCCTGATCCAAGATATTTGATCAAATCTGACTACAATCAGGTCTGATCAATTTTGGTCAGGCCTGAATATATTTGATCAGGACTGATCAAGGCATTTGATCAACTTTATTCAGGCCTGATTATATCTGACCAGGCCTGATCATATCTGATCAGGCCTGATCATTTATGATCAGGTTCAAGTCCACCTGATCAGGCCTGATCAACTTCTTTGATCAAAGTGGATCAATTTTGTTCAAACTTGCTCAAATCTGTTCAAGTCTAATTATCTTTGATCAAATCTGTTCAAATCATTTTCATAGGGGAAATGTAAAACAAGCACGATCCTCTCCACTTCATGGTCTCCATCGCCGTCGTCTACACAGCCTCTTATGTTACAGAGGACCGTGTGATGGAGGTGGGGCTGAACGTCAAAGCACCAGAGACATTCCAGCTGCACTCCAAGCGCGACCCTCTCTACATCGTCTTCCCCATCACCGTCATCTACACAGCCTCTTATGTTACAGATTACCGTTTGATGGAGGTGGGGCTGAACGTCACAGCACTAGAGACATTCCAGCTGCAGCCCAAGCGTGACCCTCTCTACATCGTGGTCCCCATCACCGTCGCCTACACAGCCTCTTATGTTACAGAGGACCGTGTGATGGAGGTGGGGCTGAACGTCACAGCACCCGAGACATTCCAGCTGCAGCCCAAGCGCGACCCTCTCTACATCGTGGTCAGCATCACCGTCATCTACACAGCCTCTTATGTTACAGAGGACCGTGTGATGGAGGTGGGGCTGAATATTACAGCACCAGAGACATTCCAGCTGCAGCCCAAGCGCGACCCTCTCTACATCATGGTCCCCATCACCATCACCATCACAGCCTCTTATGTTTCAGAGGACCGTGTGATGGAGGTGGGGCTGAACGTCACAGCACCTGAGACATTCCAGCTGCAACCCAAGCGCAACCCCCTCTACATCGTGGTCAGCATCACCGTCATCTACACAGCCTCTTATGTTACAGAGGACCGTGTGATGGAGGTGGGGCTGAACGTCACAGCCCCAGAGACATTCCAGATGCAGCCCAAGCGCGACCCTCTCTACATCGTGGTCCCCATCACCGTCGCCTACACAGCCTCTTATGTTACAGAGGACCGTGTGATGGAGGTGGGGCTGAACGTCACAGCACCCGAGACATTCCAGCTGCAGCCCAAGCGCGACCCTCTCTACATCGTGGTCCCCATCACCGTCATCTACACAGCCTCTTATGTTACAGAGGACCGTGTGATGGAGGTGGGACTGAACGTCACAGCCCCAGAGACATTCCAGATGCAGCCCAAGCGCGACCCTCTCTACACCGTGGTCCCCATCACCGTCGCCTACACAGCCTCTTATGTTACAGAGGACCGTGTGATGGAGGTGGGGCTGAACGTCACAGCACCCGAGACATTCCAGCTGCAGCCCAAGCGCGACCCTCTCTACATCGTGGTCCCCATCACCGTCATCTACACAGCCATCTTTGTTACAGAGGACCGTGTGATGGAGGTGGGGCTGAACGTCACAGCACCTGAGACATTCCAGCTGCAGCCCAAGCGTGACCCTCTCTACATCGTGGTCCCCATTACCGTCATCTACACAGCCATCTTTGTTACAGAGGACCGTGTGATGGAGGTGGGGCTGAACGTCACAGCACCTGAGACATTCCAGCCTCAGCCCAAGCGTGACCCTCTCTACATCGTGGTCCCCATCACCGTCATCTACACAGCCATCTTTGTTACAGAGGACCGTGTGATGGAGGTGGGGCTGAACGTCACAGCACCTGAGACATTCCAGCTGCAGCCCAAGCGCGACCCTCTCTACATCGTGGTCCCCATTACCGTCATCTACACAGCCTCTTATGTTACAGAGGACCGTGTGATGGAGGTGGGGCTGAACATCACGGCGCCAGAGACATTCCAGCTGCAGCCCAAGCGCGACCCTCTCTACATCGTGGTCCCCATCACCATCATCTACACAGCTTCTTATGTTACAGAGGACCGTGTGATGGAGGTGGGGCTGAACGTCACAGCACCTGAGACATTCCAGCTGCAGCCCAAGCGCGACCCTCTCTACATCGTGGTCCCCATCACCATCATCTACACAGCCTCTTATGTTACTGAGGACCGTGTGATGGAGGTGGGGCTGAACGTAACAGCACCTGAGACATTCCAGCTGCAGCCCAAGCGCGACCCTCTCTACATCGTGGTCCCCATCACCATCATCTACACAGCCTCTTATGTTACAGAGGACCGTGTGATGGAGGTGGGTCTGAACATCACAGCGCCAGAGACATTCCAGCTGCAGCCCAAGCGCGACCCTTTCTACATCGTGGTCCCCATCACCGTCATCTACACAGTCTCTTATGTTACAGAGGACCGTGTGATGGAGGTGGAGCTGAACGTCACAGCACCTGAGACATTCCAGCTGCAGCACAAGCGCGACCCTATCTACATCGTGGTCCCCATCACCATCACCATCACAGCCTCTTATGTTACAGAGGAACGTGTGATGGAGGTGGGGCTGAACGTTACAGCGCCCGAGACATTCCAGCTGCAGCCCAAGCGCGACCCTCTCTACATCGTGGTCCCCATCACCATTACCATCACAGCCTCTTATGTAACAGAGGAACGTGTGATGGAGGTGGGGCTGAACGTTACAGCGCCCGAGACATTCCAGATGCAGCCCAAGCGCGACCCTCTCTACATCGTGGTCCCCATCACCGTCATGTACACAGTCTCTTATGTTACAGAGGACCGTGTGATGGAGGTGGGGCTGAACGTTACAGCACCCAAGACATTCCAGCTGCAGCCCAAGCACGACCCTCTCTACATCGTGGTCCCCATCACCATCATCTACACAGCCTCTTATGTTACAGAGGACCGTGTGATGGAGGTGGGGCTAAACATCACGGCGCCAGAGACATTCCAGCTGCAGCCCAAGCGGGACCCTCTCTACATCGTGGTCCCCATCACCGTTACCTACTCCGCCATCTTCGTCTCCGGAGTTACCGGGAATATAGTTACCTGCATCGTCATCGCCAGGAACAAACACATGCACACGGCCACCAACTACTACCTGTTCAGCCTCGCCATATCAGACCTGCTCTTGCTTGTGTCTGGTCTCCCGCAGGAAATGTATTCTATCTGGTCCAGGTAAGAGATAAAGTCATATGAGGTTAACCGAATCAAAGTTTAGGTCATAAGTTAAAAATAACTTGTAAATGCCTCAGTACAGTTTAATGTATCCTTTATCTAAACTTTGAAAATAAAATCTTCTAGGGGTTATTTTAATTATATTTATTTTTAATAGCAGCTTTTTATTTTAGTTAACATTTCCCGAGTAATGGACTTCACCGTATTTGATACTCTTTTTTAGAATTTCTAAACTCCTAACTGAAAAAAACTTTTTTAACAAACTCCTAAATAAAGAAATTTAAAAAGGTCAAATGTGTAATGGCAATTTAGCCTTAATGATTTTTTTAGTTCATTATAAGTAAACTCATTGTTGACAATCAGCTGAGCTTATGTATTAAGAAATTAATTAGGAATAAACTACGTTAAATTTCCTTTTTAAAATGTAAAATGCGTGTAGCGTGTAGCTATAATTTTGTGCATACAGCAAATCTATGAAAACAGGGAAAGACTTTGTGGACACCAAATTCAAATTCAAATTCATTTATTTCCATAAGAAGAACAACATACATTACAATTATATAGATTATGCTTAATTACTCTTACAAATTATTATTACTATAACAATACAATTGACTGGAAATTGTGCCTACATAGGTAAGGATACCTGTGCGTAGGCACGAGCCGTTAAAATTATGTCGTCCTTAAGAGTATAAGAAGGAATAAAAATAATAATTAATTTAATTATTACACCGAGTATAAACACCGTTTATAAACACCGAGTATATACTAGGAATACGCTCCGATGTCCGTCCCGTACGAGAATTTTTACTCACTTTTTAAGTTATTAGGTGACGCTTTTTATGATTCTTTTTTTTGGGGGGGGGGGGGGGGGAGAGGTGACAAAAATGCATTACGCACACAGGTAGCAAGCCTGTAGTGTGGGGCTCCCCTAAAAAACGGGTTTACCCTCTAAAAAACCTCCTCTACTCTTTAGGATTCTAACCTGGAATTGTTTATCACATTACGTCAGGCTAGGCCTAAATTTGGCTAACGCCGGTGGGGCTCACTCCTTATTCAGCCACTCGATCAAGGGATCTGGGACACTTCGCGGTCCAGATTGGGTTTCTTTTCCAGGAGGATGCCCCGGACGAACTGTGATAAACAATCCCAGTTGCCCTCATCCTCCAAGATCTTTTGGCAGACCGAGTCCACCGAAAATGAACAAAAAATTTGTGTGGCCTTCAGGCAGGACCCTTCCCAAGGGGCAGCGAAAGAATGTGTGTTCCGCATCGTCGGGAACGCCCGGGCAATAAATGCAGTCCGGTTAACCGGTCTTGCCCATCCGGTTCAGGTACGACAGAAACTAGCCGTGAATTGTCAAGAATTGGCCGCCGTTCCACCCATGGTTGGACGTGCTTAATAAGTCGCGCAGTCCATCGTCCTCGGGTGTCGTGCTCCCAGCTGTGTTGCCACTGCTGGAAGGTTCGGGA
Organism: Neoaliturus tenellus; assembly: GCA_030545055.2. NCBI lineage: Eukaryota > Metazoa > Arthropoda > Insecta > Hemiptera > Cicadellidae > Neoaliturus > Neoaliturus tenellus. Next base: position 264,263,814 of record CM061533.1, read on the forward strand.
GCGCTCTTCTGTTCTTCCCGTGTCCTTGCCAATCTCGCCTTGTCTCTGATAAATTGCCTTCCTCTCTCCTGCCAAGAGCTTGACAGGGATAATTCCGGCGACCACCAGGACGGCAGGCTCGGACACTGTCCGGTAGGCGGAACTCACTCCGAGCGCCGCTCGACTTTGAACTCGGGCGAGTCGCAACCTGTACTACTCTTTATCAAGAGCGTCTGCCCACACCTCTGCTCCATAAAGAAGCACGAACTGAACCGCGGACATCAACAGACGTCTTCTGCTGGATTGTGGAACCCCGACATTGGCCATCAGCCTACTAAGGTAAGAGACTACCTTAGCGGCCTTGTCCGCTGTACGGAAAATCTGATCCTTCCAGCTTAACTTGATGTCCACCATAATCCCGAAGTACTTAGCAGCACGAGTTGATTGGACCACCTCCCTTCCCACTCGGAACAGAACGACGGTGTCTATCCTCTTCTTCGTAAGGATTACAATCTCCTTCTTACGGAGAGCAAGCGAGAGACCGTGATCGGACATCCATGTTTTGACCACACTCATGACTTGGTTCAACTTAAGTTGGGCCAGCTCAACGTTGCGTGCGACAATGAGAGCTGCGACATCATCGGCGTACCCAACCAAAGTGGTTTCCTCAGGCATCTCCGACCTCAGGAGGCTATAATAGGCAACGTTCCAGAGATCCTGGCCGAGTATTGAATCTTGCGCGGCACCAGAAGTGACTTCCATCGTCCACGTTCTGTCAATTGTGTCGTAAATAAGGCTTTGAGAGCGGAGATAATCCTCGATGAGTCGCAGCAGATATGCAGGAACGCGAAAGGTGTTGCGAAGCGCATCCAACATATCGACCCACCTCGCCGAGTTAAAGGCATTCTTGACATAAGCATAACAAGAACTCGCACTACTCAGCGAGGGAAATGGTTGTGGCTCTCGGCTCTCTTCACAGCTCTCCATGGACTTTGGTGATAGCGTCAATCGTTGACCGTCCCTTTCTATAGCCATACCGACGGATCAGCTTCTCGAACAGCTTCCCAGCCGTGTCCAACGTGTAGAAAGGCCTGTGGGACGACGACAGCTCGGGATCACCTTTGCCCTTGCTGATCAGTACAAGTCTTGCTGTTTTCAATAGGGAGCCGTAAACACCCCTCCTACCAAACAGGCGTTGTGCATTCTCAACAACAAGTCAGCATTAATTGAAAATACTTTCTTTAAAGCCTCGCTAGGAATCCCGTCCGGGTCAGGAGCCTTGTTGCTCTTTAGGGAGAGAACGGAGGTTTCCATCTCCTCGAATGTGAAGAGTGGAACGTCATCTAACCGTCCAAAGTCAACCGGCGTAGGCCTACATCCTAGGCCTAGCCTACAAATAAATACATACAAAGAATGATTTTAGCAAAGACCTCAAAACAAGCAAGTAATTTAATAATAATTATGCTTACAATATTAAAGGTAAATAGATTGTAGAGCGAAAAAACAATACAATTGAAAATCCATGATTGCAAATTAATAAAAATCAAGTAATGTAAGTATTGTAGAATTACGCTTTCTTAACACTTAATGCATATTTTGTTACCTGAGACATAGGCTACAATGGCACAACACATTATAACTAGTTGTTCAATTTAAATCTTTCTCCCAAATAGACATTAGTTGTATCCCATAAATTAGTTAATCGCATAATTCCGTACGACAGCAATTCATTCCACATCAACATGCTTATCTTTTGGTATAATTTATAACTTCAACAAGTAAACATCAGTGGTGATCTATTTAATTTAACAAATAGGTCTGTCAAAATATCAATTAAATTTTATTTAAAAACGTAACATAACAGCGAGCAGATATAAACAATAAAAGGTTATGTTGTTTTCAGCATACACAGCGACAACTCAGCTACGATTGGGGAATACAAACTGATCATAGCAACTACAATACATTAGTCAAAACATGTAGCCTAAACAACTGTTCTGTCAAAATTCCGGAAAATAAGCTTTTTTAATACTTGAAAATAATTGCTCGATTATAGTTTATTACCTAGTTTAAAATACTTAAAATCTAACCTTAGAATTTCATTGAAATCAAATTAGTAATAAAAAAGCCTTTTGGGGGTCTATAATTCGCCTAAGTGAAATTTAAAGTCGATCGTATAGAATTTTTACACTCTATGTTCCATAGAGTAGGTAAAAAATAAAAAAAATAAATACTCACAAATAATATGTAAAACAATACCAATACCCTGTGATTATCCCTCAAATGTAAGTGTAACCCACCAGTAGCTTCTTAGTGGAGTGAGGTGTGGCAAGTAGTGGTTAGAGGATGCAAAGAATGCAAATGGTCGCTGTCATTTTTTTTTTTTTTTTTTTTTTTTTTTTTTTTTTTTGGAAATGGAAAATCTTTATTGTTTCATAAAACACATGACAAAAGCATATTACATGTACATATATAATAATGTAAGAAACAATAACCACCGAAGGTTAAAAACCTGTTTTGGTGGATTTTACATATTTTTATAACACAAACAATCGAGTCCTGAAGGGCAGGGGGGTGACCGATCACTTATAATACTATTTATAAATTAGCAAAAACAGTTTTCTCACTCTTCTGATTATATATAAAACAAAAATTTAAGTACAAAAAATCAAGTAAACTTAATATAAACATTTCTTACTATTCTACACAGAAATATTATCTTCTACTAACTTACCTATCAAAAAAACTACCTAATTAAAGTTTTGGATTAATCAAAAAAAGAATCAACATTTTCCAACTTTATTAAGAATAACCATACCTGTTTTAAGAAACTTACTTTATTTTTAAAAATTTTTATGCTTTCTGGCAAATGATTAAAAAACTTTGGGGCAAGAAACAAATAAAACTTTTTGAACACAGTTAGATTTGGTTTTGGGACATTAATATCATTTTTATTTCTCAGCGTTACTTTCCGATCCGAGTTAATTTTTATAGCGTTCCCGCTTCTTTCAAAAAATAACCGTAGCACTTTAAAAATATATAAATTTCTTAAAGGTAATATTTCAAGACTTTTAAACAAAGGTGCTGCATGTTCTGTTTTAATTTTATTTGAAATTATTCTAACGAAGGCTTTTTGTAGCACAATTAGTGGTTGTAGTGATGTTTTATATGCTCCACCGTAGATTGTTAATCCATATTCTAGTTTAGAATTTATTATGGCATAATAAACAGTTCTTAAAAGATGTTGATTACACACATATTTTAATAAATAAAATACTCTTATATATTTAACCAATTTGTTCTTTACATAGTTTATATGGGTTTTCCAAGTAACTTTTGCATCTAAATACAGTCCAAGATATTTAATTTCATTAACCTGTTCTATTTCCTGGCATTTACAAATTACATTGTTACAACTTATATTGTGATATATTATAGGGGAAGTAAAATTAACATTTTTAGAAAGATTGAAGATTATATATTTAGTTTTGGGGCTCATCACCATGAAATTTGATGTAAACCACCATCTCAAAGCATTCACATCATATTGCATGTTCATTTTTAGCTGTTCAATTGAATTTGATTCATAAAATAATGCTGTATCGTCAGCAAAGGCACATAAATTTCCTTTGAAACGGCCATTACATAAATTATTTGCATATATCAGGAACAAAGGTCCAGAGAGTACAGATCCCTGAGGAATACCATGCTGAATATCCCCCAAGTCACTCACCACTTCAGAAACCCTTGTTCTCTGAGTTCTACCACAAAGATATGAACGAAACCATTGCAGAGGGAGTAGTGGGGTTTGGTTACTTTCAAAACGGAAGTCGTGCCAATTGCCAGCCGCTGCCGGCCAGCTGCCATCGGCCAGCTGCCAAATCAGTCGCTGCCGCCATATGCCATGCCATATAGCTTCCGGTGGGGTAGGAGATGTTATTTGAAATTTGAAATTCAACTTGACAATTGGGTTATGGAAAGTATGTCAAGGTCATCCAGAGTAAGTTTTAAAAAACCCTATCCCGCTACCACCGGAGTAATAGTTCGGAGAGTGGAACTAACTCCGTTGATAGCGGGATAGGTATAGAATTAGGTTTGTGAATTTTATTTGTGAAAAACATACAATCAATGTGTGACAGCAGTGTTTAAACAAGTTGAAGTTTTGTTATGAACTACAGAGTTGTAAACACAAACACCGACGACGATGAGAAGGTAAACGCAGAGTCCCCAGATGATGTATTTAAAAAGTTTGAACAAACGTAACATCTCGAGTTGGTTTTCCCGTTCCATTTCCAATCGTTTGATTTCCAATTTCAATTTATCCTCTTCCATCCTTGTTACAAATGGAACTTCATCCATCATATCCATCATGTTTGTGTTTTTTGAAATTTTGAAAGAAGCGATGTTGATAGTTGAAGAGGCGAGGATGGAATGAGAGTTAAAAGAGGGAAATGTTGGTTAAATAAAGAAGTGGTGGGGGGGAAAGAGCGTTGTTACATAGAAGCGGTGGGGGAAAGATGCTGCTCATCATTTGCCTCAGAAGTTGTGTCCGACTGTAGAGGGGTAAGAGGAGTAGTATTTAGTAAACTGTCTTCATCAGAACTTTCAACCTTATTACAAATAGGACAAGCGTAAGTTATTTCCAAATTCATTGTAATAGCGTTAAATTTATCTATAATTTCATTTAAAGCATTAAATATTTCTTGTAAATCATCTTTTGAGTTTATTTCAAAACTAGCATTCATTCGTGCCAATTGAGAAGTGTTCATCGTTAGAGAGTTGGCAATCGAATGAGGATTAGCGCCTAGGGAAGGGGGCTTATATAATGGCGACCTTGAGCAGGTGTTTAGGGAGGGGGGCTTTCTAGGGAGGGGGCTTCTATATAGGGGACCTTGAGCTTATGATTGAATAAAACGTTTAGTTCTTCTTCTTCTTCGTCTTTTAATTCAATTATTTGAACCGAAGTAGTTGTTTCATCCTCTTCACTCGATGAAGAAAACAATTCACCAGGATTTAAATATTGAACTACAATTCTGAACCATCTTATAGGATATTCGTCAATGACAGAAAGTAAGTTTTGAAACAATTCTTCCATCTCCTCCCTGTCAGTTATTATATGTTCAAACTTGATAAATTTTCCTTCCATGTTGTTAGTTAGAGTGTTAGAAGTGGAATGATTTAATATTATGTAAAAATTAGAACTAATGGTGGGGGAAATCTCAAGGTCATCCAATTGAAGTTTTAAAAAAGAGTGTAAAACTGAAATTATACATTTGATGGTTCTACAGGATCGGAATACCAATCTGATCTGTATTTACATCTTTTTATCATATGTGTACAAAAATCATCTTGATGAGACTTGGTGCGTTGACAATGAGCAAGATCTAGAGGGTGAAATTTGAAACATCTTTGAGGACAACATGTATGAAAATATCTTGATTTGTAAAATTTGAAAGTTCGCAATTCCGGTGGCGGTAGTTGTTTTGTTTTACATTTGCAATAACAAGATCCGAAGAATTCACATTTAGTACAAGCTAACCCATCCACCATCATTGGTCCTAAATCTGTACACTGTTGTTCACAACAGTAACGAGGTTTGTACTTGTATTTTTGCTCTTCCATGTTGACGCTGCGGAGTCTAGTGAAAGAATAAGATTGTATAGTGATGAATAGCGAGTTTTATGTACTATGAAAAGTGGTAGGGGTAATTTCAAGGTCATCCAAATGGAGTTTTAAAAAATTATACCTTACAAGTGTAAGGATTATTGAAATTTAGGAAGTTTGTTTCTGTTTGTTTTCTTCAGACTTTTTTTCTCTCTCTGCCTTAGCCATAGCAATAAGTTCTTCTGTTGATAGTGGATGTACTTCAGGAAATTTTAAAATTAATTTAGCTTGATATCCTTCTTTAGTTAATACATCTAAATCTTGTGTCATTTGTTCAACAGTGTTATAATCCTTTCCATAGATTTTCCCATCAAGTTCAATCATCATTCTGTATAACATTTTGTAGAATAGATCTTGTTGTGGCGAGAGCTGAGAAGCGAATGATTATTTATCAAACTGTTACATCCTTTTTATGAACTTGACATTGATCACGTGATTCCTTAGTTGTAATTTTTATTTATTAAAAGTTATTCAACATTGGTAATACTTCTGGAACTTGACGTTATGTTGACCAGCTGGCGATGAAGAAGTTGTAGGTTGTGTAGAAAAAAATATTTCATCATCGCAATATTTTGTTTTAGTGAACATCCTTGTATTAGTAGCACTAACATCAACAGTTAAATGATAACCACCGGTAAGTAAAACTCGCATTTCGTTAGTTAAATCTTCAAGTTGTTCAAAAGTAGTTATGGTGTTGGTATCATAAGATGCACATTTAACCTTTAGGGACATGTTGAAGTTTTGTATTTAGTGATAGAGAGTGAGATGTGTACGGTACGAAAGGTAGTCGTAGACTGATGAATTTAACAAGTTGATTTTCACTTTTATTATCACACAAAATTGGGTCAAGGTCATCCCATGGAATTTTTAAAAAAAGCAACATATTGTAATGTACAAACACATTACAATATGTTGCTTTTTTTATTTTTTTTTTTAGGGTTATATCATATTTATTGAGAAACAAATACAAAGAAACATTTACAATCTTATGTACAAACTAATCAGTAGTAGGTGTTACATGAATTGTAAGTTCAGTAGAATTGTTTCCACTTGGTCCATGTGATACCAAATAGAGTGCGCCGGGTTGAATTATACGAAGATCTTCATTTTGTAGTAGTTGTACGAAGCGCTTTGGTAGGAAGATTTGAAATTTTGCTTCATCACCAATTGTATAAGGTGCCTCGCTTAATGTGCAATTTATAGCATCACCTACTGAAGTTTCCATCTTCTTTATTGTATGAATGATGTAGTGTTTTTCTTCTTTCAGCTCGGAACATTTTTTTGTAGGTAGGATTGTTGATTTTGAATGAGCGTTGAATTGTTCAACTAAATTTTGAAGTAAGTTGTTTGATGCCATCTTAATGTTTTTGCTGATGCTAATCTTCTTGTTAATAAGAATATCCGTTGGAGATGTTGTCTCTTCGGAGGTTCGAGTAATACTCATGCTGTGTCATGGTAGCGCTCTCACTTTTATTATCGAGAATACCCCCACCACTGACACTACCCCCACCACTGATGCTACCCCCACCACTTTGTTGAAGGAAATTATTCAAGCGGTAGGCATTCTTCAAAGCACACTGTGACCTTCGATGTTTAAAACTTTTTGATGAAATACAAAGTTCATTAAAGTAGCATTGGAAATCTCTATCTATTATTGCATTTATCACTTCATTGCTTGTAAATGATTGTATCCAATTTGCTTTTTCCAATCCTCTTGTGTAGATAGTTTTAAACTCTTTACAATAATGATTCATAATATGCGGCATCATGTTATAATGAATAAAACCTTCATCCCATTTTAAGTTATGAAAATGTTTGTTTAACCATTTGTTTGTAACTTTCGCTTTAGTTGTTAGTTTATTGAATGGAAATGGAGGTTTGAACAAGTAATGATAAATTACAGATGTGTTCATATCCAAAATTACTAATTCTTTAATAATGAAATTTCCATCATTCCCTCGAAAAGCTTGAAATTCAATTATACCTCTTTTAACTTCCATTAACTGTGATGCAGTAGAAAACGAAACCCGTTTGTTCATGATGAAGTCTCATCCACAACTGACTGTTATTACAAACATGATTGTTCTTCTTTTATTTCTTGCGCTTCTTCGTTTATATTAAAATTGGTGTGATAGTTGTTTAATTGTCTCCACATATCCACTTCTTGAGGTATTCGATTAAAAATTGAAGTATCCACAGGACCATATAAAATTGGAATGAATGGTTGTCTGTCCAATGTATCGATTAGATAATCTTTAATTATTGTACTTGAAAATACTAGTTGTTTTAAGTATCTAGTGACAGGACCGGTAGTACAACTTAAAGTGTAAAATTCTTCTTTAGTGAAATGTAATTTTACATCATGTCTAGTTAAATCTTTGAAGCGAACAACTTGTCCCCCACGATGTTTGATTATATCAACTTCAATATTTGATTCTAATAAACTTAATCTTGTTCTTTTTCCAAATGTGTTGTTAGTTAAATAACATTCCAAAAGATGTAAATGTTTCATTAGAGAATCCCAAGAAGTTTCAGTAAAGATAACCATTTTACTTCCTTGATTTAACATAACAATTGGTGAATAATCCAATGATTTTACAATTCCAACAGATATACTTTTTGTCATGCATGAAGAAATAGGGTAGAAAATTCGAAGAAATACTTCTGTTAAAATATTTGTTGTAATGTTAACTTCAACCTTTTTTCTTTTTACTTCTTTTTCATCTTCTCCTTCTTCTTCTTTCTTCTTATGTTTGTTAAACTTGAGGAATTCATCCATTTCTTGTTCAACTTGCTTTTCTATATCAGAACTATTTTCATCCATTAGAGGTGTATTTTCTTCTCCGTTAGTAGAATTCATCTTGCGAACGATGTTTCCCAAACGACGGTTGAAGATAGAATGAAGTTTCTACTAGGTAATTTCCTGCTTTTATATTTTTTGTAAAATTTTTGAAATTTATACAATTACATAATTGTTTATTTTCAACTTGTGTTTTATAAACAAAATTCTAACCTTAAAAATTGAGGAAGATAATTCTAACCTCAATATTTTGCAGTAGTTGTACTAATTATTCTTAAAGTACATTCTTCACTATTCCGGTCAGTGGTGTGTAAGTAACTATTTTATCATGTAGAATTAGACAGTATGCCGAAGTTCCATCCGCTACTGGTTCTTCAAATTCCATTTCAATTTTTATATCCACACTTGATGATTTTACTGATTCATTTTGTTTTGAACAATCGATTACAATTATTGGAGCTTTGGAATAATACTGATCAGGTGATAATAGTGGTGTATTAGTCTTTCCATAATATGATGATTGAAATCTTGCATACATATCATATAAAATGGAAAAACGTTTTTTGCTAAACATGACATTTAAATTGTCATATGGAAAGAATTGAGAGTTTAAGAAAACTTTACAATTCTTTATTTTACAGTGATCAAATTGACCAGCATTTGCAGTAATAACATCTTTTCGCTTAGTTTGAAAACCGAGTATTATGTACCTTGCACGTTCCAAGTAAGTTGATGTTTTGACGGTCCATGTTTGTCGTTCTGTTTGAGGTAATGTAGGGTATTCATGAAATTCCCAACTTCGGAATGGCATTACAATGTCACGGTCAGATTTTAACTTTCTTAACAATACGATTCTATGTTCATCAGCCAATCTTACATGAGGTACTCTCCAAACAACTTTATCCAATTGTAGTTGCCATTCCAGTTTATCTTCCGTAGTTGCAGGGTCTGCAAGTATTAAGTCCTTATTAGTTGAAGATCTGAGTAATACTAATTCTTGTTTAACATTTATTATAACCCTTTTGTAATCTTCAGCAAATCCTAAAAGCAATCGTAAAGGTACATGAAAATCAAAATGACCGTTGGAAGCAGGTGTTATAGTGTCTTTATCAGGAGCAACCCATCCGGCAGTGACTATTGAATTCTTCTCATGTGGTGTTAATGATGTTAATCCTTTTAATGTAGTTGTTATACCAACCTTTTTTGTTGAATCAACTGTCATCCCTGATATCTCATATCTTATTTCATCAAAAAGATATGCCATTGGGTTATTTATAAAAGGAACTGTTGAAGCAGTTTTTCCATCCAATTTTAATACCCTTCCTTCGATGTACAAATAACTTTCACATGGTAATGTGTAAATATCTTGTTGTTGAATGGGAATTCTTATTTCATCATTATTGTTTAATTTTGATGAAGTGTAAGGGTTGTGTGTGTGATATTCCTTCTCCCATAGTGTTTCGTCGAATGTCGGTCCTTGAGATATATCCAGGATATCCATCGTTGTTAAGTTTCAATCCAATCTTTTGTAGAAAACGAATGTTGTCTGATGTTAACTCTTCCAATGTCGAGGAGCTACTGAGCTCCCGACTCTTCCGTTGTGGTTTAAATGATAATCCCATGTTGATTTTTATGTCGCCGCTCTGATGTGTATTCGTATAGTAATTGTTTCTCCTCTAAAGTCAACACTATGACCGTCTTGATCCAATATGTTCAGTACGATGTCTGAAATGAAACTGGTGTTTAACGGTAGGTATATCAAGTTTTGTGGCTTCTCAACAATTTTAAAACCTGGAGCAACTGTTGGATAAAATGTATGTAAAATATGCTGATTTACTCCTTCTCTATATGATCCATGTATAATATTACATGTTACATCAATACTATTTACTTTTAATATTGTAACAGTTGTATTACCTGAATGAGTAGTTTCAGGAGTTAAGATTTTCTTTTTTGTATCTGTAAATCCAAGTAAACTGCCAATAGAGTTTTTCATTCCGACATCGATATAATATTTTGAAGTTATTTCTGCTTTTAAAGTATTATTGTTTCCTTTAACGGTGATATTTTCTTCTCCGAGTTTTTTCTGTAGTAATTGGTTTATATCATCAATTTCATAAGCTCCAGTAGGAAATGTAATTATTTTCAATTCTGAGTATTTTCCTGCAGCATCCTTAGTTTCATAATAATGTAGTAAATTGTTTTTTCCTTCTGTAACATTAGGAATTGAATTGTAGGTAGTCAAATCAAGTAATGCTGCTTCCCATAATCTTTCCTTGGATAAACGCAATGCTGGGAATAGAGTACTTTTTAATGTGGATGAATTTCCACTCAGTGACACTGTATACGATGACATCTTAAAGGTGACTGACACTTTTCGCTAGAAACTCCAAACATAAATGTCCACATATTTCAGTATTGTTAGGTTGTTCTCTTTTGTAATTGTAAAAAATGTTTTTGGAGTTTTGAAAATAATGTTGAAGTTCTTTAGGCGGTGGTAGATTGCCAAAACTGTCAAAGTAGTAAACGGTTTGTCCGAGCTTTTTATAGCATACCCAATGAGTGCCTGGACCATAGGTGGAATCCAAATTTACTATTCCAGTTTCATTTTTCCATATTTTAGTTGGTAATGCATCTTTCATAAAAACTCCTCGAAAGAATGGTATTTTCAAACATTTTACATAATCATTTAACTGATGATTAGTTAAGGCTTTATTTGGAATTATCAATTGATTTTTTTTATTTAGTACACACGGTACGGTCTTAGGTATAAACCTGCTCCGTTTTTTACCATTGACCAAACAGAAGCCTTTTTTACTTTTGCTTTACGAGTTCTACGACGTCTCTTTCTAATATTTCCACCTTTTTTGGGAGCTCTTCTTTTTGCAGGTCTTCCTCTGCGACGTCGTCTTCCACCACCAAACTTAGCTTTTGTCTTCATGGCTGTTGTTACTGCCCAAGCCGCTGCTTTTTCTGCAATACTTGCGTCACTTGATTTTACTCTTTGCCAAGCTTTTTCTGCTAGAATTTTATCTGCTATTGATCTATTTGTTGAATCTTTAAACTTTGAATATGCTATATCGTGTTGTTTGCAAGCTTGATCTAATTTATTAATTCCAGGATCTCCTCTTGCTAAACGTTTTGCCAACTTAGTTCCAGGTCCACAATATTGATAACCTCCAGGAATATGTAATTCGTATGGTAAAGCGTCTATTGCTCGATTTACAACAGCACCAATAGGTATCCGTCTAAGCAGGGATAACGCAGTTGAAGTTATACCACGTCCTCTCTTGTTGCTGTCTTGATGATGACTGAGTGATACGGCCTTCATTATGTAGTCTTATATAAACTGGTGTGTTTACTCCACAAGATACATTACATAAATGAATAAGTTATGTATAATTTTTTATATTTAAACACTTAGTTATTCAAATTAATTATATATTGATTTATAATTCTATTTTTAATCCAAGCTTCCCGTTCATCGGGTTGAATTATCACATGACTCGTTGTACTAGCTATATGATTATGGGTATCAATAAGTAAATTGCCCACTATTCTTATTAAACAATCTAAATTTACAGCATCTTTTGGATGTTGAGGATCATGTAATTGCATAATACGTTTATCATTACATGTGTAAGCTGTTGAATCACTTTTTGATGTTTTTATGACTTGTCCAATAGTAGCAGCATCATTTGAATCTTCGCCTGGTAAAATATTAATTATTTTCTTCATCTTTGCATCATATTTGGTCCCAAAGTGTTTATCCCAAGTTATTGTTTGTTTCATTGTAACACAATCATTTGCTTCGTAACCAGGATAAATATCTTTTATTCTTCTATTACGACCATTGTATGTACCTAATGTACCACCAGTAGCAATTAATGTTTGCACCATTAGAGGTACATCTGTATCTTTTATACCAAATCTTCCATTTGTTATTGTTTTACGTCCTGCATCCCATTCATCATTATTTCCTTGCATTAAATTAAACTTTTCATTTCCATGTATAAATTTATCTCCCCGCTTTAACACGGCATCTTCATGTTTTACAAAATTGGATGTTTCCTTTTTTAATTCTTTAGATAATTGTTCTATAGTAACAGCATCTTTTGGTTGAGAACCAAACTTTACATTTGTCAATGTTTTACCATGACAATCGATTTCATTAACATCTTGTAAAATACAGTTGTCCTTGATGTATTTTAGGTTTACAGCATCACCGTCTTCCTTTGGGTATCCAATGTCATTTATAATAAATTTATAAAAAGAATATCCATGTTCAGTTTTTTCTGGTATTATAGAATGTAAATATTCTTTATTAACTGAATCTTTATCATTTTTGGGATTTCCCACGTTGGTTATTCTATAATTTCCAGCATCATATGTTTGTCCATCTTTTAAGTTGTTACCCCATTGCAATTTTAAAGTATTTGAAAGTTCAGATGATAAGTACTCTTTAGTAATTGCATCAGAACCTTCAGTTGGTTTACCAACATTAATTAATCTATGTGATTCAACATCATAAGTATTCTTATGTAATTTCAATGATGTTGAAGTAGCTTCTTTTACTGTCTTTAAATTTGCTCCATCAGTATCTTCTTCTGGATCTTTAACTAATTTTAAACGTTTATTACTTATGTTATAGTCACCTTCAGGTGTTTGCGGTAATCCGCTTCTTTTTCTGTCTTCTCCAACTTGCACTCCTAATGCGGAGTAGCGTCCGAACTTGTCGACGCTCATGTTAGAACTGATACATCTTATACTTGTAACTTCTTTATATTTGCGGACAATTATACAATTATACCACGATTTTTAAGTTCATCAACTAGAGCCACCCATTCATTATTTAAACCAGTATGACCGGCTTCCATAGCTTCATGCAATAGTCTCATTCTGTCAACTAATTTATTGATGTCGTTGTAATAGATAACATTTGTATTGTATAGATTTTTCATTAATCCTTTACCAGATGTTGAAGTATCTCCTTTACTCTTTTTACCATGTTGTTCAAGAAGTGATAAATCCATAAGTGATAAAGATTTTCTTTTTAAAGGTTGTCTCACAGCCGGTGTGGTACGTAATGTTGGTAATTTTCGTGGAGGAAACAATTTTTTTATAACAATACTATATTTTGTTGCACGTGAACGATTAATCATTCCATCCTTTGAGTAGTTTCTTTTATGAGCGTTAGTATTTTGTAAAATTTCTTTAAAAGTATTTAAATCTTTTGCTGAATATTTTATTGGTATATTTTTAAAAATTAATTCATATAATCCTTTTGTTCCTTTATATCTATGGTCACCAATAATGATATAATCGTCTTGAGTTACTTCAAGCTTAGAGTTACCAATTTTCAATTCATTTCCATCAATTCTTGCTCCATATACATGTGATTTACTTAAATTTGGATTTGATTTCATGTCATGTAGCATTTTCATTATATATTTTCGTCCAAGAGGTCCATGTTGTAATATATCACTACTCAATTGAGTTAAATTTGGAATAGATTGTTCTGCTTCAGGTATTGGCTGTTCTTCCTTTTCAACAATTGATTCTTCTTCATTTTTTGTTTCTTCTTGTTCACTAGCACTTGTATATGAATCATCATCATCATCTTCTTTTTTTAATGCTTGTACTTCTTGTTTAGAAACTGGTAGTAAAACATCTCCTTCATAACGAGGTTTACCAATAGTTTCTGATATCTGTTTTAAAGGTTCCGTGATAGGTTTAAATGTATTCTCTAAAAATTCTTCTCTTTCACTTAAACCCATCCTTAATGCACGATTCTTTATCCTAATAGAATCACTGAGTGATTTTATTTCTTTTAATAGTTTTTCTTGATTCACCATGTTTACACTGTGAAGTTCAAAGTGTTACTAGATGTAGCATAGGTAGTTCAACGTATTAATACAAATTTATCCAATCCTATACGATATCTACCATTTTTAATATCTTCTTCTTTCATAATAACGAGAAATCCATATTTTTCATTCCATGCTTTACCACACATTTCTTTAAATTTATCAAATGGCATATCCGCATTAACATGATCATTATATATATGCTTTAAATTTGTCTCATCTTGCTTAAAGATGATTAACATATTTGCATTGTCTCTTATAAGTTGTTTTGGAATTTTACTGTATGTTTGACCAATATAAATGCTATCAATATTATTATGTCTTCCCATAGCAAAATAATTTCTTATAGTATCATGATTTTCACAAGAAACATCGTCAAATATAAAAATGGAAAATGGTTTTGCTTCACCTGGTTGCATTATTGTTTCACTAGCATTAAACTTGTAGAAATTCACTTCAGGTACACTTGCAAGTATTTTATCTAATAATTGATATTTTGGTTGTTGCAATGATTTTGAAAAAATATATATATTGTTAAAGCGTAAACCTTTAGGATTAGTTATAAGGTTAAAGACAACATTAGTTTTTCCACAATTTGAAGGACCAGTTATTAAACATCTTATAGTATTTGGTAGTAATTCACCATGTTTACCATGATTTAACTTATTATTGTCAACTGTCAATTCATCAATATTATTAATATTAAATCGATCTTTTTGTTGTACAATCTCCATCTTGTTTAAAGGTTAAACACATAATGAGCTATTTAATAACTATACCAAGTCTTTTGAAGGAATCCAAGAGTCTTCACTTTTATCAAATCCTAACCACCTAACTTTAACCATATCCTTTTTCCTTTGTAAAACCTTTTCAACAAGATATACATCACCAACTGTTGATTTTAACAACTCATGTCCATAGAATCCACCTTGAAGTAATTCACCCTTATTATCCTTTAAAATGTAAGTTTCAGGTATAGTTGGTTGCACTTTATAAATTGTAAATACTTCATTAGTCCAATTTGGCAGATATCTTTTACTAAATACACCTTTGTATTTGCTTATACGAACTTTATCATTAACCTTAAACTTTTTTGGTTGTAACTTTTCTATTTTTGGTGTTGTATTATTTTTGATGCGTTGTAATACAATTTTAGCATTAGCACTGTTTACTTGGATAGGTTTCATTCCAATGGTGCGATGATATTTGTTGTTATACTCTTTTATAAGTTGTGGTAATATGTCATACCACACATATGATCCTCGTTTTGAAAATTGTTTATACATAGCTCCTTTTAATGTTCTATTAAATCTTTCAATTATTGAAGCTTTAACTTCAGAATTTGTAGAATAATGATTTATTTTATATTTTTTCATCAAAGCTCCAAAATCTTTATTAAAATATTCTTTTCCATCATCCGTTTGTAAATGTTTAATTTTAAATTTATTTCTTTGTATTGTTGTCTCCATAGCTTTGGTAACACTTTTACCAGTCTTGTCCTTCAAGGGTAAAGCATCAGCTATTTTAGTAAAACAGTCTATAATTGTTAAAATATATTTAAATCCTTTGTTTAATTTACTGTGTGGTATCATTTCAATAAGATCAGCTTGGTAAAGATCATTCATTCCTTTAATGATTGTACTTCTTCTTGGAAATCTTCTTCTTGCTGGTTTATGTAGTTCATTTACAATCTTATCCTTTACACTTTCCATCTTAAAGTGTTGCTTGCACACTGTTTGTAGAAATACTGATCCATACAATGGTTTATTCTCTTATATATAGTTGAAATAAAGGTCAAGGTCATTTAATATTAGTGTAAAAAAGAGGGAACATGGCATTGAGCTTGCCATGTCCCCTCTTTTTTACGGAAAGGAAAAAGGAACAAGGTAAAGGACGAAGAATAGGTTTACTGGTCGATAGGGTTTAAGGAATAGTGGCCAAATGGTAGAGTATTAATTTTATCTTCTAAAATATGTCGCTTGTCATCTTTGTAGCTTAATGCCCACTTTGTTTGTTTGACACTAAAAAGTTGGTGGTTATAACTTCTAATAGTGTTAAATGTTGCAGTTGTTTCAACATTTTCAAACAAACATCTTTTATAATGTTGAAACTGTACGTTCTTCTTTAGGAAAGATGTCTTTATTCCTTTAGCTTTTTTTGTGACTTGATATTCATTCCTTTCATTTATGTACAGTTGAAATGAATAGAGTTTAGACATTAATGCTACAATTTCCATCATCGGCACACCATTTGTTTCATCTTTAAATTTTCCCAATACTTTTTTGTTTTTGTCATAGTCGTAATTTGGATGGTCCTTAGGATAATCGGAAAAATCAAAATCATCTTTATATACAAAGGTCCGTAAATCCTCATACATGTCATTTGTTTTAATCCAGTAAATAAGTGCATCCGTATCCATATATACAATACCAATGTTATCTCTTCCATAATAATTAACCATCTTCTTATAATGAAACTCGTACATGTGTGTTTTAGAAATATCCAATATTGACATTCCAAGATATAAAGGACGATCCAATACAACTGATTTTTTGTTCATAGAAATGACGACAAGATTTTCATTTATAATTACCGATGAACCAAAGTTTGGTTGTTGCACTAGTTTCTGTAATTTTACTGGATCAGTTACTAATTTGATATTCTTATGTTTCCTTTTGTTTTCTAAAGTCTTGCCAAATATTGCATTGTTCATCAGTTTGAAAAAATCTTTTTGAAAACTTGATGTAGCAGCAGCTCTTCTTCTTGTGTTGTTGTCGATGTACGGTTTCAGCCAACAAGATTGAGAGAATTGTAGTATTCGATTAATTTTTGTAATTTTTAATCCCAAGTCTAAAGCCTGTTGTATCATCCAATAATGTCCAACATACCTAGACTTATTGTTTAAAGTCATTAATAATTTTGGCCATCTTCCAGTAGGGGAAATTTCAGTCTTTGGAAGAAGTGGTAAATCGTAATGATGATCATGAAGATGTTCAGGATATTCAAAATCGACGTCAAAAATGTAACCAGTTTCACCATGCTTTGGTATATCCATTATGTTTCCAATTGATTCTGGATCTATCCATTTAAAATTATCATATGGAAGGGGATTTGACATTGCCCATCCGTATAAGTTATTTGCATCGAAATAACCTAGAAATGTTGTTGGTTTTGATGCATCATAATCGGGCAGATACTTATTATTAGCCTTAACATGTCTGGTTACACTTTGTGTCAATCCCCCTCGAACTCCTGATTCTAACATTAAAACCATATCTATATCAGTAAGAAGTTGTAATTTACAATTTGTTTCTTTCAACATGGCTTGCCATGCTAGTCCAGGTGAAGTGTATGAATGAAGAGGGTCCAATCCATATGCTGCAAAACATGTATTTCTAAATTCTTCCATTATATCACATAATAAAGTTACATCTAATTTAACATAAAAATCTGAATATTCTCCCAATGTTGTAAATCCTAATTCATTCCATACTTTACATGCATGATCATAATCCTCTTGAGATATGTCCATGTCGTATAGTTTACTTTTAAATTCTTCTTTTGGCGGAAGTGATGTTTCATTAAACTTTTCTAAACTGTCTATATAATCATATGGGAAAACACCTTTCCGAAGTACGAGATCCAGTTTGTCGTTACTTACAATCTTTTTTGTTTCAATAAAATCTTGTTTCCTTAAATTTTCAGAAAGTTTAGACAAACTCGACGGCATAAATCGGTAGGAGTCTAAAAATCTTAATTTGACATTTCCAACTGTTTTAGAGAAACTTATAAATTTTTCTGAAGTTTCAGCCAATACATCTATCGAACCATAGTCTCTTCCTAATTCAGGTATTATAAAATGAGCATCATACCCACTGAGGTTATGGAGAACCACAGGAATAAATAGTGGTAAACGATAGCTCAAATTACATCTATTACAAGCAGCACCCCTGTAATAACCTGTAAGGTGGTCATGATCTTTAACTTTATAATTGTCAATGGTAAATTCATTTTTACATAAGAAACAATGAGTTGCATTTTCATGTTGAATTTCCTCTTCTTCCTCCATCGGTTTCATTGGTATGATATTTGTATATAATCTTTGTACATTTTCAGCTATTAAATATAAATGGTCAAGAAATATTGTTTCCACATTTTCACCACGATATACTAGAGGTTCTGAAGTTAATCCATATTGGTTTAAATGTTCTTCTGATAATGTCGATTTAACCATTAAACAAAAACTATTTGGTTTATGCATTTGATATTTGACACTTTTTCTAGCTTCACAATTTTCATCTTCTATAGGAATTAGTGTTGATTCAAAATCAGCATATACAACTATAGGGATACGATATTGATGATGAACTTTTTGAAATGTAATAAATGCTCTGCTTTCTGAAGGTAAAATAATTTTTGCTTCATAATTATTGTTACATAATCTTTTGTGCTCTTGTAACCATTCCATTCCTTGTCTTCCTTCTCGTTGGAAATTAAAACATCTTTTGCAGATCAGCTTTTTGTTTCGATTTTTTGAAAGTTGTTTATTAACAAGAGAGTCAAATTTCTTTATATACACATAATGAGATACATCTCCTTGTGTTAGTAGTAGTAAATCTGTATGATCTGCTAGTTCTTCTTTAGCAATACGTAAAGGATAAACTTTATTTGAACTATCTAATCCAAAAACATTAATAGATGTGCCGGGATTTTTCTTCTCAAATTTTGATATATCTTTTAGTGATACAGGATAACTAATTCCTTGAAAGTTATATCTATATCTTTGATTTTCATAGTGCTGGTTTGGTTCATTACAATGATTTGGTACAAATTTACATGTCATCGCATATCTAAAACATTCGTTATCTTGATTTTTCACATTAACACATGATCTTGTATCTTCAATTATTTTTGGTAAACGAATATAACTAGATCCCATTAGTCCATATCCATGTTTATGAACTCTTATATTTAATCCTTCAATACTTATAAGACTCCACCCTGATCCTCGTCCTTCATGTTCCTGAATTTTAGTTAATATTTCTTCTATACATTTTTCAACTATTGAATCAATGTCTGAACTTCCTATGATAGTTTGATTTTTAGTTATAAATCCTCTTGGTGATAATTCTTCTTGTACATTTATAAACATAGCTTCTAGTAGTAATCCAAATTTGAGAAAATTCAATCTTTTTAATTCTTCTTTTAAAGTTCTACTGATGATTGGTTTTGCTTCTCTAATAAATTCTTCTAAGTTTAAATCTTCATTTTGAATCTTATGATGCATTACTACCTTTCCAGGTAAAGCTGATACTTGTAAATTTGGTAAAGTTGTTGTAGGTCTTGCTGTTATTTCATTTTGTTCTTCTTGTTCTTCTTGTTCTTCTATGTTGTTGTGAATTAGTTCCTTATGTATTTCTAACAGAATATCATCATTAAACGATTCCAAACATTTATCGCAATGATACATGTTTGGTGGTGTTCACTCTTCAAAATTTCGCCAATAAATGAAATGAGCTCTCCCTTTCCTTCTTTTATAATAGTTCCCCCACTACTATTTCATCTTCTTCTCCTTCACTTTCAGAAGAAAACAAACGTCTTGGACAAAATATTAATCTTCTACTAACAGATTCTTCATTAATATTCTCTATATGAATTGGAGTTTCAATATGTATTTCTTCATATTCAAATGATGACGAAGACTCTGATATTACTACATCCATATCCAAATTTTCATTCTCCACATCATTGGCATTTTCTTCTTCTGATGTTGTTACATCCACATCCATATCATTTATAGTTTCTACTTCTGAAGTTTCGCTATTATTTTCATCTTCTTCCATATTTAAATCCTCTAATTGAATTTTATACAATATTTCAATCATAGATTTCCTTGGATAATCGGTGTTGTCTACAGGAGCCATTTCCAGTAAATGAGGAATAACTGTTTTTAATCCGGCTTATATGATATTTTGCTAAGTATGTCAAGGTCATTTTTGATTAAGCGAGAACTGGGAATAGATCACTAAGCAGCATGATGATTCATTACTACAAAGTGATCTATTCCCCATTCTCTAAGAAGTGTCCAATCAATAACCAAAGTCCAAATTCATTTTTTTGTTTAATTTAAGTCTTTTACATCTTCTTCTTTTATTACACAATTTATAGGTTCATTGTTCGATGTTTCAATATGTTGTTTTATCTTGTGCTCCAGCTCTTCTATTCTTGCTTCCTTTATCATTAATTCCGATTGTAAGTAACTGATGTAATCAGCCGCCATGTCTACCGTTCTTGATCTTATTTCTCCTAACTTAACACCAGGAATCAATCTCTGTAGTTTGTAAAATCTCAACC
Organism: Neoaliturus tenellus; assembly: GCA_030545055.2. Lineage (NCBI taxonomy): Eukaryota > Metazoa > Arthropoda > Insecta > Hemiptera > Cicadellidae > Neoaliturus > Neoaliturus tenellus. The sequence continues at coordinate 264,284,478 of CM061533.1, forward strand.
TTATTCTTGACTCTCTTACTTTAGCCATTTCTCGAAATCTTTGTTTTCTATCTTCTCCTTTGCTTGTGGTCAAGTCCATACTTCTGACAAGTTTACTTTCAGAGTGATTCCTCTACAGTAGGCTTCTCCTTTATACACTTTCCCCCACCATTTTCAATTTCCCCCACCCTACTAATGTAGGTCAAGGTCATCCAATATAACGCGAGAACGAGGAATAGAGCACTAAGTGGCATGTTAGTCCATTACCACAAAGTGATCTATTCCTCGCTCTCTATTCTACATCTACTTTTTTTTTCATTTTACTATTTTATTATTTTTTTTTGTTTTTCTTGGGGGGAATGAGTGTTTACTTCTTACAATGTTCATTCTTCTTCTCCAACTTTTCAATTTTTTCTAACAATTCCAACAAATATGCATTGGTTGCTCTCAAAGTTTCTATTCTAGTACATCCCACTTTAATAGAGGGAACTGTTAACTGTAATTTTGTAAATTCTATCCTTTCTTTCTTGCACCTTTCTCTCATGTATGTGTTTTTCCTGATTCTTCCTGATTGAGCTGATATTAACTTATTACAATCCAAATGGGGTTTTGATACTTTAAATACTGATGTACAAAAATTAGTTGATGTTGTCGGCTGTTGATTTTCATAGAAATTTTGTGTTGAAGTAATAGTTTGCTGATTTCCATAACAATTTATACTTGAAGTGGCCGGTTGCTGATTTTCATACCAAATTGAACTTGAAGTACTAGGCAGCTGATTTTCATACCAATTTGAATTTGAAGTGCTAGGCTGATGATTTTCATAACAATTTGAACTTGAAGTATTTGGTTGATAATTTTGATGCCAATCCACAGATGCCAATACAGGTGTTGTGGAAGGATGCTCCATCGTTGTATAGAGTGAATTCTGTTCTACAATTTTGCTGGTTTTATCTCATTTCCCCCACCAATAACTTCTACATTTCCCCCACCACAATAATTTAAATTAGATACCAAACTTCTAGGGTCACATCCAAATCTTCTTCTTTTAAATATTTTATAAATGCAGAGCTTTCTGATGTTACATTAGGTGTGTTTAAATATGCCATTATTTTGTCATGACTTTCTTCATTGTGAATATAGCAATGTACATTTAGCAACTTTTGATTTTCTTCTTTAGACTTGACAAATCCTGCAACAGAGCTCCAATCTTCATATTTAATTTTAAAATGGCAAATTTCGAACTGCATGTTGTTTCAACAAATGCTGCAACAATATTAAAAGTCTCTTCAAACAGCCTACATTTATACAAGTTCTCCCACCACTTTATAATCCCCACTCTTTTTCTTCCCCACCTTCTTCATATGTAGAAGGGATATCATGATTTTAATGCACTATACTTAATAAATTCAAACAAGTTTTGTGCACAAATGTTACATTTTTTCTTGACTGTTTCAAATTTCATCACTTGGCCTTTTACAAGGTGAACTAATTTACCTCCATCATCTTCAAATTGTTCAAAGTCTAAAACAGATGCTTTTCCACAATCATGACACATTTTTGTTCCATCTTCAAAAATAAAAGCAAGATAAATACCAAATCCACTATTGTCCTTCTTAAATTTCATGACCATTTCACGAATTGGTTGAGGTATTTCACATTTATTTGATGTTATTATATAACGGTAAAGAAACCCATTATTGATAATTTGTTGTAAACACAAAACTAACAAGCTGTCCATAGTGTTAGACTTGTACTGAAAGTTATATCCATAACTATCTCTTTATATGCTCTTACCCCCACCACTTTTATGTAGGTCAAGGTCATCGGATATTAAGCGAGAACTGGGAATAGATCACTAAGCGGCATGTTATTACATTACCACAAAGTGATCTATTCCCTATTCTCTAAAAGGGGTGCTGATAATTTAGATTCCTAAAATTTCTTTTCCTTCTTCTTCACCTTCTTGAACAGTTGTATTACCAGACATGTGTGATATTAATTTCTTCAATTCTCGATTTTCCATTTCTAATCTTTTCAATTTTAGATCTCTTGCTTCAACTTGTACTTTCAAAAATTTGATATAACTTCCAGCCCAGTGGAGAGTTTTCAATCTTGGTGCTCCAAGTTCAATTCCTGGTATTTGAAATTGTAGTCTATTAAATTCCATCTTCATATCTTCTCGGTCTTGTCTTTCTTTTTCTAGTCGTTTTAATCTTTGTTTTTCCCTGAAGGAAGAAGTCGGATCACAAGGTACATGATGAAACATTTTGATCAACAATTTCTCGAAGAGTAAGCTTCTACACAGATAGTCAACACATTTATCCACATTCCCCCACCAAATTTAAGTCAGTAGTGGGGAGATGCCAATGGTGGGGAGACGTCAGTGGTGGGGAGAGTTATACTAATGTAATGGTTATTTCTACAGTTACACTCGCTCCATTCTCGAAAAGATATTTGTAATATGGTTCGGGATACTGTTCTCTTTCAGATCCCGCATGTTCTTGAATAAAGTTGAAAGCCAATTTTTTTGAATAATCATTGTGAAATACTTCCCTGACACAAACAAGAATTTTTTCTTCCAAAAATTTGACTTGAACCAATTGTATTTTGCTTACATCGTCCTTGTCCATGATAGGTAGCTTGTAGGTAAAAGTATTAGGTGGTAGTTTTTGTGGTTTATCCAGTAGAGAACAAAATTTCTTGTACAATTTCTCCTCAATGTCTGGAAAACGATGTATATCAAACAGATTGTAGTATGAAGGATCAAAAGGTATTTTACGAAACATCTTCGGTCACTAGTCTCTTTAAGACTGATCTCCTGCACAAATATTTAACACATTTATAAACATTCGCCCACCAACTTTTAACTTGTGGTGGGGATATTTTCCCTCCACTACTTCTTCAAAATAGTGGGGGTACCTTAGTCCAATTCAGATTCAGATTCAGAAGACAGTAAAGGTGATATGGGTGATTCCAATGATGAATCCAATATAAATATTTCAATAGCTTCCTTAATTATATCTTCATCACTATCATTTATCATTTCTTCAAATAGTTCTTGTTCAATCTGTACCATTTCTTCCTCTTCCATCATAGAATCATTATCAGTTTCGTCATAAGTTTCCTCTATGTTTTCTTCCTGTATTTCATTTGTGCTTTCAAAAACATCTTTAACTTGAGAATAATTAATAAATGGAGTATCTCTAGACAACATGTTTCTTTACTACTTCTTTTACTTCAAATAACAAACTATGTATCGCTTACTTAGTCTTATATATACTCCTACCCCCACTATTTTTGCAAAACAAAGGAATAGGAAGGGGGTTAGTATCTATTCTTCTCTATCTAGGTTATATTTCATTGCTGTCACATCTACTATAATTTTCTGCTCTTCAATTTTATTGCGAATAAATATTGTCCAAGGAAATAGTTCATTAATATTGTTAATTGTTACTTTTATACTATACAAAATTTCAAAATGTTCTACTAATGAAACAAAAACAATAACTCCTAGCTCATTGTTTCCCATAATTTTTTCTTCAATTTTTATCCGTAAGTTTGTTATTAAACTCCATATATTAATATCATTGGCTATAAAACCATCAAGTCTGGTAAGCATCTTGATGCTACAAGGTGTGGGTACAGACTAGAAACTTGGAGGTTCATAGCCTGCCTTTTCATCAATTTTAAAAATGGGGAGGGGGAAGGAATAAGGATTGGGAAGGGATAGGGTATAGGGTGGGGGGAAAAGTAATTTTGTTATTACACTACTTGTGCAAGAAAATAGCCACCAGTGTCCACACCTTGTTCATAGCACTCCATCATAGATTGTGCCCACTGCAACATGCGGTCTCTGTCATTTGGTGTGACAAGGAAAGAATGACTATCACCATACAATATAAAAGAGTCAATTCGTATATAACATCCTAAATTTAACCATTTATTAGCTTCAACCAAAAAGTTTTCTATTGTATCAAATGGAAATTGTGGATCAATTGCTATAACTTTACGTTCTTCACTAAGTTCAACACTATAATCATCATCTTCTTCACTCTCACTCTCACTATCATTATTTAAAATGTCTTCAGGTTGTACAAAAACATCGGAAATTTCGGAAGAATTAAAATGGTAATTCACATTAGGAGGCATTTTTTCAAATAAATAATATTTTAAAAGGTGGAGAAAAAAATACAAGAGATGTACTTCACGGCACAAAGTGCGAGTACAGACTAGAAACCTGAAGGTTCATAGCCCCACTTTTATAAATTTTAAATATAGGGAGGGGGAAGGAATAAGGATTGGGAAAGGATAGGGTGGAGGTTGGGGAAGGGTAATGTGGTTATTAAACCACTCTTGCAACAAAGTACCCAACACCAATGTTCAGTTCGTATGATCTCATCACATCGTCCTGCCAAGTAAGAATTTGTTCTCGATCATTTGGAGTTAGAAGGAAGAAGTTACTGTTATTGTAGACAATAGGTGAACCAATTATAATGTTGAATCCTAAATTTAGCCATCTATGTGCTTCAAAAATAAATCTTTCAACTACATCAAAAGGAAATTGTGTTTCTATAAAATATACTTTGAATTGTTCATTAATTTCAATTTCATCTTCACTGTCATCTTCACTTTCATCTTCACTGCTATTATCCATGTCTTCTATTACATCTTCTTCATGTTCTTCGAAAGCATTTTCTTCATGATGTTGGAAACCATCTTCAGGTGGTTGAAAAACATCTGCATTTTCTGAAGGATTAAAATTTTCATTAAAGTAAGGAAGCATTTTAAAAATAAAGATATTAAGACTGGCAGAAACAAAGCAACAAGAGCGGCGAAGCAACAAGAGTGGTGGAAGAAACCAGAATGAAACACTAGCCATAGCCGGCGCGTCTTTTATAACGGTATGCAAATGAGAGGGGTTAGCAGCCGGCCATGACCGGTCATTGGCCCAGGAGGTGGGGGAAGGAGTGGGGGAAGGAGGGGGGGGGGGCTCCATTTTTTTCGGGGGGGGGGGGCTCCATTTTTTCGGGGGGGGGGGAGGGGCTCCATTTTTCGGGGGGGGGGTCATTGACCTTTCAGATCCGGTCATTGACCCTAAGGAGTGGGGACGGACACAGAACCCTCCTTTGCCTACTACTACATAGATCAAACTAGCCATGTAGCAGAACTTATTTCTGCTAAGTCGCATGTAAGCTAAATAGCTTACATCCCTAAATTCAAGTCTTAGGTGGCCCTGAAAAGGGCCGTTTCGCTGGGTTTGGTGAACTGCTATGGAGCTTAAGGCAGTTCAATGTTGTTTTCCAAATTAATTTCAGCAGGATCGGCTTGTGTAAACTTGTACAAATTAATTGCACAAATATCACATTTTTCTTCTTCTGGGATGATAAACTTGTATGACAAGTAACATTTGTATTCATAAATTCCACCATCTATTGTAAAATCCAATAATCCATTTCCTATTGCAGCCGAACCACATTCTGGACACATATTTGTTCCATCCATAAATTTATACTGAAGATAATGAAAAACTCCAAAATTTTCCCTATAAAAAGAATACACTTCTTGACGTAGTGTTAGTGGAAGGTTTCCATCTTCAAATGCAAGTTCCGCCAACACTATATTTGAAACTATCTGTCGCAAACATAATTCTAATAGAGTAGGCATGTTGCAGCAGTGGTCTCACGGATTGGAATGAAGACTCTGGAGTAGCTAGTATAATGGTTAGATGTAGGTAGACAACCGGTCATGACCGGCCATTCACCCAGAGGAGTGGTAGGGGAAAGAATGGTGGGGGAAGGAGTGGTGGGGGAAAGGGGGGGGGGGCTCCATTTTTTCGGGGGGGGGGGGGCTCCATTTTTTCGGGGGGGGGGGGTCATTGACCTTTCAGGTCCGGTCATTGACCCGAAGGAATGCAAACAGACACAGAACCATCCTTTACTCACTACTCACATGAAAGTAGGTCACGAGACTTAGAGTGTTAAAAAATAATGGGGGAGAAACACAACGCTATAACGCGTTGTGTTTCTCCCCCAGTATTTTTTAAGCAATAATTTGGAAAAAGCTATGTGAATTTACTTGCTACGCCCCCACCTTGTAATACCATCCAGTTTGTGTCTGAGGAGATAGTCTTTAGAGTCTAACTCATAAACTGATTTCTCTTTGCGCAAGGATTCAATCACTTTAATATTATATCTTAAGCCGTTACAAGTTGCCAAAATGTGTTCGTTGTCAATAACACGTTCAAAAAAATAGACACAACCTCTCTTAAGCCTATTTCCTTTCACACCAATAATTTTGGATTGGTATTCAACAGTGGGGGTTTCTGTCACTTGTGGTTCAGAAATGTGTTTTACGACATGTACACGGCAAAAACTTTCGTTTTTTACACATTTCCTCCCACAAGGTGATCCTTTCTTAATTCCCCTAGTAAGCATTTCAGGGCAAGTAGTGGGACGGCTAAATGCCCTACGACGCTCTTCTTGTAATAATTGAAATTGCTCTGAAGGAGCGGGTTTAGGAGTAGGTTTAGGAGTAGGTTTAGGAGCTGGTTTAGGAGCTGATTTAGAAGATGGTTTAGTAGCAGATTGAGAGGAATCAGTTTTATGATAGGTATGATCTTTAGGTGTACTAAGTGGTGGGGTAGGAGGCAATGGTGATAGTGGGATAATAGGTGTGCTAAGACGATGAACAATGGTTTCAACGGAAGGGGTATTAGGATAGTGATGAACTGGCTTCTGCGGTGGCGGCATAGTAGTTGATGGTGGTGGCGGCATAGTAGTTGATGGTGGTACGGAGTCCTTTGAAGGCGAAGGCGAAGGCGGTGAAAAAATACTACGAAGTCTAGAAGTGTTAGTTGGCGGAAGAATAGCTCTAGAAGTTGAAGGTTCAGATGCAAGTCGGTTCTTGTAGCAATCAGGAAGGTTTTTGAGGCGAAGAGTTTTCTTAGGTGCAGGAACAGCTGTAGTAGAAATAGAAGTCGAAGTAGAAGTAGTAGTCGGTACAGAAGACATGGTTATAACTCTAAGTTCGCAGCGTAACGTCTGGAATCAGAATGAAACACTGGCCGCGGCTGGCTCGGCTTTTATAACGGTATGCAAATGAGAGGGGTTAGCAGCCGGTCATGACCGGTCATTGGCCCGGGAGGTGGGGGAAGGAGGTGGGGGAAGGAGTTGGGGAAGGGGGGGGGGGAGGCTCCATTTTTTCGGGGGGGGGGGGCTCCATTTTTTCGGGGGGGGGCGGGGCTCCATTTTTTCGGGGGGGGGGTCATTGACCTTTCCGAAAGTGGGTCAAGGTCATTCAAGATTTATAATGATCCAAGGTGATGGAAACAGTAATACTGTTCCCACCACCCTGTTTGCCTAGCGGTTCCCACTCCCAACCCACTAGTTACGTTCTGCAAGGGAGGTCCCTGGGCCGTCCGCATCAAAGCGTAACTTCCCGTCCGCATCAAAGCGTAACCATTAATTTCAGGGAAACTGGAACAGTTAATGCAGAAACGCAACTCTAACCCCACCCAAACTAATCCCACCCATCATATTCCTAAACAAAATGCAAAAAAAAGTCCGACTTGCGGATGTCCCACCCATTTTAAATGAAGTTCAACTGAACTTCTGAATTTACAGTTAATCTACCCCCTAACATCTAGCTGTAAGGCAAAACAAATGCACAAAACAAACATAAATTATTAGTACCAACACATCATTATTAAAAACCAAATAATTCAACACAACCAAATACCATCATTATTCTTAAAATTAATACACCTTAATGCTAAATACCATCATTATTCTTAAAAATTAATACACCTTAATGCTAAACCCAACTTATAACTAACATCGCAATGCGCAAATTATTTCTTAAATTAAATACACCTTAAAACTAAACACACACACACACACATACCACATTGCATTAAAAAACGCAACATAGTAGAAGAAGTTCAAATATATATAGGCCTACTATATATTTGAAACCTCTTGCTGAGTCGCCAACAACCTTTCGCTATGAAAGTTTGTTGGCGACTGAAGCAAAGATATAGCTCCTATCGCTCCTCGGGTTTTCAAGGAGTGGGGGAAGTTGTTTCACTCCAGTACAGTGTTCAATCCAGTCCAATTCGCAGCAGTGTAAAAGGAAGGCGAAGGAGTGGGGAGCAGCATATGCACAGCAACGCAAAACCAAGGTTTGAGGTTAGAATTATCCATGTGCAGTAGCGCTAAAGTGAGTAATACAGGACTAGGCGCATGCGCAATAGCATAGTCACTATTCCGATCCGGAGAACTCGTTGCATGCGCAGCAGGTTTGAGGTTAGAATTATCCATGGCAGCTGCCATATTTAGTCTGGTTTCACCACATAAAGTCAACAACCGGTGGTGACCGGCCATTGACCTGGAAGAGTGGGGGAAGGAGTGGGGGAAAGAGTAGGGGAAGGGGGGGGGGCTCCATTTTTTCGGGGGGGGGGGTCATTGACCTTTCCGGTCGGTCATTGACCCCAAGGAGTAGGGATAGACACAGAACCCTACTTCTCTTACTACTCAAGTGAAAGTCGGTCAACCAGTCATTTGCTTGCCATCTGCCGCCATCTGGCTGGAGTTATTGCCTCTATAAAGGTGGGTAGTTTATTTCGCTACAAACATTCATTGCCTCGCATCCGCTCGGTCATCATCTCTCGTTAGTTTTATGTTATGACTACTTCACTTACTAGGTTTGAGGTTAGAATTATCCATGAAATAGCCTTTGTAAATTCTAACCTATAAAATTACTACTCTGGCTTTCTGTTTCAATTTCTTTTACACTTCATTTTATATCTCAGTCTTCTTTTAACTTCTAAACTTAACACATCGATTATAATGACTGCACAATGTTTAAAATTAAAGCTTTTGCGAACACAACACATATTACGAAGTACTTCTAAACCTTCAATTTCAAAGTGTAAAACTAATTTAAATAGAGTTAGGAAGAAGTACAGTTTTAACCCATTATACTGTTCAACAACTTCTCAGGTTAATGTTGATGATAGTGTTATTTACGACATTTTACGTTCTATGTTACACTTAAATAACTTAGAACTTGTTACACCTATCGACTGTGTTCAACAAGTTTTTTTATTTTACCCCCACCATTCCCTATATAAGGGCCCCGACAATAATTCCTACTTCATTATCTTCTATGCTCTTCAGCTAACAACATCTCCACTCTAATTCACACTACAATAATAATGGAAACCAACCAAGAAAATGTTCAAGTTCATGAAATATCATCAACAACTCATCCAAGGGAAAATCCTTCTAGAAATTCAACTTCAACAACTCCTCAAAACCCTGTACAAGTTCCAGATGTATCTTCTACAACAATAAATGATGTAGAAGCTATTCTTCAATCCCTTGTCGGTTTCGACTGACCTGTATGATGATCACCGATAAACTGAACTCTTAGAGTTCAGTCTTTTTTAAAACCCCCTCCATATGACCTTGAAGCAATTATCCCCTCTCCTTTATACACTAACTCCTACTTCAAAAATTAACACCATCTCCTCACCCCTTCTCCACCCTTTCATTTGATTTAGCCTCTCCCCACCTGAAGCTATATGGCATGGCATATGGCGGCAGCGACTGATTTGGCAGCTGGCCGATGGCAGCTGGCCGGCAGCGGCTGGCAATTGGCACGACTTCCGTTTTGAAAGTAACCAAACCCCACTACTAGAGGGATACCTCTAACACCAGCTTCTTCCAGTCTATTCAAAAGAGTAAAATGATCGACAGTATCGAAGGCTTTCATAACGTCTACAAATAATCCAGCGCAGTATTTACCATTGTTTAGCCCTGAATATACTTTGCCCATAAAATGATGTAACGCGGAAGAGGTATTTAACTTTTTTCTAAACCCGAATTGTTTATCGCTAAAATAATTATACTTCTCTAGGAAGTTAACTAGTCTTGCCTTAATTACTTTTTCTAATAATTTTGAAAATATTGACAATAAAGCTATAGGGCGATAATTTCCTGGAATAGTTCTATCATTTTTCTTAAATAATGGCTTTACTATTGCAGTTTTTAACTCCAAAGGGAACTCTCCTGAGCTCATACTAAAATTTACTAAGTAAACTAACACATCAACAATGTACACATCAATTGATTTTATGATTATTGGAGTAATACTGTCCGCACCTGGAGCTTTCCCATTGCTGAGAGATTTGATTAAATCCAAAATTTCCTCTTTACAAGTTGGATAGAAGAAAATTGATTTGTTACTAGATCCATGATTAAATATAATTTTATATTCATTTTCTAAGGGTGAAGTGAATGCCTGGTCTATTTTTAAACTTTCTCTCAGGTCTGAAGCAACAGAACAAAAATACTCATTTAATATGTTTGTTACTGCTTTAGGTTCTCTAACTAAGACATTGTTCATGTCTTTTAAAAATATTTTATCGTCTCCCTTACTTCGTTCGCCTATCAGGTTTTTTATGGTACCATTGTTTCTTTGGTTTATTATTATTAAAATCTAATATATTTTTAAAATATTCATTTTTTTTATTCCTTATTTCGTTTATTAAAAAGTTTTTATAAGCATTGTAGTCATGTTTCAATTCCATATTAAGTGGTTGTTTAACCCACTTCATATACATTTTATTTTTCCTTTCTATCATTTTTAAGAGTCGATTATTCATCCATGGCTTACGTTTTTTAATTGTTTGTTGGTTTTCTGTAACACTGGATTTACTTACAGATAATTTAATAATATTTAAAAATTCCTTAAATGCTTCAGAAACATTTTTGGCATTGTACACAGGTAACCATGAAACATCTTTCAACTGTGTTTTTAGTATATGATAATTAATGGAATTTTTTGTTTTTTCATGTATATTATTTTTAACAGTAAAATCTATTTTAAAACACCCTGCAGTCATTCTATGATCAGTTATTCCTGCATCTATCACCCAACTAATACATTCTATGTTTATATTTTTGTAACATCTTACTAGCATATGATCAATGCACGAACAAGATATAACTGATACCCTGGTAGGATCCGTTATTAGGGGAAGTAAACCATAGCTAGAAGTAACTAAATTGTAACTATCAACTAAGGCACTTTGATCTAAAGTATTTATATTTAGGTCTCCACAAATAATTAATAATTTAGATTTATCCATGGATAAAAAACCTTCTAAATCCTTGATAAAATCAAAAGCACTATATTCTTGCAACCTATAAATTGCTATAATATCAAGTGGAACAGACCTACTGTCGGAAATATTGATTGTCAAATGTAGGCAATCTGCTGTCTCCATTTGAATATCAGCGATAACATGACAAGTCAACCGATTTGAAATAAAGACAGCCACGCCACCCGAGCGATAAGAATTATTAGTTTTAGAATAAAGATTATAATTTGGAAGATTGTACTGATAGATCTCATTATCTTCAATCCATATTTCCGTCCGTTTTGCGCATATCATGTCGTCTGCAGACAACCGTTCATACAGTTTCATGCAGACAATGTTTATCAACAACCACTCAGGTTCGAGTGATGACCTGCCAACCATAAATTTGGGCTGGTAAGTTACCGGTGACTAACCGAACCGGAAGTTGTCGTCTGTTAGCTAAGTCACCACAAGGCACGTAGAATAAGAACTTAAGCTCTCATTAGTTAGCCGTTGGTAGCGCTTACGTTCATGAAATACTCGTACATACTGTGAATATTTGCTTCAACTTTAATCAAATTATAAATACAACCTTGACATGTCAATGTGTGAAAAAAAAATTAGACTCATGGAGAAATTTAGGAGACGCCGAACAAGGTGTGGGGACACTTCCCCAATTACGTCCCGCTACCAATTAAAGTATAGTAATGTAGTTTCCTGTCTTGTTGCTAATGAGAATGTTAACTAACAGGATGTGTTGTTTCAAAGGTACCCGTACGTGTTCGGGGAGGTATTCTGCGTCCTGCGCGGTCTCGCGGCTGAGACGTCGGCCAACGCGACGGTGCTGACGATCACCGCGTTCACCGTGGAGCGCTATGTAGCCATCTGCCACCCCTTCTACTCGCACACGCTGAGCAAGCTGTCCAGGGCAGTCAGGCTCATCCTGGTCATCTGGGCGGTGGCCCTGGCCTTCGCCATCCCGCAGGTAAGGTTCATCAGTAATGTCACATCACCATAGAGCGCTACGTGGCCATCTGCCACCCCTTCTACTCGCACACGCTGAGCAAGCTGTTCAGGGCAGTCAGGCTCATCCTGGTCATCTGGGCGGTGGCCCTGGCCTTCGCCATCCCGCAGGTAAGGTTCATCAGTAATGTCACATCACCGTGGAGTGCTACGTGGCCATCTGCCACCCCTTCTACTCGCACACGCTGAGCAAGCTGTCCAGGGCAGTCAGGCTCATCCTGGTCATCTGGGCGGTGGCCCTGGCATTCGCCATCCCGCAGGTAAGGTTCATCAGTAATGTCACATCACCGTGGACTGCTACGTAGCCATCTGCCACCCCTTCTACTCGCACACGCTGAGCAAGCTGTCCAGGGCAGTCAGGCCCGTTATTGCCCAGTTATTCTAGCATCCTGGTCATCTGGGCGGTGGCCCTGGCCTTCGCCATCCTGCAGGTAAGGTTCATCAGTGTTGTATTTAAGATCCTGATGATTATTTTAGTTGTCTTTTATCTATATTTTAAACAGCTGATTTATTGTTCTGTTTATTTGTTTACATTTTGAATGTTGTTTGCAATGTTTACCAGTAGAGGTTTCCATGTGGTTAACCAAGCAAAGCAATTAAAATCCAGTTCTCTTAAAGATTATCTTTTTTTTCATAGTATAAGTAGCTTTAAAACATGGTGTCAGTTGTATAAAATTAAAACCCGTGTTAACTTTCAATAAAATACGAGCAATGATTGATCAAGAAAGACTTTATGAGCTAGAAGAGGAAGTAAAAAGACTGACTGCACTGATAGGTGAATGCAAGCCTCAAACTGCATCAGTACAGTATGCTTATCTGCCTAATATACCATTGCCAAGACCTATTGAGTTTGAAGGAGATTTGAAAGCTAATGTTAAGTTTTTTAGATCTTCATGGGAGAATTATTTATTAGCATCAGGCCTGGTATCACGACCTGAAGAAGAGAAAATAGCCGTACTCTTATCAGCTATTGGTGAGAAATGTTTTAGACTGTATGAAAACTTTCCTCTTGCAAAAGAAAATAAGGAATCCTGCGAATCTGTTTTGAATTCGATCGTCAAATATCTTGTTCCTGAACTAAATACCAGGTATGAAAGAGCTTTTTTCAACATGTCAATACAAGGCCAAGCTGAGACCATCGATGAGTATGTGGATAGGTTGAAGTCCTTAGGTAAGAACTGCAACTTTAAGTGTCCCAAATGTGATTTTAATATGACTGATGAATTCATTCTAGATAGGCTGTGTGTTTCGATAAATAACATCAAACTCAGGGAAAAGCTGTACGATGACAAACACCTAAAGCTTCAAGATGCTATTTACAAAATTAAAAGTGCTGAACTGAGTAAAGCTTAATTGGATGAACTCTCGAATAAGACTAACTTGTTAAAAGAAAAAACAACAGATATTCAAGCCTTAAAAAAGTTCTCTAAACAAAAGAAAATTGAACATAAACCAGAGCATTCTTCACAGAATACCGCCTCTAACAATCGTACCTGTATGTATTGTGGCAGTATACACGCGCCCAGGGCTTGTCCATCCTATGGTAAGCAATGTACAAATTGCAAAAAGCTTAATCACTTTGCGAAAGTTTGTAAAAGCACGTCTAGGAGTATAAAACAACTTGATGTTATAAGTAATTATGATAGTGAGGAACAATCAATTTACTGTTTGAGTCAATCAGAAGATCATACTGATAGAGTTGCTACCTCGAAAATTTCGTTTATAATCGATAACAAAGTGAAACAGACTGAGTGTATTCTAGATTCGGCAGCTACGTGTTCAGTTATTGGTTACAGCCAGCTTTGTGATTTATTGTCTGATTACTGCCCAAAGCTGAAACCATGTAGCTTTAAAATAAGAGGGTTTGGAGATGGTATTACCAATCCAAAAGGGGAAGTCACACTGCTAGTTAATCGTCATAATGAATTATTTAAAGTTTGTTTTATTGTAGTAGACAAAGATCAAATTCCGCTTTTGTCATACAAAGCATCTTCTAAGCTAGGTTTTTTGAGGATAATCAACAAGCTTGACAAAGCACTTGCAAAAGGATTATCGAGTTCGGAAAAGGTAATCAATAAATATCTGGACGTGTTTGAAGGACTCGGTAGGATACCTGGAGAAGTGGAATTAGAAGTTGATGAATCCGCCAGGCCGGTTATTCAACAAGCTAGAAGGGTCCCTGTTAAGCTTCGAGAAAAACTAAAAGAAACAATTGAAGAGCTTGAAAAAATGGACGTTATAGCTAAAGTTGATAAACATACAGACTGGGTCAGTAACGTTTTATTGATTAATAAAAACGGGAAGTTGAGAATCTGTCTTGACCCTATAGATCTAAATAAGGCGTTGAAACGACCGCACTACCAAATGCCAACAGTGGAAGAAATCATGCCTGATCTCAAAGATGCCAAAGTTTTCACCACACTCGACGCTAGGAGAGGTTTTTGGCAAATTGCTTTGGCTGAACGTAGCAGTTACCTCACTACGTTTTGGACTCCATTTGGAAGGTATAGATGGAAAAGAGTTCCTTTTGGTATCTCGCCTGCACCAGAGATCTTCCAACGTGTACAACATGAAGTGGTTGAGGGCTTAAAAGGAGTCGAAGTCATGTGTGATGATTTACTAGTGTATGGCTGTGGAAAAACAGAAGAAGAAGCGATAAAAGATCATGATGAAAAGCTAGAACAACTGTTTATCCGACTACGTGAAAAGAATCTTAAACTTAACAAAGAAAAAATGTCTCTTTGCAAGAAAAGCGTTAAGTTTTTTGGCCACTTTCTTACAAGTGAAGGAATAAAGCCAGATCCTACAAAGGTGGAAGCTATTTTAAAGATGCCGGAACCGAGTAATGCCAAAGAAGTCCTTACATTTTTAGGAATGATTAATTATTTTCAAAGTTTCTACCATCCGTTTCTACAGTGGCTCAACCCTTACGATCGTTGACAAAAATTGATTCTAATTTCAACTGGGGACATACTGAAAAGAAATCATTCGATAAACTCAAGAAACTAGTTTCTCAAGCTCCAATCCTCCAATATTATGATAGCACTAAGCCAGTTGTTCTACAATGTGATAGTTCACAGTCGGGATTGGGAGCAGTACTACTTCAAGATGGAAAACCAGTAAGTTTTGCCTCAAGAACTCTCACAGCAACAGAGAGTAAGTACGCACAGATTGAAAAAGAAGCTTTAGCAGTTGTCTTTGGTTGCATGCGCTTTGAGCAGTACTTAATTGGTCAAGAAGTAATAGTTCAAAGTGATCACAAACCACTCCAAACAATAATGAAGAAACCGTTACTGCCAGCACCTAAGCGTTTACAGCGCATGCTCCTTGCATTACAGCGTTTTAATATCAAATTACAATTTGTTCCCGGTTCTGAACTCTATATAGCCGACCTTCTTTCCAGATTGCACCTACCAGACGAGGAAACAGTTGAATTTGAAAGTGTTTACTTCATAAATTTGGCTTGTGAGATTGAAAATATAAATCATGTAGAGCACTTACCTATTACAGACCCTAGACTCGAGGATATTAAAAAAGCTACAGCTGATGATGATATATCACAAGGTCTAATAAGTTATATTCTCAATGGTTGGCCCGAAAATGCCAAATCTATAAGAAATGAAGAGTTGAAATCATACCATAAATACAAAGAAGAGCTTACATTTGATGGTAGTCTTATATTCAAAGGACATCGCATTGTGATCCCGCAATCATTACGCCCCGACATGCTTAAAAGACTACATCAAGCACATCAAGGAATTGAGATGAGTATGCGGCTTGCAAGAGACTGTATTTTTTGGCCTGGAATTATACCAGAACTTGAAAACACAGTTAGGAAATGTAACACATGTATCAAGCACTCGGCAAACAACTACAAGCTGCCTATGCAATCTGTTCATGTTCCTGAATTACCTTTTGAAATAGTTAGTATGGATTTGTTCGAAATTGAGGTAAATAAAAAGAAAAGGGTCATTTGGTTGATTGTAGATCACTATTCAGATTTTTTTGAAATAGAGGAAATACCAAACATGGAAGCAACAACCATTATTAGATGCTGTAAGAGACAGTTTGCTCGATATGGCATTCCTCGACTCGTTATAACAGACAATGGTACCCCATTTATAAACAAGGAGTTTTCAAAGTTTTCCATGGAGTGGGAGTTCTCTCATTCGACCTCTGCACGTTATCATCCGCAAGGAAACGGCAAGGCTGAATCTGCTGTCAAAGTAGCAAAACAAATAATTAAGAGATCCCTCGAGAACAACGAAGACATATATAAGGCTCTTCTAATACAAAGAAACACCCCTAATAAAATTGGCAGTAGTCCAGCCCGAAGACTAATGGGAAGACGGACAAGATGTGGAATTCCTTTCACAGACAAACAGCTGCACCCAGAAATTGTACAGAAAGTTCCAGAGAAGATTACTGATAACAAAAAAACAGTTAAAGAAAGGGTAGATAAGAAGGCTAGACCTCTAAAAGACCTTGAGATTGGTCAGCCTGTGTTTTTAAAGTTAAAAGGGGATGATAATCCTTGGAACAAAGGAGTTGTTCAAGATAAACACAACACCAGATCATATGTTGTCGAAGTAAATCAGACACCTTACCGAAGAGACCGCGTTCACATAAAAGAAGCTTCTCCTGAACCCCCTAAACCGCCCGTCATAAGTGATAATAAGCCAAAATCACCACGACCAGTTCGTACAAGGAATCCACCAGCACATCTACAAGATTACATAGTCTACAAGTGAACTTTAAAAAAAAGGAGCGTGTTGTATTTAAGATCCTGATGATTATTTTAGTTGTCTTTTATCTATATTTTAAACAGCTGATTTATTGTTCTGTTTATTTGTTTACATTTTGAATGTTGTTTGCAATGTTTACCAGTAGAGGATCTCATGTGGTTAACCAAGCAATGCAATTAAAAGCCAGTTCTCTTAAAGATTATCTTTTATTTTTCATAGTATAAGTAGCTTTAAAACAATCAGTAATGTCACATCACCGTGGAGTGCTACGTGGCCATCTGCCACCCCTTCTACTCGCACACGCTGAGCAAGCTGTCCAGGGCAGTCAGGCTCATCCTGGTCATCTGGGCGGTGGCCCTGGCCTTCGCTATCCCGCAGGTAAGGTTCATCAGTAATGTCACATCACCGTGGAGCGCTACGTGGCCATCTGCCACCCCTTCTACTCGCACACGCTGAGCAAGCTGTCCAGGGCAGTCAGGCTCATCCTGGTCATCTGGGCGGTGGCCCTGGCCTTCGCTATCCCGCAGGTAAGGTTCATCAGTAATGTCACATCACCGTGGAGCGCTACGTGGCCATCTGCCACCCCTTCTACTCGCACACGCTGAGCAAGCTGTCCAGGGCAGTCAGGCTCATCCTGGTCATCTGGGCGGTGGCCCTGGCCTTCGCCATCCCGCAGGTAAGGTTCATCAGTAATGTCACATCACCGTGGACTGCTACGTGGCCATCTGCCACCCCTTCTACTCGCACACGCTGAGCAAGCTGTCCAGGGCAGTCAGGCTCATCCTGGTCATCTGGGCGGTGGCCCTGGCCTTCGCCATCCCGCAGGTAAGGTCCATTACCAATGGACCAGATCAACGTTTTAAGTATAACAATGTTATTGTTATCTATACATATTTAGTATTCAAATTCTTCGGCAGCATCAGGACGATGCCAACAACGACGCTGGAGAAAATGAATGCTCTTTTGAAGGAGATGGCCAAGGCTCTCCTTATTCAGAACGTGAATAAGTCGATAAAGGGCGGAATTCCGAAGCTTGAGGTTTTCCTTGGTGAAATCGAGGAATGCCGGAAGATCAGGCTGAAGGCAGTGAAGCAGAAGCGCGACGTCATGTCTGCTTCGCCTCAAACTCATCTGACTGAGTCTACTTGGATTCCAAAATGACCATTAAAGAAGGCGGACAGAAAAAGTGTTCCTACACTAATTGTGAGATTGGTCCAGTAATGGAAAACTGTCATAGGTTATGTATGATTTGTGAGGTCGAGAGAGATTCTTTGCTGGTGACCATCTGTAAAAGTCAGAATATAATCTGACCAATAGGCCATTGTCTCGTTCGCGCTCTCATACTGGAGTGCGCTACTACGTCAACAGAAACTTTCTTAAACATTTCTTCTATAGGATGTGACCTTCATTACGTTTTTGTATTCATTGATATAGTTGACCACGTTGAACTGCCCCATTTCATTTACATGGTATGGAAAATTATTGATTTTCAAGTTAAACAGCTACGACAGAATAAACATAGAACACCGGCGAAAACATCAATCAACTCATACAAAATAGGTTATGTTAAACAATGGAGGATGCACTGATTAACTAACTGCATTAAAATGTAAGTAAAATGCAATTTTGCAAAATTTTGAGCGTTTCACAAGTTGTAGAATGATGGGAGTGGTCTCAAATCCAAAGTCTTTGTCCCAGCGACTTGGAAAAATAGCGGCGTGCTTGAAAATGTAACAAGGAAATGAGAATTAATGTAAAACGTCTTACCTAAGAATAGCAGAGGTGAACTTTTAAATTTCTGCTTTTTTTTAATAGAAAATCTGTTTTTGGATTGATTTAAAAACGATATCCAGATGGCACCAATGAGTGAAGAATATCTAATAATTTTATAGTCTGGCGTTGCTATACAAAATTTTGTTCTATAATTTACAAGAAAACATGCTAGGAATTCCTCTGTTTGTTCAACTTCATGGTTTATTTGAAACTGCTGATCATACCGCCATGTATAATTTGCCAATCAAGAGAATTGAATGCTCTTTATAATCCATGGTGTACGCAGAATGCAATTAATAGTGGTTTAATGGTGACATGAGTGCTGGGAGCTAATCTCATTCTCATCTCATTGCTTATATATAGTTTATATTAAGGCTCCGGTCTACCTGAGCCCGAACACAATACCGAATCTCGCCTCGCGGCCAGCGATATGTGAGTTTGATGGCTGCAGAGGTTTACGGGAATCGTGTTTTAAAATTATCTAATTTTGATAGAGGTTGACTCTTAATTTTTTTCTAAAAGTAGAAAGATGGATCTTGTCTTCTCTGGTTTTAGAATTTTAAAGTAAAATTTTTAATTTCAGTTATAACTGTCTAAAATCATCTATTTTTCTCTATTGGCAAGTTTTATAGATGCAGAGGTTTACGGGGATCATGTTTAAAAACTAACCAATTAGGATAGAGATTGGCTCTTAATCTAAAGTAAAAGACGAATCTCGTCATTTCTGTTTTTAGAATTTTAAAATAAAATTTCTAATTTCAGCTATAACTGTCCAAAATCCTTTGTTTTTCTCCATTTTTAATTGAAGTTTTCCATTAGTTTTGTTAAAACTACCAAAGTGAGATTACCAAAGTGTAACAAAGGAAATTTATCACCGTTATTCTTCTTTAATATGACACCTTAGTTATAGCTCTAAGCTGCATTCAGCAGAAGATAACATTCTAAAAACCCCTTGCATTTGCATCGATGAAACTAATGATTTTAGACATTTATAGCTGAAACTAGAAATTTTATTTATAAATTCTAAAAACAGAGCCGACCAGATTTGTTTTTTTACTTAAAAAAAATTAAGAGCAATCTCTTTTTTAATTGGTTAGTTTTAAAACACGATCCCCGTAAACCTCTGCATCTATAAAACTTTCACTGAAGAAAAACAGATAATTATAGACAATTATAAGTGAAATTAAAAAAGTTATTTAAAAATGCTAAAACCTGAGAAGACGGGATCCTTCTTTCTACTTTTAGAAAAAGTTAAGAGTCGATCTCTATCTTAATTAGTTAATTTTAAACGTGATTCCTGTAAACCTCTGCAATCATAAAAATCGCCAAGCGCTACAGCCGAGGCCCCGAGGCGGCATTCGGGCTCAGGTAGACCGGAGCCTTAAAAAGTAATCAAGTATGTAAAAAAAAAATGTATTAAGTAACGATTATTTAGTATTTCAAGACTTATGTTTTCAAAAATGTACTAAACCGCTCTGGAATTTAAAGGTTAGATAGTTAAACAACCTAACAATAAAAAATTCCACACCGAACATTCGCCAAACAGAGTGAAAATTAAAAACTCGGCCGAGCTGTTAATTTTTATTATTAGACCTAATAAAATAATTACATTATAGTGGTAACAATTCTATCTGATGCATCATGTTCATTATACATACAATCATCCTTTGTTCATATTCGGTAGTGTCATCATATTACGAACTAAAACGTTATTGTTTAGCTTCCAGGAACACAATTGTGTTATTTAAGATTAATATTCACCAATCCTTTGATATATTGTGTAATTAAGTCAGATCTATTTATATGTCGACTAATACGTAGAAACATACTTAAACTAGATAAATGTACGTAATTTACTCTTTCCAACTTTTATCATTCATCCCATTTGTCTCTTGCGTAATTAACCGGTCTGTTCAAGAAACAAGATTAATTTCCACCAATCCTTTGCCATATTGTGTAATTAAGTCAGATCTATTTATTTGTCGACTAAGTAACATACTTATACTAGATAAATATACGTAATTTACTATTTCCAAATTTTATCATCCATCCCATTCGTCTCTTGCGTAATTAACCGGTCTGTTCAAGAAACAATTCTATTCTGATTTAAGCATGAGTTGGTCCTTATTTAAAAACCAATAGTAAATGTTTAAAAGTTATTATTAAAATTAGTTGCTGACAAAACGTTAAAATATGCCACTGGAGTAGATAAAAAGCTAAACAAAAGTCATTTAGTTTCTTAAGAGCATTTTTGAAACTTGTATAACCAAGAGGCTTCAAAGCTGCCATAATAATACGTTGAAGACATTTTAGTTTTGTTTCTCGTGTTGTTGTGTAAGAGCTACTTTTAATTTCACTTATAATTGTCTATAATTATCTGTTTTTCTTCAGTGAAAGTTTTATAGATGCAGAGGTTTACGGGGATCGTGTTTTAAAACTAACCAATTAAAAAAATATGCTGTTGTTCTACGAACCAACATAGTAAAACTAAGTCAACAAAAAAATTTAATTTATGTGAAAATCTATACATTTAAGTTACACGTTTAGTTGTACAGTGAATAATTCTCTTACGGTGTTTAATTTATTTAAATGATTTTGAGTCATTAAATTGAGAACTAATACAGCATATAAGGCCTGTAATCGCTTTTATTGATATTCAATTAAGTCAGGAATCCTTAATAAACTCGCCTGAATATATTGAATATCTGGTGAGACTTGAAATATATCCAGACGAAAACCCAAAAATGAAACACTAAAGACTAGTTATAAAAGAGATACAAATGTTTCTTCAGTTGAATTTCCATTAAAGACGCATTATATTAGCACTAGTAAACGTGTTGCTCGAAATCGAGCAATTTAATAAGCAGATTTGTAACTGAAAACAATGTAATTTTGAAACTGAACGGATAAAAATTTGGAGATGTCCATTTAAACCCCCATACAACAACACATACATGAATAATCTAAGATAGCCCTTTATCAAAATAAAAGCCTTTGTACACTTAGTATTTTTATTCTAAATTTTAGATTTCTATCATCAAACGCACAATCTTTCGATGTGCCGGACTGAATTGTATGAAATAACAATGATACTTTATCTATAATTTAAACCTTCAGTAACAATACAAACTCTATAATAAAGGTGTAAATAATTGAATCATTATTTTCTTTTACAAAACTACGTGTTAGTATAACATTTTATGATAAAATACATGACAAATGCTATTATTAAATAAAAAAAAACACAGTATTGTATTCATATCAAAGTTCTGATTCCATAAACATGATTTGTTATCTATATATATACTATAGAGGTTCATAATCAATTCCTGGCACAATGATTCAATAATAATTCATATAAATTCCATACAGTGAATTGTATTTTGAGAGGTTCTAGGAATTATTAACATAAAATTAAGAGTGATACCATTTTCATTAGAATATTATTTCTAAGTTTATTTGTTTATCAAAATTTTTTTAAACAAATATAAGAAATTTAACCAAACTAACTGTAAAAATCTTTTAAAAATATTAATTTGTTTTGAATTCATCACGGTTGACTAAAGAGGTTTTATGAGTTTGAATTATTAGGCCTACACATAGTACCTACAAATGGTCAGTAAAAACTGTTTTAATAACTTTGAAAATGGTTTGGGAATGACAGGCGAGTTATTGGATTAGCTTATTACCGTCTTTAACAGTATTTTTTTATGCCTAAGGGATGATTTGGCAACGGGGTAGAATGCAGTGCCGGCTAAAATCATTAAAGAAAATACATCTCTTCACCGTCCAATCAGGAATTTAATAAATCTGAGTATACGTTCTGGAGAATTTCCAGACTTTTTAAAGTTGCCCACAATTGTTCCTAATTATAAATCTGGACTCCAATCGGCTATTGATAACTTTAGACCTATTTCTTGGCTAACAAAATTAGTTCAAATCTAGGAAAAATGTATCAAAGCTCAATTTATTTATTTGGAAAATAAAGGTATTGTAGCTACTTGTCAGTATGATTTTAGTATAGGCAAATTTAATTGCAATCCTCTTTTGACTTGACTAAATCGATTTAAATGACTGTTGGTGACGGAAAAAAGTCATATTAACGTTTTTATATAGCGAGCCAAGGCTTTCGATTTTAATTGATGGACAATTACTTATCAGAAAATTAGAATTTATTAGAGTTTAAAATAACTCTATGAAGGGTTAAATAGCCATTTTGAGATTAGAAAACAGTTTGTGATGATTAATGGAATAAGAAGTGATGACTATGTCACTAGTATTGACTATGGTGTAGTCCAAGAAAATAAACACATTAGGCGCTTTATTGTTTTAGCCTGTATCAATAAAATTTCTAAATTGCACACTGCGGGCAATTTATTTCTTTTTACTGGTGATACGGCTCTGGTCTACTACGGCTGCACCTGGGATGAGGTGTATCAGGGAGAGTCCTTTGACTTTATCAAACTGAAAAACTGATTCGACCACAATTTTTTATCCTTAAATATGTACAAAACCAAGTGCTTACCTATTTATTTTTAAAATAACAGTGAGCCAGGTCAGAGAACGCTTGGAATTCATTCCTGCACTCGGCTACCTGTCGTGGTTGTGGCGTAGCTGAGCGTGTCACCCAGTATAAGTATTTAGTTGTCCCAACCTGTTACCTGTTACCTCCAGAGTCTGTCCCGTAGACCATTTCGGCATGAGACCCGTCATCTATTACTACGTAGGCCTATCTTCATGATTCAATCATGGTGTCATGTTGGGTAAGGTCGAGTTGGGTGATGAGGATCATTTGTTTAGGAAGGTTTTAGGGAAAACCAGGAAGATTGTAAAAACACTCATCCAAAAGATATTGTTTCAAAGCTTTTTTGAATTTGTTGATTTGCTTAATGTCTTTTGTTTCCTGAGGCAGTTGTGTGAAAAATTTAACTCCTACATAGGTTTTGTTTCAAAAAGTTTCAAGTTGTGTTGTATTGATGGATTTACATTTCTGTTTCTGGTGAAGTGAGGGTGAGTATGAGCCTGTATCAGATTATTGTCCATTACATATGAGATTGTTTCGAAGATAAAAAGAGACGGTACAGTTAATATCTGCAATTCTTTAAATTTTTCCCTGCAGGAATCTCCAGGTCTAAGCCTAGAGATGATCCTGATTGCTTTTTTTTAATAATGAAAATTCTTCTGAGGTTTGATTTGCTTGACAGACCCCAAAGCACTATTGAATACCTTATATGACTTTCAATCAAGCTAAAATACACTAACTTACAAAGAGCAATATTATTAAAGGTTGAAGTAAGTTTATCGATGTGCTCCGTCCACCTTAAACTATCGTCCAACCTCACTCCCAGATAGTCTACAAAAGGAGATTGTTCAAGAAGGTTTTCATCTTGAAAAACTAATGGAGTTGAAGAGCCAGCCCTCATCAGACGATTTCTCTTTTGCATGGTAGTGATAAACATGTAATTGGTTTTAGTTGGATTTATTTTTAAGTTGATATCTGAAAAGTACTGAGAGATGGCTCCGAGCTGGCAAAACGTCTCCCTTTCAAGTTCGTGAATGTTTTTGTTCTGTGTAAAAAGTGATGTGTCGTCTGCAAAAATGGTCAGCGATTTGTTAGGGTGATTACAGGATTGGGATATGTCATTGATGTATATTAAAAAAAGGATTGGCCCTAAAATTGAACCCTGCGGAACTCCCATTGAATTGGGTGAAGTTTTTGAGAAAAATTGTTTTTTCAAACCAGAGACTGAAGTGAAGTTGATTGTGGTTGATTGCTTTCTGTTTGTCAGGTAAGACGTCAGCCAGCCCAGAGCCACCTGCCCGACTCCTAATTGTTCAAGCTTTCTGATCAAAATCTTGTGATTGACGCAATCGAACGCCTTAGAGAGGTCGATGAAGCAGCCGATAGCTGAATCACCACCCTCCAAGGCGTCGATGCATTTATTTGCAAAGTCTATGAGAGCTAGCTTTGTGGATTTTCCCTTTTGGTAACCAAACTGCTTAGAAAACAGTAGATTATTGTCCTGCAAATATTGAACTAAATCTTGACACACTGCTTTTTCGAGAATTTTCGAGACGGTTGGAAGGAGTGAGATTGGACGATAGTTCTGGGGAAGAAGTTTGCTGTCTTTTTTGTGAAGAGGCTTAACTATCGCAAGTTTCCCACTGTATGGAAAAATACCTTCCCGGAGAGAGGTGTTAACCAAATGCAACAGGGGTTCTTCTAGTTGCTTTGAACAAAACTTGATTATTTTACTGGAAATCCCATCATGACCTGATGACTTTTTATTTTTCATTGATTTTAATATTTGCCTAATGTCAACTATTGTCAGAGGTTTGAAAGAGTTTAATTGAGACTGAGGCCTAAATTCATCTGATGTTACATGAACAGAAGCGTGATAGTTAAAGTGTGGGTTGAAGTTAAGAAAAAAATCATTAAAAATGTTACTAACTGTCTCTGGGTCTTTAACTAAACCCCCATTTACTTCTAAAGTAATGTTAGGCTCAACTGTTGGCCTTTTTTGTGGTCTTAAATCGTTGATGAAATTCCAACAAGTTTTTGATGGATTATCGGAAGCTTTAATGTCATTAAAAATTGCACTGGATTTCGCTTCACGGATTTTTTCCCTATACCTCTTTTTGAGAGCATTGTGAGCAAGTTTTTTCCTGTCACACCTGGAAGACACCCACTCCGAGTATGAGTTTTGAACTTGAATTTTCATTTGCTTTATCTCGTCTGTTACCCAATGTAACTTTTTGTTGTCTTTCCTTTTTGCTTTTTTTATTGGACAAGAAATGTTTAAACAGTGGGAGACAGTGCTTACAAAATTGTCATACATAATATCTATATTTTCAGCAAAATAAACATCTTCCCATTTTTCCCAACTTAACCTAGTTCTCAACTCCGACAGATTTTGCTGAGAACAGTCTCTAAATTCAAAAACTTCATTGTTATTCAAAACAGAATTGACTGGCATCTCAAACATTATTGCATGATGATCAGAAATACATGGCTGAAAAGATGAACAAATTGAAAAAGGTATGTTTGTCAAGAAATTATCCAAACAGCTTTCTGAATGTTCAGAGATACGTGTGGGAAAATCTATTTTTATTTCTAATCTAAAGCTATTTAAAATGTCCTTAAAAGTTTGGTATTCCACTGGATGAATGTCTTTATCTAAATTAAAATCGCCAGAGATTAATATTGACTTGGGTCCTCTTGCTGCATAGTTAATGTAATTCTCAAGGCACTCGAAAAAACAATTAAAGTTTGAATCGTATGGAGGCCTATAAACTACTGAAAAAATTGTTACGGTATTGTCTATAAGGATCCTAAGTTCGGCGATTTCAAAAACTGATTCCCTACAAAATTGATCTAACTGCAAAACATTTAATATCTCAAAACGGAGATTATTTCGTGCAAAAATGGCAACTCCTCCCCCCACGGTCAAGGATCTGCTAAAATAACTCCTCAGAGAGTAGTTAACAAGAAAAATATTTAAAATTGAATCACTGGTCTGCCCATGCTCAGAAACACAAAAAATGTCAGGTTTTACTTAATCTAAAAAGAGTTCAATTTGTTCCTTTTTTGTGCTTAACCCCTTTTGAACATTCAGATGCACAATTTTAAAATTGCTTGATTTGCAGTTGAGATTTTTGAGTGAGTTACTACTGTCTAAATTGTTTGAGATCAAATCATTTTGAGATGCCATCACATTAAAATCAACAATTGTGGGCTTGTTGCTCGATTTGCCTAAAGTCCCTACATAACCCAACTCGTTCCTTAAAACTAAACAACTAAAAAATTAATGTAAGATACACTTTCTGATATCAAGTGACTAACCAGTCTCTTTCCTCTTGTATTGAGGTGCAGTCCGTGCAATGTATAATGAGGTCTACTTAGAGCAAAGTTTACCGGAACATATTTCCATTTAAATCTATCACATAATTCCTTTAATCTGTCATTCTGCGACTTTATGAGCTTGTTCAGAGAAATATTGTCGAACCTATAGGGTGCTTCTACTACAACTAGGTTTTTTAACTTACTTGAGTTTTTTTCCAGCATCTCAGTACATGTCTTGACACTTTCATCGCTTGGATCATTGACTCCGCCAAATAGTATGCTAATATCACTAGGACTAGGTTTCTCATTTAATTCTGACACAAGATTTGATAAATAATAGTGCATTGGGGCTGATGGAAAGAAGTTGACAGAGACATCGGCATTGACTTTTGATTGTACTAATTTTAACAAACCTCTGCCATGACTATCCGCGTAAAGTTTGACTTTAGGCCTATCACAGTGTGCCTCAGAGGGCTTAACCCGTTCTGATAAAGACTCATTTACAAGACTGACATTTTCATTTGGACTACTTTGATGTTCTGTTGTCTCAAGAGAGTTACTATTTTCTAAAGGACTAATACTAATGTTTGATTGATCAGAAATGATACTAGCACTGACATTATTTTGAGTTCTAGTGACATTGCCTTTTTGTCGATTTTTACCTTTAGACCTAGTTTTTTTAAGTTCAGAAATGATTTTCCTAAGATCATGCACCTTAATATTTAATTCTTTGTTCTCCTCAAGCAAAATGTGATTTAAAGCCCTAACGTCTTTTATTTCAGATTGAAGTTTGGTCAGCCCTACCATGAGGTCCAACTGGCCATCAGCCCTACATTTCTTACTAAAGTCAAAGCAATTAGGACATACCCAGTCTACTTTTTTCATATGCTTAAAAACAGTTTTTTTTAGTTTGCAACACTTTTCATCACCATGCACCCATAGGTCGCATATATCACACTGAATTGAGGGTCCTTCATTTATGACGTGGTCACATTGTCCACAGATGACTGGCTCTAGGCCTACTTCGGGCATCTTATGTTACTTAAAATAATTGTTCTTAAAACTAAGGAGATTGGGGCAATAGGCCTAATTGGGTTAAAATTTTTAAGGTTGAAGAGTCCGATTGTGAGTAATTTAGATGAGCTGGCTGGGTACACAAAATTATTGAGGAAAAAGTTATGATGTTGGAAGGAAAAGACAAGAAAATGTTAAAGGAAAAATGAAAGGATGACACCTGATTGGCTGAAAAGTCGACTCGTGCTGTCCTCTGGTTGGTCGAGGGCTTCTCCGACGCCAAGAGTGGAGACAATATGGCGAGAACGAGCTTCTTCCCCAATGCAGAATTTTCAAAGCCGAAAAAGTCGTATAAAAAACGATGTAAGCTGCTATTTTTCTTTGATAAAACTGATTTATGACACTTAAAAAAAAAAAACTATGACAAAATTTGGTAACTTTAAAGACTTTAAACTATTGAACTGTTAAAAGAAATACGGAGCCTCAACAGAGTTGTGTTCACCAGCCGGCTCAGGGCCGCCAACCGATCCAAGGTTACTGGGTGCCTCGTATCCAACTCTTGAAACAAGGATTAAAAAAAATTACCTAATAATAATAATAATAAATTTTATTCCTCTGATAATAATTAACATTGTATGGGAATTTACATTTTAAGAAGAATTTACATAAAGTCTTTCCATCTGTTTCACAACAACAAAAATTTACAATTCTGGATTTTTCAACAAGATTTTTGTTAATTTATTTAATAGTCTAAACTTTTTTCAAGTATTTTCAATTATTTTTAAATTGCTTTTTTCTTCTTTCTTCCTTATTCTTTATTCTTTCTTCCTCATTCTTTCTTCTTTCTACCTTCTTCTTTCTTCATTCTTATTCCTTCATCTCCACATATATTCAAATCTTTTTGCCTATCCCTTATTATTGTTTGGTTTTTAATTCTATTCTTCCTTCCTTGAACTTTCCTCTGGTGTCTCCTTTTCATTTTGGGCGTCTCACCGAGAATAAAACAGACAAGGACGAAAGAGTGTGTAACATTTATGATTTTATTATTAAATACAATTATGTACATATTGATTATTTATTAATAAGTTTATTATTATTTTATTAGGTTGTAAATTATCTATAGATATTTATTTTTTCAGTAATATTTTTAATTAAATTTTATTTTGGTTATCAATTGGGAAACAATCAGCATCACTACAGCCCGAATGCTTGGGATGCGTCATATTTCCCAGTAAAATGTTGAGAAAATAATTATTCATGAATTTTTAATCCATGTGTATGATTTTATTATACCTATGTTTTTATTCAGCTAAAGCGGGCATTGAGTGTTGATCACTGCAGTTGTGTTTACTTTGACTTGCTTCATTATAGGACCATGGCGAGGAGCGGGGTCCCATATTCGTTTCTCGCGTCTCTTTCTGTCACCCAAAAATCAATTATTAAAAAATCCTGAATAAAAACTCCAAATATCCATCCAGCTTATTGTACCTACATTGATTTCTCAGTTCTAACACAACTTCACAATAGATCAGAACAAGCTAATGCGTTTTATATAGCACCTCTATTTCAATGTAACCTTCCTCCAAAAATAAGAAACAGCCAACAGTGTGACAGTGTTGTGGTTTTCAAGAGGGGGTTCGGTCGTTGGTTGCTCGGCCTCAGCGATGATGCTGCTGAGGCAATTATCAAATCCCAGTATCGTTAAATTTGATATATGAATCCTCCAGTGACTTCTGATATTCTGGTGAAAATAAGTTATAATTCCAATTAAGTGATCAGTGCAAGTTATAGGACTCATCCTCGCACACAGACCTATAGTCTTGTGACGAATATATTTCCATAAATTGATCTTATTTATGAATGTCAATGTGAATTTATTGTAAATAAACTATCTGAATCTGAACCTGAACATTCAGCATTTTCTATTTATTTCTAACACTAAAAAAGCATTAAATTTGCCTTTTTTATTACTTTGTATGCAATGCCTTTCACCATTTGAACACGACTTCATAACCACATTTATTTTAGATGTGGATCAGACTTTTGGCATCCTTAGTAGGATATAAGTTTATGGTCCTTATATTGTAACCAAACGTTTGAAGTACAAAAATCAATTCCTTAGATGATGCAACAATACACTTTACGATTATTTTGATAGTTTTGAAGTCTGATTCAAATGGATTACTTCTCGAAAATCTTTTTTGAGTGACAAAGGACAAAGGATCCTTCATCGATTGACGGGCCCCCGAGTGGCGACCGATGCCGAGTGACAGAGCCCTCTCCCACTTTAATTGACAGCTGCTTTGACGAAAACCACTCTGGCTCAAATTGATAACAAGGATTAATATGTGTCCAGCAGTGGACATAATACTTCTTGTTACTTCTTCGTTACTTCCTATAATTCTATTAATGCAAGGAATATAAACAGATTAGGTGGGGGGAGATAAATTATTGAAACCTCGATTTCAAAAGGGTTGTGAAGATTTGGTGGCATAAAAACCATTTGCAAGTCTTCGCTCAGGAGTAAATTGGAACATCAAATTACGAATTGATTCATAAACAAGTTTTATAAACTCGTCTCATGTCACCGACTAAACTTATTCAAAATTTGACAGCCAGACTTAAATAATTACATGTGGTCATTAACATTTAGATGTGTTTTTTTACCATTTATTTGCATTAACCGTTATAATCAATAGTATCTACAGCTATTTATATTTTTCATCCTCTAACCAATTTAGGTAACACACAACTATGAATTTATAATACTGTACATGCAATTGAATATTTATATTTCGTCCAAAGGCTTAGTTATAATCTTTATATGATAGAAGAGTGCATTTAAGGGTCTACAGAGAGAACTACTGAACGGATCGTGGCCGTTTTGGTGTCAATGGATTTGTTATGGTCTCCAACAAATGGTGGATATGTTATGGTGCTATATGATAGAAAAAATATGGCATACCTTGGAAAATTCCTTATAACGCCTCAAAATAAAAACGAAACCTCATTTAGATCAGTCTAAGACTTTATTTTATCCAGGTGATCTATATCCTACACTGAAATTTGACGCCACTGCTGGTTTACAAAGTGTTTTTTGTAAACAAAACAGACAAATTAAACTCTATGATACAAAATATAACAGATTATAACAGATACAAAATTAAATCAAGGACACTTAATGTCTCTGTGGTTTTTAAATCAGTAAAATAAATATTTAACAGCTGAAGCTTTAATAAAATTTTGGTTGGTATACTATAAAGAAAGTTGTTTAAACATAGATGATTGAATTTATGTATTTAAACTTACGAATTATTTATTAATATTTGTTTACATAGAGAGAAATTCATGTACTGTAACACTTAGTACACCCGAGATTGAACTTCTTTTTACCTTTGCGTGATAAAGTCAAGTCAGAACTTGAAACCATGGTGAAATTAGATGCCATAAGTCTTGTGGAAGATCAAGACCCCCTCTGTATTGTGATCAGCATTTTGGTTGTGGTTACCAAAAACTAACGGGGACGTCAGACTCTGCTTGGTTCTAACAAACTTAACAACAAGAACGTAAGGAGGCAAAAATTCTTATTGTCAGAGGTTGAAGAAACACATTGTCGTGTGTTAAGCTAATTATTTTCTAATTCCATATTCTGGAAAATTAAATTGGACTCTGAGTCAGAAAAACTATACCAATAATTGGCTAGATGACTGGAATTAAATAAGTGTAAATAAAATTGAAAAACATTTTATTACAACGGTAACTTTGGTATTTGTTAATTTCCCATATGCCTACTATATTGTAAAACTATATAATAGTAAGTAGCCTATTATAAACTATTGATAAACTAATAAAGAAGGTCTTATATTTTTACATTTTTTTACTTTCTAAATAAAGGGAAATTTTCTATTTTTAATATTATGTTGTCAGAGTTTTATAAATTTTGTGATCATTAAAACTGGCAAAAAACATCACATTCTTGAAAAATCGTACAGTAATAAAAATTACCCGTCATTTTTTACGGCCTGTTAACTAGTGCATAATAATATGGGACATCACTTGAAACTACACTCAATTAACATTTAGTTTACCATTCATATTAAATTTAATTAAGGGTTGTGGTTCTAGTGTGTGTTAACAGAGCTATGTAAATTGGGTACATTCACAATAAAACAACATTCGTTTGTGATGTTTCATTCTGTGTTCAGTCCCCATTTAAGTTTGTACGTACTCGTGAATAAACAAATAAATTGTTTAGAATTAGAAAGAAAGATAGTTTTATAATGTGTTTTATTTTTAGTTTAAACAACTACCGTAATGGTATTTTAAAGTAATTTTAGTGATAAACTTCTCGTTGTTGGTCTCCTTCCTTCTTTATTGGTTATTTAGGAGGTTGTTCTTAGTTAAGAATAAATCTCGCTTTTCATAAACTAATCTTAGATTTTTTCTAACCATCCCACTCATCTGCCTCTCACCTTAGGTACTGAATTTTTTTACTTAGTTCTTTGTTATTGTTTAGTCTTATCTTTCTATTTTATAAAGATAATTCATTTATTTTTCTTCCAATTGAATTTTTAAACTATTACAAATTTTACATAGTATATGTTTTTGTCATCTTGCTTATGACAAAATTTTCAGAGAACTGATGTAAAACGTGATTTGTACAGAATAACTCTCCTATTATCTGGAAATATCAAAGTTATACTTTTATATCGGTTTGTCTTGAGCGCAGAGCAAAACTGGATGGTGTAAAGGGGCAGGTTGAAATTTAGATAACACCAAAGACGCTTCTCTACCATTCACTGCTAGGTAGCCTCACACGCTGTTAGGTTAGCAGTGACGTAACTGATTTTTACGGGCCCCCCTGCAAACTTATTTTCGGGCCCCCTCCAATAGGTCCGGTCACCGGTTATCTCTGTTTCCCACCAGTAAATCAGTGTCAACCAATGGTTAAGGTGGAGGTAGAGTTCTTTTGATTACTTAGCTTTTACAAAAAAATATATATTTAGACAAAGTTAAAGTATTAATGCATGTACAGTTATTGTAACAATGCAACCGCAAGGAATCTACTATATTTAAAAATTTGTATAGCCCGCTTTTATTATAGGCCTACAGTCTATCCTTTTAAAGAAATTAAGCCTATCTGATTGTTTGTTCTATAAATTTACCCTCTCTTGGATATATTATGAAATATTAAAGTAACAAAACTCAATGTAGGCTATCTTATTTGTGTTTTATTTAAGGTAAGTGGTTAACCGAGACTTGCTTGTTGGTTTTAATTCACTTTTGTAACAATATCATGGCAATTAGGCTTTGCGGTTAACGTCAACTATATACCTTTCACAGGTGACAGCTGTTCCAAAACCCATGCTTAAAAGTAGCAATATTTTATTTTTATTTAACTTTCATATTTCTTTGACTTGATGGTCAATAATGTTCTTTAATAAAATTACAATAATTATTAAACTTAGTTAAAAATATATTTTTTTTCTGGGCCCTAAACTTATAATTGCGCTTGGACCAAAAAACTTTCAAATAAAAAATTTACAAAACCTACCTGCTACATTTAGATAGATGGAAAGTACATCCACCACAGATATTCCTCGTATGGTAGTATAGTATGAGTAGTGCAAAATTGGGGATGCTGGCCCAGTTCAAGGTCACCTGAGGGATGACGTCATCGAGGTCAATGACCTCACCGATGACGTCATCGATGACGTCATCGATTACGTCATCACCAATGACGTCATTTCGATGACGTCACACCCATGACGTCACAGAAATGACGTGATGATGACGTCATCACCCCTTACGTCATCAAAATGACGTCACCGACGCCACTAAGGTCAAGGTCACGCCGAAACTTAAAATTTTTGGCACTTTTGCCGTTTCTCGCACTACGCTCCGAGTTTCAGTCAGAGTCACCGTGACCTTGACGACTTGGAGCGAATTTGCGACGAGATACGGCAAAAGTGCCAAGTTAAAGTAGAGTTTGCGACATGACCCTGCCTAAATGGGCAATCGGTAATCCCTTAGGTGACCTTGAACTAGCACAACACCCCCAATTTCATATTACTGTGACCTTGAAAACTTAACTTAACAATGGAGTGCCGACACCGATGCGCACCCCACGACAGTCACCGAGCGACTGACTGTCAGGCTCTGTGTACTCTAGGTATATGGGAAAGTGGAGGGGGAAATCTCAAGGTCATCCAAACGGAGTTTTAAAAAAGTTAAAGAGTAGAAAGACTACTCTTGTGCTTCCTGGGCAACTTCATCAATTTCCAACGGATCTGTAAACCAATCCGATCTGTAGCGGCAGGAGTCCAGAAAACAGGTGCACCACCCATCAGGTTGTCCGTAGCACTTCCGACAATTGGTAAGATTAGAGAAGTGAAACTTAACAAACCGCTGCGGACAACAAGTATAAAAGTATTTGGACTTGTAGATTTTAAAAGTCTGTTGTACCGGTGGTGGCAGCTGTTGGTTCTTGCATCTACACCTGCAACAGCCGAAGCATTCACATTGCCGGCAGGCCAGCCCATCCACTTGCCACCTTGGCAAGAGGAAACACTTATCCTTACAGCAATAGGTTGTCCCAGTCTCTTCCTCCCAACGCTTCTTTGCACAATACGTGACGCCTGGCACCTCCAAACACTTATGCTCGCAACATGAGATGCGCTTACTTTCCATAGTTGATGCTGCTTTGGCGAGGGAGCACGATGAAGTGATGCCGTGGTCAGTGGGAATCGGGCTTATATAAATTAAGGCGAGTGGAGGGGGAAAGGTCAAGGTCATTCAAATGGAGTTTTAAAAAAGTCAAAGAGTAGAAAGACTACTCTTGTGTGTCTATAGCGATTTCATTGATAGTGAGTGCTTCTGTATGCCAAGTTGATCTGTACTGACAGGCTCCTAAATAATGTTTGCAAAAACCTGCAAAATGATTGTTGCACAATTTGCAGCCAGTTAGCTGTTTTAGTGTGAATTCAATGCAACGTTCAGGGCAACAAGTGTACTTATACCCTCTCATCTGGTACACATGGAATGTCTTCAAC
Organism: Neoaliturus tenellus; assembly: GCA_030545055.2. NCBI lineage: Eukaryota > Metazoa > Arthropoda > Insecta > Hemiptera > Cicadellidae > Neoaliturus > Neoaliturus tenellus. The sequence goes on from CM061533.1 coordinate 264,319,053, forward strand.
TCTGGTTTCGGCTTCTTCCAAGACTTGCACTTACACATGCACTGACCAAAAGCTTCACATTTTCTACACGCCAGGCCATCCACCACATCAATGTCATTTGGCCATGAAAAACATTTCCGTTCGCAACAGTAGTTGAGTTGACTCTCCATGTTGCTGTGGTGAAGGTGCGCGATGAAATGATGCTGCAGTCAGTGAGAGTGCACTTTAAATAAACTCAGTGGAGGGGGAAAGGTCAAGGCCATTCAAACGGAGTTTTAAAAAAGATGACTAGTCGTCCTCCTCCTCCTCCTCGTCCGTTGTACTTGGAGAGCTGTCAGACGAAGAGCCCCGCGCAGGTGCTCCCCAGATGAAAAACATATCAATTTTAAAACGAAGACCAGGATCTTGCGTCATCAACTCCTTTAATTTATCACATACCAAGTTGACCTTGTGTAAGGTGTCAACAACAAGCTTCCAATTTGTTGGCTCAATATAACTTGTAGTTGAGTCCGCCTCGCTGATAACTACATCCTCCGGCCGTATTGGAGTGTAAAGATGTGTAAAGTTCTTTGGCTGAAGCTGAGGCTCAGGCTGGCTGGAAGTGCAAGGTTGAGTGTGGACCCCTGTCGCATCGAAATCCATAGTCATTCTACATTCAATGTTGGGGTTTTCGTTTAATACGTATATCAGTTTTTCATGCAACATATCCACTTCTGCTGAATCTTGCAGATGAACATTCCACGAAAATGGCCATTCTTCATCCGTAGTTGAGTCAACTTGAGAAAGAGTGCTGTCCGCCATGATAGCTAAGCAAGGAATGAGGTGAGCTACATACTGTGGTAACAGTATTGAAAAGTAGAAGGGGTAAACCAAAAGTATGTGGAGGGGGTATTTTCAAGGTCATTTAATTTGGGTTAAAAAAAAAGGAAATAGTGGAGGGGGAATTCTCAAGGTCATCCAATTGGGTTTTAAAAAAAAAGGAATGAAGGTTACTCCTCTTCAGCCTCGTTGTCTCCCGCATCTTCATTAGCCTCATCTTCATCAACGTCAGACTCACCGTAAGGGTAGATTGGTGACATTGGCGAATATTGTGGAGATTGTTGACCGTTGTTGTCGTCCCCTTGCATTCTAACTTGGGACCAATCATAATTTAAATTCATTTGTATTATGATCCCTGGGTTGTCCCGCAGTATTTCCTTCATCCGTTCGCAAATCGTTTCCAAATAGTGTACACTATCGATCGACAGTGTCCAACCCGTACTTGTACTGACATCAGCAGTGGAGTCAGCTTGGCTGATGGTGTTGTCTGCCATGGCTGCTTGTCGGACAAGGAATGACGGTTGATGTGATGCTCATGCAGGAACATGGTGAAGTGGTGGGGGGCGTGGTGGAGTAGTGGGGGAATTTTCAAGGTCATCCAAACGGAGTTTTAAAAAAAAGGAAAACCTACAAAGTAACATTGAAACTTTCCAATTGATGGTGGCGAGCGTTTTCTTCTGCAACCTTGTCGACACATGTGACTATGCCATACAGTATGAAAAGTACAACCATAATAAGGCCGAACAATAAAAGATAGCCGTTGACTATCATGATATTTTCTGAGTGGATCTGCTTTCTTCGTATCGCCCTCTCCTGCATCCTCTTCTCCAACTCGTGGACGAAGTCACAGCAAACGTGAGGACATGTTTTATCTGTTGGTAGGTTTGCCATTGTTGATGTTGTCGGTTTGGCTGTTGAAGATGGAATGAGGTTTCCAATTGTGATGTGCCATGTACATCAATAGTCAAGTGGTGGGGGTAGCAAAGCAGTGGAGGGGGAAGTTTCAAGGTCATTCAAACCGTGTTTTAAAAAAACCTATCTTGTTACTGAGCTCATATGTCAGTAACAAGATAGGTGTTTTTGCTCTTTTACTTCTTTGATATAATGAAAAAATAAACATATTCTACAATGGTTAGAACAAGAAATACAACTGCTAGTCAGCTGAAGTAATCTAAGTTGTCCGGCTCGGTCTTCATGGACGTCGGTGAGGAAGCTGTCGAGGAGTGTCCAGGCTCTTCCTTTGGCTGCCGGGTGTTCCGTATGTTGCAAGCGTATACTTGCACGTTTATACGGTAGCCTCGTGCCACCATCAGCTGCAACTCCTTGTACAAGTCGTTTAGCTCCTGCTGAGTCTTGATGCTCACCTCCTCGTAACTTGCGCAGCTGACGTTCAGAGACATCCTGATGTTGCTAGGTTGGCTGCTGGAGTAGAAATGAAGCCGAGGCACAGCGTTTGGAGGTGCATGAAAAAGTGGTGGGGGTAATAGTGGTGGGGGTATGGAAGATCCAATTAAACAGTTCTAAACTTTTTCCATCGATACAAGGGAATGGAACAAATAGCGCAGGTGTCCTTGTAGTTTTCAAATCTAAACATCGGTGCTAGAAATCCGAACGGTTTTCTACCACCATCCTGTACGAATCGTCGAAGGTCTCCGACGGCAGCATCGCCACAAGGCCTACAAAACTTTTCCCCATCGTGGAACCTATACCAGGAGTATTCCGAATACCCTCTATTTTCTCTCTTGTACTCTTTGATATCCTGCTTTATTGTTATAGGGATATTATCTTGTAAAGCCGTCTGGAATAAAGATGCGTAGGTTATAACTCGTTGTAAGCGGAGCTCGTACAAGGTGCTCATCGTAGGGATATTATCTTGTAAAGCCGTCTGGAATAAAGATGCGTAGGTTATAACTCGTTGTAAGCGGAGCTCGTACAAGGTGCTCATCGTTTGTTAGTTGGCAACAGACTGACCGTTTTTCGCATCCAAGCAGGTTTGAATCCTAGCGCGGTAGTGGGGGTAATGACGGTAGTGGGGGTAATTGCGAAACGCAAAGGTCAAAGGTCAAGGTCACCTGCGAAGTTTAAAAAAAATGCAACATATCAATATGTGACAAACTTCACATATTGATATGTTGCATTTTTTTTCTTTTATAATTTATTTATTTATAAAACATTACAATAACATATGTACAACATTAAAACTTAAATCTAACACTGCTGCTTGTCGGCGATGTGGATGGTCAACTCTGTAGAGTTGCTACCCGTGCAGCCGTGGGACACCAGGTATAGACAGCCGGGTTGAATAGAGCGAAGGTCCTCGTTTTGTAGAAGATGGACGAATCTCTTGGGCAGGTACACCTGGAACTTGGGCTCATCCCCCGGAGTAAACGGTGCCTCGCTGAGACTGCAGCAGATGGCCTCCCCAACTGTAGTCTCCATCTTCTTCATAGCATGGATTGTGTAGTGCTTTTCATCTTTTAGTTCAGAGCACTTCTTCACAGGTAATATTGTTGACTTGGAGTGAGCATTGAACAGACCAAAGTCTGAAGGAACTGGTGAGATGCATGGTCAGGTTACAGATCGTCTTCTTGCTCGGAGATGTTGTCGTCTCGGAATCTCGAGTAATACTCATGCCAGGTCCCGGTCTGCTCCTCACTTATATAACCCCCGTTACCCCCACCACTCCCCACTTCCCCACTTTGAAGGTAAGAGGCGAGTTTATAGGCATTTTTCAAAGCGCAATGTCTATCTTTATCATGTTCTGGGCTTTTTGTACAAATACATATGGTTTCCAGCATGTATTGATAATTCTTATCCAATTCCACATCATTAACCGGAACATGAGTAAATCCTTCGATCCATCTTTTCTTTTCCAGCCCCTTTGTGTAAATATTAGTAAACTTGTCTGAAAAGTGATGCATAATGTGATACAAGTCCGTGTAACTTGTAAAACCATCATACCAATCGATATGATGGAAGTGTTTTGAAATCCATCTGTTGGTAGTAGCGGCTTTACTAGTTAAAGATGAATAAGAACATGGTGGTTTAAATAAAAACGAATAAGGAACACTTGTATTCATGTCCAAAAACACAAGTTCTTTTATAATGAATCTATCATCATTACCACGAAACGCTTGAATATCAATAATACCAGGCTTGGACTTTACTTGTTCTTCTTCTCCCTTGTCCATTTTGAAGGTCACACGTCTGCTCATTATGAAGTCAGGAGGTCAACTGATTTCCACACCACGGTAGGTACTACTTTTATACCAGGCCGTACAGTTGTTGGCGCGTTGGTGTATATTTAACGTGGGCACCGTCCCCAATAGGCCTAACCCCACAAAATGTTGGTTATTGTTTTAAAAACTAACCATTGTCATTTAAGTTTCCATCTTTATATTTTCCTTGTTTTCGTTTTCATCACTAAAACTTGATTCTTCTCCTCCATCTTCCTCTTCTTCCTGTTTTACTGATTTCTTATGTAGTTGAGCGTACTTTTCCAATTGTCTCCACATCTGTACTTCATGAGGAACTCTATTAAATATAGAAGTATCCACAGGTCCGTATAATATAGGTGAGTCCGGTTGTTTATCCAAAGTGTCTTCCAGATAATCTTTAATAATCGAACTTGAAAACACCAGTTGTCTCAAATATCTTGTTATAGGTTCAGTCGCACAAGTTAAAATAAAAAACTCCTCTCGATTAAGTTGAATTTTGTTATCATGTCTTGTTGTGTCTCTAAACCGCAGCTGATGATCACCACGATGTTTAATAATATCGATTTCCACATTTGAATCCAAAAGTCCTACTCTTGTCTTTCTTCCAAACATGTTACTACTTAAATAGCATTCTAGCAGATGCAAGTGTTTCATAAACGATTCCCAAGCACTGTCCGTGAACAAAATCATTTTGGGTCCATGAGTTAAAATTACAGTAGGGGAATAATCTGTCGATTTCATAACACCGATTAAAACACTTTTGTCCAAACTGGAAGAGATTGGGTAAAATATTCGCAAAAATACCTCACTCAATATGTTTGGAGAAATATTATCTTCAATATCCCTTTTTCTCTTTTGTATATTCTTTCTTCTTTTACCTTTTTCTTCAACATTATTACTGGCGTGAAGTTGTCCGCAAACGTTTTGTTCACCTCCTTCCTGGTGACCTTGAAGATCTAAAAACTCAGATATCTCCTTCTCAATATCTACCACATTTTCAGGTGTACCACTAGGAGAAGCCATATTGAATACGATGCTACCCATACAACAGTAGGCAACAAACTGATGAGGGGCGGCCTGTACGCTCTGCTTTTATACTCGCGGAATGGAACAAAACCGGTTTTTTTACAATAATTTTTTAACAATTCCGGTTAAAGGTGTGTATGTTACAATTTTATCCTGTAGAATTAAACAGTATGCAGTTGTATTTGCAGGTATAGCTGCAGTAAACTCCATTTCAATCTTTATGTCAACACTTGATGATTTTACTGATTCATTTTGTTTAGAACAATCAATTACAACTATTGTGTAACCATCTAAGTATTCTTCTAGTGATAGTAAAGGTGTATTCGTTTTACCGTAATATGAATTTTGGAATCTCGCATACATATCGTATAATATACTGTACTTTTTATCAGCAAATGATACATTCAAATTGTCATAGGGGAAAAATTGTGAATTCAAATAAACTTTAATATTTTTTAAGTTGCAATGATCAAATTTGCCTGCATGTTTTGTGATGCTGTCTCTCCTACCTGTTTGTAAACCAAATATAATATATCTGGCTCGTTCTACGTAATTAGATGTTTTAACAGTCCAAGTGTGACGATCCGTAGCTGGCAAGCTTGGATGTTCATGGAATTCCCAACTTCTAAAAGGAATTACAATATCACGATCAGCCTTTAACTTCCTTAATAGTAGCATTCTATGCTCGTCAGCTAATTTAACATGTGGAACTCTCCATACAATTTTTTCTAATGTTAATTTCCACTCTAAAGTTGCATCTGTTGTACCATCTGGAGCTTTAATAACGTCTTTATCGTTAGAAGATCTCAATAAAACTAATTCTTGTTTAACATTTAATATTATTTTTCTATAGTCTTCAGCAAATCCAAGCAACAAACGTAATGGGATATGAAAATCAAAATATCCATTTGTATTTGGAGTGATTGTTTCATGTTCAGGTAAAACCCATCCGGCAGAGTGAAGTAAATTGGTTTCATTAGGTGATATAGATGTTAATCCTTTTAAAGTCGTTGTAATACCTACTTTTTTAGTGGAATCAACTGTTACACCTGATATTTCATATCTAATTTCATCAAACAGGAAAGCCATAGGATTATTTATAAATGGAACTGTTGTACCAGCAGTAGTACCGTCCTTTTTAGAAACTTTTCCTTCAATATACAAGTAACTTTCACATGGTAGTGTGTAAATGTCTTCATGTTGTATGGGAATACGAATTTCATCGTTATTGTTTAATTTCGATGAAGTGTAAGGGTTGTGGGTGTGATATTCTTTTTCCCATAGGGTTTCGTCGAATGTTGGACCCTGCGCTATATCCAGTATATCCATAATCAGTTAATTTTAATCCAACTCTCTCTAAGAAACGAATGTTCTCGCGTGTTAACTCCTCCACAGCTGAAGAGCTACTAATGCGGTTTCCCGTAGGTTGTTCGCTTTTAAATGTTAAACCCATGGTTTTTGTATTAAAGTGTCGATTTTAAATGTAATCTAATCGTAATAGGTTCTTCTCTGAAGTCTACCAAGTTACCGTCTTGATCCAATACGCTCAACACGATGTCTGAAATGAAAGTGGTGTTCAACGGTAGATATACCAGGTTTTGTGGCTTTTCAACAATTTTAAATCCAGGTGGTACACTTGGGTAAAATGTATGTACGATATGGGTGTTAGCCCCATCCCTGTAAGCTCCTTGTATAATGTTACAAGTTATGTCTATACTATTGAGTTTTAATATTGTTACTGTTTTCTTACCGGAATGTGTTACATCTGGTTCTAAAACAGGCTCATCGTTGGAAAATCCTAATAAATCACCAATTGAGTTTGGCTGAGTAAAATCTATATAATATTCGGAAGTAATTTCAGCTTTCATCGTATTATTATTACCTTTTAATGTTATATTGTCTTTTCCCATTTTAGTTTGCAAAAATTCATTTATATGATCAATTTCATAAGAACCTGTGGGTAACCTGCACTCTTGTAGGCTGGGTAGCTGAGTGGTTAAAGAGCTCGCCTTTGAATCTGAAGGTAGCCGGTTCGATCCTGAGAAAAGTTAGTGCTTTTTGATGGTTCGATACTGGACCCAGCTGCCTTTGGTCATTGGGCTATTAATTAATGATCCTGACAAATAAAACAGCTGATATTTGTCAGTAACAAAGCTACACCTCATCTGATCCATCACAATCATCACACTCATCCCTTCAGTCATACTCACCTTAAAATACGCACCACAGAGTGCGTCGGTGTTTCAAATAAAGTATCTAAGTAAAGTATCTAAGTATCTTGTAAGTCTGTAAATTTCCCACTGGCATCTTTTCCCTTATAATAATGCAATACGTTATTTTTACCTTCCGTAACATTGGGAATAGAGTTGTAAGTTGTAAAATCCAATAGTGCCGCCTCCCAAAATCTTCCTTTTTGCAAGCGTAACGCTGGAAAAAGGATACTTCGTAAAGTGGACGATTTTCCTGTTAATGATACCGTATAGAAAGACATCTCAATAGTGACTGATACTTTTAGCTAGAAATTCCAAACATAAATGGCCGCATATTGAAGTATTATCAGGTTGTTCTCTTTTATAGTTATAATATATGTTTTTAGCAGATTTAAAGTAATTTTGAAGTTCTTTTGGTGGTGGCAAATTACCGAAACTATCAAAATAATATACATTGTTATTTAGTTTCTTATAACAAACCCAATGGGTGCCAGGCCCTTCAGTATTATCCAAATTTACAATTCCAGTCTCATTTTGCCACATTTTCTTTGGTAAACTGTCTTTTAGCGAATTTCCCTATAGGGAATACGCTATTACGGTAGTAGTCATGGTAAGACCTAAGCCCGGGACCACTTTACTTTTTCATTTTGAGGTCCCCAGAAGCCAAAAACACCGTTCGTTCATTTTCATATATATGTATATATATATATATATATATATATATATATATATATATATATATATATATGTGTGTGTGTGTGTGTGTGTGTGTGTGTGTGTGTGTGTGTGTGTGTGTGTGTGTGTCCGTGGTACCGATAACTTTTGAAGCGGACCTCCGATTTTGATCAAATTTGGTATGAAGGTGTAAGACCAGGTCTATTTTCATGAGTTCGCGAACCAGTATTGTCGGGTTATGGGAACGGGTTTTATGGGGCTTCAAAGGGGTCAAAATGGGTTTTTGGCGTTTTTCGGGCTGAATTTTCTAAATTCATCAATTTTAACTAAAACCATTTAAAAGAGCTTAAAAAAACAAACAATTAAGTATTTTGAATCTTTAAAATAGCTTAACTGGTTCTAGAGAAAATTCAAATCAAGTTTCCCATGTTATTCTTATGGGTAAATCTTTAAAAAGTTATATATCGCTTATTTTTCAACATATCCTAATAAAAATTTGTATGAACCTTCACTAGGTGGTGAGTAATTAAGATTTGATAAAAATCCCACATGGCAGCAAACCTACATGCTAAATCCCATGGTATTCTCATGGAAAAAAAGTGTATAAAGGGAGCAAGAGAGATGGAGATAGTAAGGTATCTGTTCCTAATCAGCTGATCAGCTGTCTTCTGCATATTTGTCAAATTTGAAATGTTTATGTTTTGTTATATGTAAACAAATCATTCCTTTTGCATGGAAGCTTTGGATATGCACTTTTATTACACTGTTAAAAATTAAAAAAGTAATTTATTTCAATATAAATATTAATATATAAATTATTAAATAAAAATACTTTACTCAGAAATATAATGCCATTAAATATATTATATTTCCTTGTAAAGATTATTAATTATATAATATAGCCACAAAGTTCTTTGGTGTTGAAACAATAATTCTTTGGAAATTCGCTGAGTACGCAGGTCTGCTGCGACGGGGGTATCATGAATACACCGCGGAAAAATGGTATTTTTAAACAGGAAATATATTTAAATAATTCAACATTGGTTAACGCTTTATGTGGTATAACCAATTGATTTCTTTCATTTAATATGCACGATAAGGTCTTAGGCAAAGACCTGCCCCGTTTTTTACCATTGACCACACGGTGGACTTCTTCCTGCCTTTTCTGCTAGATCGTCGTCTTCTTATATTTCCTCCGTGTTTTCTTGTGGTTGACTTCCTTTTTACCCTTCTTCTCCTCCTTTTTCCACCTCCTACTGCTGTTTTAGCCTTCATACCTGCTGTTACTGCTAAAGCTGCTGCTTTTTCCGCAATACTAGCGTCACTTGATTTTACTCGTTGCCAAGCTATATTCGCTAGCTTTTTATCAGCGATTGACCTATTTTTTGAATCGGTAAACGTGGAATATGCGATATCGTGATCTTTACAAGCCTGATCTAACTTATTTATGCCTGGATCACCTCTTTCCAGTCGTTTTTTTTTCAATTTAGTTCCTGGTCCGCAATACTGATAACCTCCCGGTATATGAAATTCGTATGGTAAAGCGTCTATTGCTCTATTTACGATAGATCCTACTGGAATACGATTTAAAGCTTTACTTAACAGAGAAACCGCTGTGGACGTGATACCGCCTCCTTTCCGTATACTGTCTCGATATGGACTGATGTACTGGAATGTCATTATCGTCCTTTTATAATCGAAATGTACAACTTATGTGTTAACTCTATGACGAGTTGGACATAAATGAGGTCGTTTATTGTGTTCTTATATTATATATCAATATCACCCCAATCTGATGATCTAAACTTTTGCGTATTAGGGTTAATAAAGTATTTATTAAAAATTTCCCGTTTAATCCAATTACCTCTCTCGGATTCAGACAACCAACTATGACGTGTACGGGTTGCAATAAGATTGTATATATCAAATAATGCATTTCCTAAAACTTTAACAAGAAAATTAACAGTGACGGCATTATCCACATGTTGAGGGTCTTTAAGTTCTGTAATACGTTTATTATTACAAGTATATACTTTATGATCCTTTAATGACGTTGTGATAACCTGTCCTACAGTTGCGGCATCATTTGGATCAATTCCTTATTTTAAATTACCTATTTTCTTATCATTTGCATTAAAAATATCACCAGTTGGTTTATCTAATATCAAAGATTGACTAACTACAACACAATCGGAATCGTGGGTACCAGGAGATACATTACGTATTTTTTTAAACCTACATATGTAAGGATCATCATTATACGGATTAGAATATATAGTTTGTGCTACTATTGGAACATCAAATAAATCTACAGTCATACCTACATTTGTCAATTTCTTTCCTTTACCATCCCAAACATTATTGTTCTGTTCAAGAAATGTAAACTTTTCATTTCCCTGTACAAACACATCCCCCTGCCGTGATACCACTTGGTCTTGTTTTACAAATCCAGTTGTTTCTTGTTTTATTGTCTCTTTCATTTGACCCACTGTTGCACCATCTGATGGAGCCGAACCATCATTTACATTAGCTAAACAATTACCAAAACAATCTATAACTCCTACATCACGTGTGATACAATGATCTTCGATATATTTTAGATTTACAGCATCATTTTCATTTTTCGGATAACCTATATCATTAATAACAAATTTATAAAAAGAAAACCCATCTTTTGTCTTTTCAGGTATCAAGGAATGTAAATAGCGTCTATTTACGCTGTCTTTTGCATCTTTAGGGTCATCTACGTTGGATATACGTTTATTGTTAGCACTATACGTTTTCCCATTGAATTTTAACGTATTTTTTAATTCAGATGACAAATAACCTTTGTTTATTGCATCACCGTTTTGATTTGGTTTACCAACGTTGATAATTCTATGATCTTCTGCGTCATATGTATTATTTTGTAGTCTTAATGTTGGCGATATCTTTTCCTTTTATATTTTTAAATTTATTGCATCGTTTTCATCTGTAGGATCTTTTATGTTTTTTTAACTTTTATTACTCATATCATAATCTCCATCAGGTGTTTGTGGTAAACCAGCACTTCTTTTTAAACTATTCGCATAATATAACCCATCCGTGGAGTAACGTCCGAACTTGTCAACACTCATGGTACAACTGAATAGTAATCTAGAGAGTAACGCATTTTTATGTGATTACCCCACGGTTTCGGAGTTCATCCACTAAAGCCACCCATTCGTTTTCCAATCCAGTATGACCCGCTTCTTTAGCTTCATGTATTAGTTTCATTCTATCCACCAATTTATTGATATTATTGTAATAAATCACATTTGTGTTATATAGTTTCTTCATTAAACCTGTACCTGTAACAGACTTACTTCTTTTTCTTCGTTCCTGAGCACTTACATCCAAAGTGGATGCCATAAATCTTCGTTTTACAGGTTTTCTTTGTGTTAACTGCATTGTTTGTCTTCTAGTTGGTATTAACTTGGATACAAATTCTCTATATTTTAAAGACTTAGATCTAAAAGGAAGCTGGTCAGGTAAATACTTTCTCCTATATGCATTTGTCTGTTCCAAAATCTTTTTATATGCTTCCATGTCTTTTTCTTTCACTAACGATACTGAAGGCTTATTTTCAAATAATAATTCAAATAATCCTTTTGTGCCCTTATATCTTTGTTCACCAACAACAATATTATCATGTTCGTCAACGTTTAACGGGCTATTACCTATCATTAAACCATCTTCTGTTAATCTCGCTCCATAACTATGGTAATTCTTATTAGGAATTGTTCCGAGTAACATTTTTATCATGTATTTCCTTCCTAAAGGTCCTTTGTTATGAATGTTTTCACCCAACAAGCTTATGTTTGACGGTCCTTCTCTTGCCTCTTCTCTTTTTTCCTCTTCACTAGCAGTTGGTGCTTCTTCAGGTCCCCTTTCACTATATCCTGGTGATTCTAGCTCTCTTTCAGATTCTGCTCCGGTAAAGCCACTATATGTAGAGGATTCCGGGTCTTCATCACTAAAACCTTCATATTTTACACTTTCTCTTTCAAACTTTGTGATAGGTGCAATCGCATCTCCTTCCAATACAGGTTTAGCGAATTTTTTGTTTAATTGTTTTAAGGGTTCAGTAATAGGTTTAAAAGTAGATTCAAGGAATTTCTCCCTCTCGCTAATACCTAGTTTTAATGCTCTGTTTTTAGCCCGAATAGAATCACTAAGTGATTTTATTTCTTTTACTGATTTTTCTTGGTTAACCATGTTTGTAGCAAGACGTGTTGTACAACAATGAATGTTTTATACCATGTTCAATGTATTAATATAAATTTATCAAATCCTATCCTGTATCGACCATTGTTTAGCGGTTGTTCCTTCATAATTGTTAAAAACCCATACTTTTCAGCCCAAGCCTTTCCACATAACGCTTTAAATCGTTCAAATGTCATATCCGCATTTACATGATCAAAATATATATGTTTTAGGTTGGTTTCGTCCTGTTTAGATACAATTAACATGTTGGCATTGTCTCTAATGAGTTGTTTAGGTATTTTGCTGTAAGTTTGGCCAATATAAATGCTATCTATGTTGTTATGTCGACCCATAGCGAAGTAATTCTTTATTGTGTTTTGGTTTTCACAAGATACATCGTCAAATATGAACACAGAGAATGGTTTAGCTTCTTGTGGTTGCATGACACTCTCGCTTGCATTAAATTTTAAGTATTTAACTTCAGGCACATTATTCAGTATCTTTTCCAATAATTGATATTTTGGTTGTTGTAGTGATTTTGAAAATACATATAGATTATTAAAACGTAATCCTTTAGGGTTTGTAATTAAATTGAATACTACATTAGTTTTTCCACAGTTGGAAGGTCCGGTAACCAGACAGCGCACGGTGTTTGGTAACAGATTGCCATGTTTCCCACTATTTAATTCTGAATTATCCACTGTGAGTTCATCTATATTATTAATAGTAAAACTCTCCTTTTGTGGTATTATCTCCATCCTTTGTAATGGTTCAACCTAAAATGATTCTCTATCGTTATATCAAATCCTTTTTAGGTATCCAAGAATCTTCCGACTTATTAAATCCTAACCATCGTACTTTAACCTTATCTTTTTTTCCGTTGCAACACCTTTTCAACTAAATATACATCGCCTACTGTTGATTTTAACATTTCATGTCCATAAAACCCTCCTTCAAGCAATTGTCCTTTATTATCTTTTAAAATATATGCCTCAGGTACTGTAGGTTGTACTTTGAATACAGTAAAAACCTCATTGGTCCAATTTGGCAGATATCTTTTACTGAATACACCTTTATATTTACTTATTCGCACTTTATCACCCACATTAAATTTTTTAGGCTTTAGTTTTTCAACTTTTGGTTTAGTATTCATTTTTATACGTTTTAATACCAGTTTTTCATTTTTGCTAGTCACTTGGTTTGGTTTCATCCCAATAGTTCTATGAAACTTGTTATTGTAATCGTTTATAAGTTTCGGTAACATATCAATCCATATGTGCGATCCTCTGTTGGAAAACATTTTATACATTGCACTTTTTAAAGTTCTGTTGAATCTTTCAATTATTGAGGCTTTTACCTCTGAATTGGTTGAATAATGGTTTATATTGTGTTTTTTTCATTAAATTTGCAAATTCCTTATTAAAATATTCTTTTCCATCATCTGTTTGTAAATGTTTAATAGTATGTTTGTCTCTTTGTATAGCTATTTCCATTGCTTTTGTAACACTTTTGCCACTTTTATCTTTTAGCGGTAAAGCATCTGCCATTTTTGAAAAACAGTTAATAACAGTCAATATGTATTTATATCCTTTATTTTGTTTGCTATAAGGAATCATTTCGATTAAATCTGCTTGATATAAATCGTTAATTCCTTTTATCACCGTATTTCTTCGTGGAAACTTTCTTCTTGCAGGTTTATGAAGTTCGTTGACAATTTGTTGCTTCAAGTCCTTCATATTGCAGGTTTCAATGTTTGTTGTGTCACATGTATAATCACAATGAATGTTGTTTTAAATATTCACATCATTTATATGGGTCAAGGTCATCCAAACGTGTGTAAAAAAATGGGGAACACGGCGTTGGACTTGCCGTGTTCCCCATTTTTTACGGAAGGAGAAAGGAATAAGGTCGAAGTTGTAGAAGGACGAAGAATAGGTTACTAGTTGATAGGATTTAGGGAGTAATGACCGAAAGGAAGAGTGTGGATTTTGGCGGGCATTATGTGTCTTTTATCATCCCGAGCTGACAGTGCTTTTTTAATTTCGGTGACACTGTAAACTTGATGCTTGAAGCTTCGGATATTGTTGAATGTTGCTGATATTGTAGTATCTTCAAACAAACAAGTCTTGTAGTGGTCAAATGTCACGTGTTTTTCAAATAAGATGTCTTCATTCCTTTTGCTTTCTTGACTGTCGGTGTGTTGTTCTCAAGGTACATCTAAAATGAATACAATTTCGCCATCAGCGCCACTATTTCTTCTAAAGGCATTCCATTTGCTTCATCTTTGAATTTTCCGATTACTTTTTTATTTCTTTCATTAAAATTTGGATGGTTCTTTGGATAGTCAGAAAAGTCGAAATCTTCTTTGTATGGAAAAGTCCTTAGGTCTTTATACATGTCCAAAGTCTTTATCCAGTAGATAAACGCGTCCGTATCCATGTATGCGACTCCAATCCCTTCCGTAGTGTTTAACCATTTTGTTATAATGGAAATCATACATCAGGGTTTTACTTATGTCCAAAATCGACATACCTATGTATAACGGACGGTCCATGACTATTGTTGTTTTCTTCATACTGACAGCGACTAGATTTTCGTTTATACTCGTAATCATGGATGTTCCGAAATTTGGTTTTTGCACTAATTTTTCCAATTTCCTAGGATCACTCACTAATTTTACATTTTTGTGTTTTCTTTTGTTTTCCAAGGTCTTCCCAAAGATAGCATTGTTCATTAATTTATAGAAGTCCTTTTCAAATGCCGTTGTCGCTGCAGCTCTTCTTGTAGTGTTGGAATCAATATATGGTTTCAACCAACAAGACTGGGTGAATTCAATTGCTCTATGAATTCTCACTATACGTAGACCCAATTCAAGAGCCTGTTGAACTACCCAGTAGTGAGCCACATACCGATCTTTATTCTCCAAGGTCATCATCAATTTTGGCCATCTTCCTGTCGGTGAAACTTCAGTCTTGGCTAGGAGAGGCAAGTCGTAGTGATGGTCATGAAGGTGTTCCGGGTATTCAAAATCACAGTCCAAAATATAGCCTTTTGGACCATCCTTTGGAATCTGTGAGATGTCTCCGATGGTGGCCGGGTCGATCCATTTGAAGTCAGCGTAGGGAAGCGGATTTGACATTGCCCAACCATAAAGGTTGTTTGCGTCAAAGTAGCCAAGGTAGACCGATGGTTGTTGCTCGTCGAAGCCGGGGATGTACTTGTTGTTGGCTTTGACATGACGTGTTACAGCTTGTGTCAAACCGCCCCGTACACCAGATTCCATCATGAGCACCATATCTATATCTGTTAGAAGTTCCAATCGACAGTTGGTTGACTTTAGCATAGCTTGCCATGCTAATCCTGGAGATGTGTACGAGTGTAGAGGGTCCAGTCCATAGGCGGAGAAGCAGGTGTTTCGAAATTCTTCCATCACATCGCACAGCAGAGTTACGTCCAATTTCATATAGAAGTCAGAATATTCCCCTAAGGTTTGAATGTTTAGTTGGTTCCAAACATTACAAGCATGATTGTAGTCTTCAACGGAGATTTCACTTTCATTTAATTTGCTGTTGAAGGCTTCAATCGGTGGCAGACTGGTTTCTTCAAACTTTTCTGTAGATGTTATATAATCATAGGAGAAAACTCCTTTCCGTAATACTAAGTCCAATTTATCTTCAGGCACAATTTTGCTGGTTTCTTTTAAGTCTTCTCTTCTTAGGTTCTCTGACAATTTGGCTAAACTAGATGGCATAAATCTGTAAGAGTCTACGAAGCGAAGTTTAATTTTACCTACTGTTTTTGAAAAGCTGATGTACTTTTCCAATGTTGTAGCAAGAACACAATTTTACCGTCATCTCTTCCTAACTCTGGAATAATAAAGTGGGAGTCGTAGCCGCTAATATTGTGTAAAACGACAGGAATAAAGTTTGGCAGTTTGTAATTTATATTGCATGAATTACAAGCAGCTCCTCTGTATAACCCTGTCAGGTGATCGTGATCTCTTACTTTTGGATTTTCTTCAATGAAACTCTTTTTGCATAAATAACATCTTGATGCTGAATTGTATTCTTCTTGTTGATTTTGGTTCAAAGGTTCCATAGGTAAAACATTACCGAATAAGCGTTGCACCTTTTCAGCAATGTCATACAACTGATCTACAAAATACTTAGCGGCTTCTTCACCACGGTAAAGTATTGGAGTGGATGTTAAACCATAGTCTTGCAATTGGTTTTCAGACAAGGTTGATTTCACTAGTAGACAGAAACTGTTGGGTTGATGCAACTGATATTTCGTTCTTCTAGTCACTTCACCGTCCGGCAGCTCCTGTGACACTAACGTAGATTCAAAATCTGCGTAGATGGCTACTAGAATCCTATATTGGTGAACTGTCTTGTTAAATTGGATAAACGCTCAAGATGGTGGTGGCAGACTAATCTTTACTTCATAATTTTCGTTACAAAGTCTTTTGTGTTCAATCAACCATTCTGATCCTCCACGTCTTAGTTCTTTATATGTGAAGCAGAAACATCTTTTACACACTGTTAACCTACTTTTATGTTTTGATAATTGATTCCATACCAAGGCTACAAAGTCCTTTATCCATACATAATGGGAAATTTCACCCTTCGTTATCAATAGCAAATCCGTGTGGTTTCTTTGCTCGTCTTTTACTACCCGCAAAGGATAAACGTTGTTCGAATCATCCAGACCAAAAACATTCACTGAAACGCCAGGATTTTTCTTTTCAAATTTGTCTATGTCTTTCAAGGTAACTGGGTAGGTGAGACCTTGAAAGTTGTAGCGGTGTTCATTTTCGTAATATTCTCTACCAACTCTTTCAGGATGATCTTTAACATACTTTGTTAACATTGCATACTTGAAACATTCATTACCTTCATTTTGCACATTCCTACACGATTTAGTGTTTTGGATTTTCTTTGGTAAAGGGATAAAACTACTACCCCTTAAACCATATCCATGCTTGTGAACCCTTACATCCATACCTTCAATTGATGACAAAGTCCATCCAGATCCTCTTCCTTCATGTTCTTGAAGTTTTGTTATAAGTTCTTCCAAGCATTCTTCAATAATATCATCGATGTTGGAGGTGAATGTAAGGGTTCGGTTTTTGGTAATGAACGCTCTCAATGCTGTTTCACCATCAGTATTGTTAAACATAGCCTCTAACACCATTCCAAATTTAATAATATTTAATCTTTGTAGTTCTTCCCTCAAGGTTCGACCAACAAGTTCCTTAGCCTGGGTTATAAATGTTTCCAGTTCCAATTGAACATTATTAATTTTGAAATGTGTTACAACTCGTCCTGGTAAGGCCGTGGTGCGCAGTTGTTTCACATCTTCCAGTTCTTCTTCAGTGTCCTCTTCTTCAGTGTCTTTTTCTTCTTGCATATAATTTTCTTCTTCAAAAGGTCTTCTAGCAGTAGATAGTCCAGCACCAGCAAATTGGATCACACTAGGTCTTCTTCTTTGCATTTGCTGTAGATAGCTGTCCCAGTAGTCCGTCTGCTTCTGGTGCTCTTCCAAAAACCGGTCAATTGAGTCTAAGTCTATTTCATCCATGGTAATATCTTCTTTTCTATCTTCGTCTTCATGTAATTCTCTGTGTAGGGTAAAAAGATCTTCGTCTTGAAAGATTTCCCCACAAATGTCGCAAAGAGCCATTTCAAACAGTTTGGCTTTGAATGCACACTCTGTGAATGTCCACGCAATAATGAGCAGCGCGCTCGACCGGGACCCTTTATATCTGAGGCAGATAGGTGGGGAAAGTGACGTCATATAGAAACAGGTTATCAATCATGTGCTAAATTTAGTCTTTACACAACCGTTTGTAATACATTTATCTGTAGGCCTTGATAAATCGATGATATTTGGTCTAGATTCAATAATTTGTACACGTTTTTTTAAAGACGTCTGTTTGAGCAAGTTTATGTAGGTCAAGGTCATTTGGAATTATTATTTTGAGCGGGGGATAGAGCACTAAGCAGCATCATTTACTACAAAGTGCTCTATCCCCCGCTCACATTCTTTTTTAACTTTTTGTTTAAACTTTTTACAAAGGTGAAACATCACCATCAGAGTCGGAATCATTCTCATCACGAAATAGGTAGCGATGACAATACATAATTCTTCTGGCTACTAACATCCTATCCATTGGACGATGAGGAGTGTCTTGTTCTTCTTCTTCAATTTCCGACTCAGATGATGACTCTAATGTTTCGTAGGCGTGCAAGTCCATTTCATTGTCCGTTAAACCAGCTTCGTCCGAGTCCGTTTCAATGTCCATTATTTCTTCTTCCTCCTCTTCCTGGTCAACCGCAGGTAGTTGGTCCTCCACTTCTATAACTTCTACAGGTATTACCTCCAGAATTGAAAGAATTCTGTCGCGATGGAACACGGTGTTGTCAAGTGGAGCCATGGTATGAAAGTGGTGTATCTATCCAATTGGTTTGCCCTTTTTATACCCCCCACCAACTATACATTTTATGTGGGTCAAGGTCACGTAAAGATACCCTTTGAGCGGGGGATAGACCACTAAGCAGCATGCTAGTCCATTGCCGCAAAGTGATCTATCCCCCGCTCTGTTTTACAAAAAACCTCAATCAAGTCCAAGTTCGAGTCCTGTTTAACACATTTTATTCCAATTCCAAATCCGATTTAAACATTTCAATTTCACAAGGCTTACAACTCTGATGTATCAAACACTCCAGGTCCCTAAACATATCGTCCAGTTCGTCCAAATTATGATGTCCTACTTTTAACACATGGAGGTGGTTCATGCTTTGCATTGTAGCATGACCATCAACAAACAAATTTCTTTTCCACGCTAACATAAATTCGCAGTTTTCTTGAAAGATCCTTCTCACCAAACACTCATACACAGCCGTCAACATGTCTCTACAATTCTCATAATGCACCATCACAGAATACCTGTCCAAGTTAGCACCAAGCAGCGATCCACTCATTTTTTCTAGCGTTCCACTGGAAAGTCCAAAGCAGAATGAAGTCGAGATGTACAGACCCCCTCTTTTATACCAGTTAACCGGTTGTCCTTGCTTTAAAGTGGGTCAAGGTCATCCAATGCTACCCTTTGAGCGGGGGATAGACCACTAAGCAGCATGTTAGTCCATTGCCGCAAAGTAGTCTATCCCCCGCTCTGTATTCTACACACACACACACACACACACATGTCTCTGTTCAAGCCCTCTATTACATACCCAGTATATATTCAGTTTCTTCATCATCACTATCACTCATCACTGCTTCCACAAACTCCATTGGGTTAAAGTTGAATTGTTTTAATTGTTCTTTTAGGTTTTCAATTTGTTGGTCCTTCACTTCCAAAACGGTGTGAAGGTGTGTTATGTAGTCCGCTGCCTCGGTGACACTTGCTACTCTTGGGTCGCCTAACTTCAAGCTGGGAACTACACCCTGCAGCTTGAAGTACGCCATACGCCTCTCTTGCTCCTGCCGTTGACCAGGACTGAGCAAGCCTTGCCCGTCTTGACTCACCTCCAGCAAGGTCCGTAGCATCGGAGCTTTGCAGGCGTTTGCTCGAGCAACAGTTATGCTATGGAATGGTCGAACAGGTCCACGAGTAGCAGGCAGGACGTTGGCAGCACGCCTTCTTGAAGAAGAGGAAGCCCGAGAGTTGGAAGCCATGTTAAAGTGTAGTATTCAGCTAAGCGGTACAAAGCAGAATAACCAAACTGCACATCAATACCCGTATATATATATATATATATATATACACTTATCAGTGGTGGGGGTACTAGCTAACCTTGGTAAAGTGGGTCAAGGCCATCCAAAAACATTACCAGAACGGGGGATAGATCACTAAGTGGCATGTTAGTCCATTGCCACAGAGTGATCTATCCCCCGCTCTGTATTCCGCATTCACACACACACATTCATACAAACACACAAGTCCCAGTCCGAGTCTTTACCCACACACCTATCCACTCTCATCCTCACTAGCATCACTGTCCACTAAAAGATCTTGACACTTCATAATTAGTCTGTCGTATTTCCTCAGGATTGAATTTGCCTCACGGATTACACTCTCTAACACCCTATCCTTTTGCTCTATAATTTCGTTGTACCTTTCAATTAGGTTTGGTGATGTTTGGGTTGATGCATCTGATGTGGTTGGTTGAGAGGCTCCGCTGCTGCACAGCTCCTTCCTGACAGGGCCAAAGCCGGAGAACCGCACACGACTCCTTGACGAAGAACCCGATCGGATCGGTCCAACACCTGAGCCGGAGTTAGAGGCAGAAGCTGAAGACATGGCGTGAAGCGTTCGGCTTAACAGTTGCAAGCTGAATGAGCGGACAGTGGATTACCACTCCTATATATACCTATTTGTAGTGGGGGGGGGGTGTCAAGTACTTCCACTAAATTTCGCTTAGTCTTCGCGGTCATCAGTTTTACATACCTTTAGCACACCCATTATTTTGGTTTCTTCAATAACTTTACACACCTCAAAAACCCAAGCAAACAGCTCATCTATGTTGTTATAATTAATTTTTGTCCAGTGTTCATACTTATGAGTTTGGTTGTTTATAATACATAAATAAAATGTAGACCCATCTCGTCTTATACAATACTCAACTTCCATCCTATGCCGATTTAGCACTTCCCAAGCATTGTGTTGATCTATCAAGAAGTCACCACCTTTGTAATTGTACCGTGACATGTTTACCACGGAGCACAGGAACAGACTGAAGCAAATGAACGGCTCATACAAGCTTAGTAAGAGCGTTAGAGTGGGGGTATCACGTGATACACAACATTAGTTGTAAGGTTAGCACTTTACTTTAAACAGTAATTTATATGGGTCAAGGTCATTCAAACTTTGAAAAATTTTTACCTCCAAACACTTGTGGCAAGCCACAAGTGTTTGGAGGTTTTTTGTTAAGAATTAAGACTGTTATATATGTGTCAAGGTCATTCAAACTTTGAAAAATTTTTACCTCCAAACACTTGTAGCAAGCTACAAGTGTTTGGAGGTAAGTTTTTATTTGTTAAAGATTTTTGTAATTTAGTCTTCACCCTCAAGGACACGGTTTGAGATTGTCCCAGTGACTTTACATCACCGCCAGGTTAAAGTATTATACAAGTCAAGTATTTTTTTTTTTTTTTTTTTTATTAGTTGACTTGTATAATACCCCTCTCCCTTACTTTAAGAGGGTTAGGACTAAATTTGGAAAAATAATTTGGAAAAATAATTTTTGTTTTTTTAAATATTGTCCAACACAACCTAACAATTTAGAATTTCTTTTGGTGGGCCTACATCCTAATCCATTTCCCACACAGATTGGCATCCTTCCCTTCGTATTAGATAGCCTTTTTTGTGGATGAAAAATTGTCTTTGTACCATCCGAATGGGTACTTTCATTGTATGAAGGCAGCCATCACCTTTTACAATGATTTCTACATTGGCATCAAAAGCTCCATAAGTTTGAACAATAAAATAATATTTTTCATCCACTTTAAGTCTTCTAATATCAAGCGGTTGCGGACTGTGGGGATGTCTGGGTTGGGATGTTTTAGACCTAATGTTATTAAGACTTTAGGGTTTTACTCTCGGAAGATTGATATTTTTGTTCAAGTGCGTTTGGCAACGATCTTTATCTAAAACAGCAAACTTCTGACAGCAAAGAACCCCAAAGTCTTTTGACATCCACACGTAATCGCATTTATTACCCTTGCCAGCAGGGACTTTAACACGCTTACGTTTTTGTGTTGGTCGCTTTACTGGAGTGTTTTGGAGCTTGTCGGGTTTAGGCTGGCTAGAAGGAATGGGGGTGGGAGGTGAAGCTTTAAGTAGGTCAAAAGGTAGGCTGCAGACGATTTTGGGTGGGGTAGGTGAACGGGTTAGGTCGATCGTGGGAAGTTCGGGGGAGAAGATTGATTTACGTGGTGGTTTGGTTGGTGTAGGTGGCATGGGGGATATGGGTGAGGGACATTGAGATTTGGTGTAGGATAGGATTTTCTTTTGTGCGACTGTAGGGGGTTATCCTCGACCTTGACGCCTCTTCGAACACCGCAGACTCCGATCCCGAGTCCGATAGCAGAGAGAGTGCTGGAGAGGCTATCAGGACTCGTCCGCTGGGGTTTTTTGAAGATGCCGCGGGTGCGCCAGCCTCTTCCGATGCTGCAGGTGCGCCAATTTCTTCCAATGTTGGTGGCAATGGTGACAGGCTGGGCATCGAGGCAGGCTGCGGTGGCGGCGGCGGCGGCGGCGGCATCGTCAGGCAGTTCAGGATCTGTGCTGTCATGAGATATTCTAGGATCGGAGCGGAGGACGATGAGGGCTGAGGCGTGTTGGCCGAGGTTGAAGACGCTGGTGGGTAATTCTTGAGCTTAAGACCCATGTTGATGAAGCAAATAAATGAAGAGTAAATATGAAAAGAGTAAATATGAAAAGAAGATTGAAATAAGTATACAAAATCTCAGGAGCGAGAGAGAACCAGTCGGTACGGGAACCTGGACTGGAATGAGAAGTGCATGCCACCCGGCCGCCTTATATCCCCACCGGGGCTGCCACGCCCAGGATATCAGGGGTGGGGGAGGGGAGAGGGAGTGGGGGTGGGGGAGGGGGAGGGGAGGGGGGGCTCGCACTTTTTGTCGGGGGGGGGGGGGTAGATTTTAAAAAATAAACCCCACTTGGGGCATTTATGCTACCAACGCTGAAGCCTCCGAAAAGACCCAACTATGGCCGACTCTAAACTTGTGTGTTACTTATACCTAACTGTTACGTTTTTAAAAGACCTTAATATATTTACTGTGTTAAGAAGACCTCACTGTTAAAGATTTTAAAAACTTTTATATATTTAGGTCAAGGTCACATAAAACTTTAAAGAAATAAGCCCCACACCCCCTATGGGGGTGTGGGGCACTTGGGTTGTCATCGCTGTAGCCTCCGAAGAGACCCAACTATGACAACAGGGCAACATCCAATGTCGTGTTCCCTTCGCCACGCGAGACTTGTAAACATTTACTGCATTGTCTTTTCAATAGCTAACAAAACATTTACATAATTTTGAGAGAGGTTGAGGACAGCCCTAGTGGCTTACGTCCTCGGTCCGAGTGCAGAGGCCGCCGCAAATTGGCCACAGCTGTGGTCTGCATGCCAGCGTACAAACGGACCGGTTCCCAACCCAGCCGCAATATTGCATGCCTGAGAGGACCCATGCTAACATTGGTTTAAAATAGCTTTACACGGGGGTCTACTCCCGTACCCTATCTTTAATATTTAACTTCAGTAAATTTTTATAAATCTTTGTGGGTCAAGGCCACACTGACATTGAAAAATTTCGGCCCCCGTACATCCATGGCGAACCACGAATGTTCGGGGGCCTTGGGGACAAAAACACAAGTAACTAACAAACTTTCATTTACATAATTTTGAGTTTCCAGAAGGGAAACAAGAGGTTGAGGACAGCCCTAGTGGCTTACGTCCTCGGTCCGAGTGCAGAGGCCGCCGCAAATTGGCCACAGCTGTGGTCTGCATGCCAGCGTACAAACGGACCGGTTCCCAACCCAGCCGCAATATTGCATGCCTGAGAGGACCCATGCTAACGTTGGTATAAAATGCTTTTACACGGGGGTCTACTCCCGTTCCCTAACTTTAAGATTTACTTTGAGCATTGAAAAAGCTCAAGGGGGAATGCTAAAACAAGCTTATACACTTTAGATAAATATAACACACTTACAACACATAATTGAGCTCAACATAGTCAATGCTGGAACAAGCACATACACATTTAACACATATGACAAACAAGACACACAGGAGACATAGGGTACAAGTAATACCCCCGTCGCAGCAGACCTGCGTACTCAGCGAATTTCCAAAGAATTATTGTTTCAACACCAAAGAACTTTGTGGCTATATTATATAATTAATAATCTTTACAAGGAAATATAATATATTTGATGGCATTATATTTCTGAGTAAAGTATTTTTATTTAATAATTCATATATTAATATTTATATTGCAATAAATTACTTTTTTAATTTTTAACAGTGTAATAAAAGTGCATATCCAAAGCTTCCATGCAAAAGGAATGATTTGTTTACATATAACAAAACATAAACATTTCAAATTTGACAAATATGCAGAAGACAGCTGATCAGCTGATTAGGAACAGATACCTTACTATCTCCATCTCTCTTGCTCCCTTTATACACTTATTTTCCATGAGAATACCATGGGATTTAGCATGTAGGTTTGCTGCCATGTGGGATTTTTATCAAATCTTAATTACTCACCACCTAGTGAAGGTTCATACAAATTTTTATTAGGATATGTTGAAAAATAAGCGATATATAACTTTTTAAAGATTTACCCATAAGAATAACATGGGAAACTTGATTTGAATTTTCTCTAGAACCAGTTAAGCTATTTTAAAGATTCAAAATACTTAATTGTTTGTTTTTTTAAGCTCTTTTAAATGGTTTTAGTTAAAATTGATGAATTTAGAAAATTCAGCCCGAAAAACGCCAAAAACCCATTTTTGACCCCTTTGAAGCCCCATAAAACCCGTTCCCATAACCCGACAATGCTGGTTCGCGAACTCATGAAAATAGACCTGGTCTTACACCTTCATACCAAATTTGATCAAAATCGGAGGTCCGCTTCAAAAGTTATCGGTACCACGGACACACATATATATATATATATATATATATATATATATATATACATATATATGAAAATGAACGAACGGTGTTTTTGGCTTCTGGGGACCTCAAAATGAAAAAGTAAAGTGGTCCCGGGCTTAGGTCTTACCATGACTACTACCGTAATAGCGTATTCCCTATAGGGAAATTCGCTAAAACACTCTCATATAAAACAATTCCCAATACCCAAACGCAAGCGCAATATCTTACAACTAATACAAGTCTTAAAGTTAGAGTAGACTTCGCTAAACAGTGAAGGCGCCATTCAGTGTTTAGTGAGGCCTATGGCGGTCCGTCCCGATCGTTCACGTTCAACGCGCGGGAGCGGACTGTTAGCCGGCTGTGGCCGGGCCGCCTTATATCCCCACCAGGGCTGCCACGCCCAGGATATCAGGGGTGGGGGAGTGGGTGGGGGTGGGGGAGGGGGTGGGGAGGGGGTGGGGGAGTGGGTGGGGGGGGGTTCGCACTTTTTGTCGGGGGGGGGGGGGGGGCAGGTAGGTTAAGTGGGTCAAGGTCACCCACGACACTTCTACTCTAAGTGTTGGCTATATACCCCCACCATAACTGGGTCCCTAGGCTGCACAACACAGCTCCGCCAGTATGTCTCCGGCTTCCATGCGGTGCGCCTCGCTGTTCTCTAACTCTCTATATGTAAGTAATTTTATAAGTTTTTAATCTAGGTCACTACACTTTACCTCTGGGACGATATCGACTTGTAGTATTTCTGTGTTTTGGCTCAAGGTCATCACACTTTAACTCTAGCACGTCGGTTATCGTACCAGAGGTGCTCAATAACTTAACTTGTAATGTTTAGGGTGGCGTTTGCACGCCACGTGGTATCGCCATGAGTGTCCAGTCCAAGTTTTAGGTTAAATTAATTTTACTGTAATCTTTTCCATTTCCAATTCGTTTTGCCAAAGAATAAGGTGTCGCTTTATAAATTGGTATTTCTCCAAAGTTATAGGGGATTGCATGGATACAATTAGTTTATTTAGGAGACTCTTCATCTTTGAGTTTAACACAATTTCCACTTTGACTTTGCTTCCTCGGCTCTCACAGCCTAAGCTGTACAGAAATGTTTCTTCTAGTGCCAACTCGGGTCAAGAGAACAGTGTGTTGACTGTAGGACAGCTCATGGTGAAGTGATGCTATACTCCAGCGTACAACCTCACCTTCCCCCACCACTGTGACCTTTCCCCACTCCTGCTGTTTCCCCCCATCTCTTTTCCCTTGACTCATGCGCTACAAGCAGTCTCTCAGTATTGTGCGGACTTTTGTGAGGGGAAGCCATGTCGCGGGACGCTTTAGGTAAGAAACTTAGCCGTGTTAAGACTTTGTTAGTTGCTCACTGTCCACCACTCAAAGTCAAAAGGGTTTCAACTTTAGCTAAGTGGCGCAAACTGTTGCGCGGACACCCTAAGTTTTATACCAAACAGACTAATGTAAGTTTTACTGATGAAGATTTGTTTAGAATATAGGATGAAATGACTTTTCCTTGCAAAATTCAGTTAGTTACTCCCATTCCTGACAGTTTAGAGTCTTAGTCTCTCAAGCCGATATACCTAGAGTACACAGAGCCTGACAGTCAGTCACTCGGTGGCTGTCGTGGGGTGCGCATCGGTGTCGGCGCTCCGTTGTTAAGTTTTCAAGGTCACTGTAATATGAAATTGGGGGTGTTGTGCTAGTTCAAGGTCACCTGAGGGATTACCGATTGCCCATTTAGGCAGGGTCATGTCGCAAACTCTACTTTAACTTGGCACTTTTGCCGTATCTCGTCGCAAATTCGCTCCAAGTCGTCAAGGTCCCGGGTTCTGACTGAAACTCGGAGCGTAGTGCGGGAAACGGCAAAAGTGCCAAAAAATTTTAAGTTTTGGCGTGACCTTGACCTTAGTGGCGTCGGTGACGTCATTTTGATGACGTAAGGGGTGATGACGTCATCAGCACGTCATTTCTGTGACGTCATGGGTGTGACGTCATGGAAATGACGTCATTGGTGATGACGTCATCGATTGCGTCATCGATGAAGTCATCGATGACCTCATCGGTGAGGTCATTGACCTCGATGGCGTCATCCCTCAGGTGACCTTGAACTGGGCCAGCATCCCCAATTTTGCACTACTAGTATGCCTATTGTTAAGCTAACACCAAGGATTCTTAACTCTAAGCACAACAAATAACACGTGTTTTAAGAAGGAAAAAAAAACAAATCCAATATTTAAAGTAATTAATGACATTATTGTTATCGGCATTTACAGTGTTTTTCCTACAAAAAATAAAATCCCCAAGCTTAAAATTAATTTCCATAGTTTTGTTCATTTTAGTGAAAAATGTTTTTATCGCTATTCCTCAAAAGTATTGGTTTTGTCTTCATTGGAACTTCTCAGCACCAACGGAGTTTTGGGAAGCAAATTATTTGATTACCGTACCTCAGAAACGTATGTGTCTCGTTCTCTATTACTTAGTTTACTTAAATAAACTAAGATTTTCTTGGTACATTGTGCTTCATAGATAATTTTTCATTAACTTTAATTTTGAAAAGGATTCGAAAATGAAATTGCCGCAACACACAGCGCGACGAATTGCACGGCGCGGCGGGCAGGTTGAGCCGACAAGAGCTAGCGGCTAGCGGCAGACCAGCAGACTACCGAAAATCTAACTGTAAAAATATTTTGATATTTTATAAAAGTTATATTCCAGGCATTTTGAAAACATAATGGCGCCATATAAAATGTAAAATTGCTATAACATGAGTAAAAAAAAATTATTTAACATAAACATATTTCCCAATACATGGGCCCCGTCCGCGGGCCCCCTTAGCTGCGGGCCCCCCCGCACCGCGGGGTCTGCGGGCCCCTCTGTTACGCCCCTGTAGGTTAGGTTAGGTTAGGTAAAGCAAAATGACGAAGTAACTAAACAATCAAGAAAACTACGGGATGAGATAAGTAGCATGGCGCATGAGTAGTGTGTTTTGGTTACTTCTGGACCGGAAGTCGTGCCAGCTGCCCGAGCAGCTGCTCGAGCAGATGGCGTCAGATGCTGGGGTGCAGATGGCGAGAGCATATGCCCTGAATTTGAAGTAGAATTGGGCATGAATTAAGAGTTAATTTAAAACTGAAATTTAACAGTTATAACTGGGGCTTGGAAAGTACGTCAAGGTCATCCAGAGTAAGTTTTAAAAAAGCCTATCCAACTACCACCAGAAATAGTTCAAAGTTGAACTAGTTGGTGATAGTGGGATAGGTTGAAGTAACTTTTGAATTTTATTTGTGAACATACAATTAATGTGCAACAGCAGAGTTTAAACAAGTTGAACTTTTGTGATGAACTACAGAGTTGTAAATGCAAACACCAACGACGATGAGAAGGTAAACGCAGAGTCCCAGATGATGTATTTGAAAAGCTTGAACAAAAGTAACATTTCGAGTTGGTTTTCCCGTTCCATTTCCAATCGTTTAATTTCCAATTTCAATTTATCCTCTTCCATTCTAGTTATGAAGGGAACTTCATCCATTATATCCATCATGATTGTGTTAGTGTTTGAAATTTTAAAACAAGTGATGTTGATAGTTTAAAAGTAGAAGACGGAATGAGAAGTGAAAGCGAGAAATGTTAGTTAAATAAAGAAGTGGTGGGGGGAGCGAAGAATTATAAAGAAGTGGTGGGGGAAATATTTTGCTCTTCGTTATTACCATCAGTAGTGTCAGATGGTGCAGGAGTTAGATTTAGTAAACTGTCTTCGTCCGAATTTTCAACTTTATCACAAATAGGACAATCGTATGTTATTTCCAAATTCATTTTGATAATTGTAAAATTATCTACAAGTTCTTGTAAAATATTAAAAATGTCTTGTAACTCTTCTTTAGAGTTTATTTCAAAACTAGCATTCATTCGGGCCAAAGGAGAGTTGTTCATCGTTGAAGAGTCGGGGATGGAATGAGGATCGGCACATAGGGAGGGGGCTTATATAATGGCGACCTTGAGCAGGCATCTAGGGAGGGGGGCTGTCTAGGGAGGGGGCTTTTATATGGGGAACCTTGAGCTTATGATTGAATAAAATGTTTAGTTCTTCTTCTTCGTCTTTTAATTCAATTATTTGAACCGAAGTAGTTGTTTCATCCTCTTCACTCGATGAAGAAAACAATTCACCAGGATTTAAATATTGAACTACAATTCTGAACCATCTTATAGGATATTTGTCAATGATAGAAAGTAAGTTTTGAAACAATTCTTCCATCTCCTCCCTGTCAGTTATTATATGTTCAAACTTGATAAATTTGTTTTCCATGTTGTTAGTTAGAGTGTTGGAAGTGGAATGATTTAATATTATATAAAAATTAGAACTAGTGGTGGGGGAAATCTCAAGGTCATCCAATTGAAGTTTTAAAAAAGAGTGTAAAACTGAAATTACACATTTGATGGTTCTACAGGATCGGAATACCAATCTGATCTGTATTTACATCTTTTTATCATATGTGTACAAAAATCATCTTGATGAGAATTGGTGCGTTGACAATGAGCAAGATCTAGAGGGTGAAATTTGAAACATCTTTGAGGACAACATGTATGAAAATATCTTGATTTGTAAAATTTGAAAGTTCGCAATTCCGGTGGTGGTAGTTGTTTTGTTTTGCATTTGCAATAACAAGATCCGAAGAATTCACATTTAGTACAAGCTAACCCATCCACCATCATTGGTCCTAAATCTGTACATTGTTGTTCACAACAGTAACGAGGTTTGTACTTGTATTTTTGCTCTTCCATGTTGACGCTGCGGAGTCCAGTGAAAGAATAAGAGTGTATAGTGTTGAATAGTGAGTTTTATGTACTGTGAAAAGTGGTGGGGGTAATTTCAAGGTCATCCAAATGGAGTTTTAAAAAATTATACCTTACAAGTGTAAGGATTATTAAAATTTAGGAAGTTTGTTTCTCTTTGTTTTCTTCAGACTTTTTCTCTCTCTCCGCCTTAGCCATAGCAACAAGTTCTTCTGTTGATAATGGATGTACTTCAGGAAATTTTAAAATTAATTTAGCTTGATATCCTTCTTTAGTTAATACATCTAAATCTTGGGTCATTTGTTCAACGGTGTTGTAGTCTTTTCCATAGATTTTTCCATCAAGTTGAATCATCATTCTGTACAACATTTTCTTAAATAGGTCTTGTCGTGGTGAGAGCTGAGAAGCAAATGATTATTTATACAAGTATCACATCCTTTTTATTAACTCATATTGATCATGTGATTCTTTAGTTGTAGTTTTGTCTGTCAAAAGTTATTCAACATTGGTAATACTTTTGGAACTTGATGTTATGTTGACCAGTTGGCGATGAAGAAGTTGTAGGTTGTGTAGAAATAAATATTTCATCATCGCAATATTTTGTTTTAGTGAACATCCTTGTATTAGTAGCACTAACATCAACAGTTAAGTGATAACCACCGGTAAGTAAAACTCGCATTTCGTTGGTTAAATCTTCGAGTTGTTCAAAAGTTGTAATGGTGTTGGTATCATAAGATGCACACTTGACTTTGAGAGACATCTTTTAGTTTTTATATTAAGCGATAGAGTGAGCGAGATGTGTACGGTACGAAAGGTAGTCGTAGACTGATGAATTTTACAAGTAGATTTTCGCTTTTATAATCACACAAAAGTGGGTCAAGGTCATCCAGTGGAATTTTTAAAAAAGCAACATATTGTAATGTACAAAGACATCACAATATGTTGCTTCTTTTAATTTTTTTTGTTTTTTCTTTATATCATATTTATTGAAAAACAATTACAAACAAATAGTTACAATGCTATGTACAAACTAATCAGTAGTAGGTGTTACATGAATAGTTAGTTCAGTTGAGTTGTTTCCACTTGGTCCGTGCGAAACCAAATAGAGTGCGCCGGGTTGAACTACACGAAGATCTTCATTTTGAAGAAGTTGTACAAAGCGTCTTGGTAGGAAGATCTGAAATTTTGGTTCATCACCAACTGTATATGGAGCCTCGCTCAATGTGCAATTAATAGCATCACCTACTGAAGTTTCCATTTTCTTAATCGTATGAATGATGTAGTGTTTTTCTTCTTTTAGTTCAGAACATTTCTTTGTAGGTAGAATTGATGATTTAGAATGAGCGTTGAACTGATCAACTAAACTTTGAAGTAAGTTCTGTGATGCCATCTTGATGTTGTTGTTAATCTTCTTGTTAATAAGAATGTCCGTCGGAGATGTTGTCTCTTCGGAGGTTAGAGTAATACTCATGCTGCGTCATGGTAGCGCTCTCGCTTTTATAATCGACACTACCCCCACTACTGACACTACACCCACCACTTTGTTGAAGGAAATTGTTCAAGCGGTAGGCATTCTTTAAAGCGCACTGCGACCTTCGATGTTTAAAACTTTTTGATGAAATACAAAGTTCGTTGAAGTAGCATTGGAAATCTTTATCAATTATTGCATTAATCACTTCGTTGCTTGTAAATGATTGTATCCAATTTGCTTTTTCCAATCCCCTTGTGTAGATAATTTTAAACTCTTTGCAATAATGATTCATAATGTGCGGCATCATGTTATAATTAATGAAACCTTCATCCCATCTTAAGTTGTGAAAATGTTTGTTCAACCATTTGTTTGTAACTTTCGCTTTAGTTGTTAGTCTATTAAATGGTACTGGAGGTTTGAACAAATAATGATAAACTACTGATGTGTTCATGTCCAAGATTACTAATTCTTTAATAATAAAATTACCATCATTTCCTCGGAAAGCTTGAAATTCAATTATACCTCTTTTAACTTCCATTATATGTGGCGCATTAGAAAACGAAACCCGTTTATTCATGATGAAGTCTTACTAACAACTGACTTCAAAAAATTGAATGAGCCGATGTTTATAACAGACAGGATTGTTCTTCTTCTTTCACTTCTTGTGCCACTTCATCAATATTAAAATTGGTGTGATAGTTGTTTAATTGTCTCCACATTTCAACTTCTTGAGGTATTCTATTAAAGATTGAAGTATCCACGGGACCGTATAAAATTGGAACAAAAGGTTTTTTGTCCAATGTATCAATTAGATAGTCTTTAATTATTGCACTTGAAAATATTAGTTGTTTCAAATATCTGGTGACGGGACCGGTAGTACAACTTAAAGTGTAAAATTCTTCTTTAGTGAAATATAATTTAACATTATGTGTAGTTAAATCTCTGAAGCGAACAATTTGTCCTCCACGATGTTTTACTATATCAACTTCAATATTTGATTCCAATAAACTTAATCTTGTTCTTCTTCCAAATGTGTTGTTACTTAAATAGCACTCCAAAAGATGTAAATGTTTCATGAGAGATTCCCAAGTAGTTTCACTGAAAGTAACCATTTTGTTTCCATGATTTAAAATAACAATTGGTGAATAATCCATTGATTTTAAAATTCCAACTGATATACTTTTTGTCATGCATGAAGAAATTGGGTAGATAATCCGAAGAAATACTTCTGTTAAAATATTGGTTGTAATGTTAACTTCAACCTTCTTCCTTTTTACTTCTTTTTCAGTTTTTTCTTCTTCTCTCTTCTTATATTTGTTGAATTTTAGGAACTCGTCCATTTCTCGTTCAACTTGTTTTTCTATATCTGAACTATTATCATCCATTAGAGGTGTATTTTCTTCTCCGTTAGTAGAATTCATCTTGCGAATGATGTTTCCCATACGAAGGTTGAAGATAGAATGAAGTTTCTACTAATTATTTTCTCGCTTTTATATTTTTCGTAAAATCCTTGAAATTTATACAATTACATAATTGTTTGTTTTCAACTTGTCTTTCACAAATGAAATTCTAACCTCAAAAATTAAAGCAGATAATTCTAACCTCAAAAATTTCCAGTTGTTGTACAATTCTTCTTAAAGTACATTCTTCACAATTCCGGTCAGCGGTGTGTAAGTAACTATTTTATCATGTAGAATTAGACAGTATGCCGAAGTTCCATCCGCTACTGGTTCTTCAAATTCCATTTCAATTTTTATATCCACACTTGATGATTTTACCGATTCATTTTGTTTTGAACAATCGATTACAATTATTGGAGCCTTGGAATAATACTGGTCAGGTGATAATAGTGGTGTATTAGTCTTTCCATAATATGATGATTGAAATCTTGCATACATATCGTATAAAATGGAAAAACGTTTTTTGCTGAACATGACATTCAAATTGTCATAGGGAAAGAATTGAGAGTTTAGGAAAACTTTACAATTCTTTATTTTACAGTGATCAAATTGACCAGCATTTGCAGTGATAACATCTTTTCGCTTAGTTTGAAAACCGAGTATTATGTACCTTGCTCGTTCCAAGTAAGTTGATGTCTTGACGGTCCATGTTTGTCGTTCTGTCTGAGGTAGTGTAGGGTATTCATGAAATTCCCAACTTCGGAATGGCATCACAATATCACGGTCAGATTTCAACTTTCTCAATAATAGGATTCTATGTTCATCAGCCAATCTTACATGAGGTACTCTCCAAACAACTTTATCCAACTGTAGTTGCCATTCCAGTTTATCTTCCGTAGTTGCAGGGTCTGCAAGTATCAAGTCCTTATTAGTTGAAGATCTGAGTAATACTAATTCTTGTTTGACATTTATTATTACCCGTTTGTAATCTTCAGCGAATCCCAAAAGCAATCGTAAAGGTACATGAAAATCAAAGTGACCGTTGGAAGCTGGTGTTATAGTGTCTTTATCGGGGGCAACCCATCCGGCAGTGACTATTGAATTCTTCTCATGCGGTGTTAATGATGTTAATCCTTTCAATGTCGTTGTTAAACCAACCTTTTTTGTTGAATCAACCGTCACCCCTGATATTTCATATCTTATTTCATCAAAAAGATATGCCATCGGGTTATTTATAAAAGGAACTGTTGAAGCAGTTTTTCCATCCAATTTTAATACCCGTCCTTCGATGTACAAGTAACTTTCACACGGTAAAGTGTAAATATCTTGTTGTTGAATGGGGATCCTTATTTCATCGTTATTGTTTAATTTTGATGAAGTGTAAGGGTTGTGCATGTGATATTCCTTCTCCCATAGTGTTTCGTCGAACGTTGGTCCTTGAGATATATCCAGGATATCCATCGCTGTTAAGTTTCAATCCAATCTTTTGTAGAAAACGAATGTTTTCCGATGTTAACTCTTCCAATGTCGAGGAGCTACTGAGCTCCCGACTCTTCCGTTGCGGTTTAAATGATAATCCCATGTTGACTTTTATGTTGCTGCTCTGATGTGTATCCGTATAGTAATTGTTTCTCCTCTAAAGTCAACACTATGACCGTCTTGATCCAATATGTTCAGTACGATGTCTGAAATGAAACTGGTGTTTAACGGTAGGTATATCAAGTTTTGTGGCTTCTCAACAATTTTAAAACCAGGAGCCACTGTTGGATAAAATGTATGTAAAATATGTTGATTAACTCCATCTCTATACGATCCGTGTATAATGTTGCACGTGACATCAATACTATTTACTTTCAATATTGTTACAGTTGAATCACCTGAATGAGTAGTTCCAGGAGATAAGATTTTCTTTTTTGTATCTGTAAATCCAAGTAAACTGCCAATCGACTGTTCCAAGCTGACATCAATATAATATTTCGAAGTTATTTCTGCTTTTAAAGTATTATTGTTTCCTTTAACGGTGATATTGTCTTCTCCGAGTTGTTTCTGTAATAATTGGTTTATGTCATCAATTTCATATGCTCCAGTAGGAAATGTAATTATTTTTAATTCTGAGTATTTTCCTGCAGCATCCTTAGTTTCATAATAATGTAGTAAATTGTTTTTTCCTTCTGTAACATTAGGAATTAAATTGTAGGTAGTGAAATCAAGTAATGCCGCTTCCCATAATCTTTCCTTGGATAGACGCAATGCTGGGAACAGCGTACTTTTCAATGTGGATGAATTTCCACTCAGTGACACTGTATACGATGACATCTTAAAGCTGACTGACACTCTTCGCTAGAAACTCCAAACATAAATGCCCACATATTTCAGTATTGTTAGGTTGTTCTCTTTTGTAATTGTAAAAAATGTTTTTGGAGTTTCGAAAATAATGTTGCAGTTCTTTTGGCGGTGGTAGATTGCCAAAACTGTCAAAGTAGTAAATGGTTTGTCCGAGTTTTTTATAGCATACCCAATGAGTGCCTGGACCATAGGTGGAATCCAAATTTACTATTCCAGTTTCATTTTTCCATATTTTAGTTGGTAATGCATCTTTCATAAAAACTCCTCGAAAGAATGGTATTTTCAAACATTTTACATAATCATTTAACTGATGATTTGTTAAGGCTTTATTTGGAATTATCAATTGATTCTTCTTATTTAGTACACACGGTATGGTCTTAGGTATAAGCCTGCTCCGTTTTTTACCATTTGCCAAACAGAAGTCTTCTTTACACTTGCCTTATGAGTTCTATGTGGTCCTTTTTTAATGTTTCCGCCTCTTTTGGGAGCGCCTCTCTTTGCAGGTCTTCCTCTGCGACGTCTTCCACCACCTAACTTTGCTTTTGTCTTCATGGCTGTAGTTACTGCCCAAGCTGCTGCTTTTTCTGCAATATTTGCGTCACTTGATTTTACTCTTTGCCAAGCTTTTTCCGCTAGAATTTTATCTGCTATTGATCTATTTGTTGAATCTTTATACTTTGAATATGCTATATCGTGTTCTTTGCAAGCTTGATCTAATTTATTAATTCCAGGATCTCCTCTTGCTAAACGTTTTGCCAACTTAGTTCCAGGTCCACAATATTGATAACCTCCGGGCAGATGTAATTCGTATGGTAAAGCGTCTATCGTTCGATTTACAACAGCACCAACTGGAATCCGTCTGAGCAGGGATAATGCTGCTGATGTTATACCACGTCCTCTCTTGCCGCTGTCTTGACGATGACTGAGCGATACGGTCTTCATTATGTTGTCTTATATAACTGGTGTGTTTACTCCACGAGATACTTTACATAAATGAATAACTTGTGCAAAATCTTTTATATTTAAAGACTTAGTTATTCAAATTAATTATATACTGATTTATGATTCTATTTTTAATCCAAGCTTCTCGTTCATCGGGTTGAATCACCACATGATTCGTTGTACTAGCTATATGATTGTGGGTATCAATAAGTAAATTACCCACTATTCTTAATAAACAATCTAAAGTTACAGCATCTTTCAGATGTTGAGGATCTTGTAACTGCATAATACGTTTATCATTACACGTGTAAGCGGTTAAATCACTTTTTGATGTTGTTATGACTTGTCCAATAGTAGCAGCATCATTTGAATCTTCACCTGGTAAAATATTAATTATTTTCTTCATCTTTGCATCATATTTGGTCCCAAAGTGTTTATCCCAAGTTATTGTTTGTCTCAATGTAACACAATCATCATCTCCATAACCAGGATAAATATTTTTTATTCTTCTATTACGACCATCGTATGTATCTAATCTACCACCACTTGCAATTAATGTTTGCACCATAAGAGGTACATCTGAATCTTTTATACCAAATCTTCCATTTGTTATTGTTTTATGTCCTGCATCCCATTCATCATTATTTCCTTGCATTAAATCAAACTTTTTATTTCCATGTATAAATTTATCTCCCCGCTTTAACACGGCATCTTCATGTTTTACAAAATTTGATGTTTCTTTTTTTAATTCTTTGGATAATTGCTCCATAGTAACAGCATCTTTTGGTTGAGAACCAAACTTTACATTTGTCAATGTTTTTCCATGACAATCGATTCCATCAGCATCTTGTAAAATACAGTTGTCCTTGATGTATTTTAGGTTTACAGCATCACCGTCTTCTTTTGGGTATCCAATGTCATTTATAATAAATTTATAAAAAGAAAATCCATGTTCAGTTTTTTCAGGTATTATAGAATGTAAATATTCTTTATTAACTGAATCTTTATCATTCTTGGGATTTCCCACGTTGGTTATTCTATAATTTCCAGCATTATACGTTTGTCCATCTTTTAAGTTATTACCCCATTGCAATTTTAAAGTATTTAAAAGTTCAGATGATAAGTACTCTTTAGTAATTGCATCAGAACCTTCAGTTGGTTTACCAACATTAATTAATCTATGTGATTTAACATCGTAAGTATTCTTATGTAATTTTAATGATGTTGAAGTAGATTCTTTTACTGTCTTCAAATTTGCTCCATCAGTATCTTCTTCTGGATCTTTAACTAGTTTTAAACGTTTATTACTTATGCTATAGTCACCTTCAGGTGTTTGCGGTAATCCACTTTTTTTTCTGTCTTCTCCAACTTGCACTCCTAAAGCGGAGTACCGTCCGAACTTGTCGACGCTCATGTTAGAACTGATACGTCTTATGCTTGCACCTCTTTTATATCCACGGACAATTATACGACTATACCGCGATTCCTAAGTTCATCAACTAGAGCCACCCATTCATTATTCAAACCTGTATGACCGGCTTCCATGGCTTCATGCAATAGTCTCATTCTATCAACCAATTTATTGATATCGTTGTAGTAAATCACATTCGTATTGTATAGATTTTTCATCAATCCTTTACCAGATGTTGAAGTATCTCCTTTACTCTTTTTACCATGTTGTTCAAGAAGTGATAAATCCATAAATGATAAAGATTTTCTTTTCAGTGGTTGTCTCACCGCTGGTGCAGTACGTAATGTTGGCAATTTTCGTGGAGGAAACAACTTTTTTATAACGATGTTATATTTTGTTGCACGTGAACGATTAATCATTGCATCCTTTACGTAGTTTCTTTTATGAGCGTTAGTATTTTGGAGAATCTCCTTAAAAACACTTAAATCTTTGGATGAATATCTTAGTGGTATGTTTTTAAAAATTAATTCATATAATCCTTTTGTTCCTTTATATCTATGCTCACCAATAATGATGTAATCGTCTTGTGTTATTTCAAGCTTTGAATCGCCAATCTTCAATTCATTCCCATCAATTCTTGCTCCGTATACGTGTGATCTACTCAAATTCGGGTTTGATTTCATATCATGTAGCATTTTCATTATATATTTTCTTCCAAGAGGTCCATGTTGTAATATACCGCTACTCAATTGAGTTAAATTTGGAATAGATTGTTCAGCTTCAGGTATTGGTTGTTCTTCTTCCTTTTCAACAATTGGTTCTTCTTCTTCTTTTGTTTCTTCTTGCTCACTAGCACTTGTATATGAATCATCATCTTCTTCTTTTTTTAATGCTTGTACTTCTTGTTTAGAAACTGGTAGTAAAACATCTCCTTCATAACGAGGTTTACCAATAGTTTCTGATATCTGTTTTAAAGGTTCCGTAATAGGTTTAAATGTAGTCTCTAAAAATTCTTCTCTTTCACTTAAACCCATCCTCAATGCACGATTCTTCATCCTAATAGAATCACTCAGTGATTTTATTTCTTTCAATAGTTTTTCTTGATTCACCATGTTTACACTGTGAAGTTCAACATGTAACTAGATGTAGCATCGGTAGTTCAACGCATAAATACAAATTTATCCAACCCTATACGATATCTACCATTTTTAATATCTTCTTCCTTCATAATAACGAGAAAGCTATATTTCTCATTCCATGCTTTGCCACACATCTCTTTAAATTTTTCAAATGGCATATCTGCATTTACATGATCATTATATATATGCTTTAAATTTGTTTCATCTTGCTTGAAGATGATCAACATATTTGCATTGTCTCTTATAAGTTGTTTTGGAATTTTACTGTATGTTTGACCAATGTAAATGCTATCAATATTATGATGTCTTCCCATAGCAAAATAATTCCTTATTGTGTCATGATTTTCACAAGAAACATCGTCAAATATAAAAATAGAAAATGGTTTTGCTTCATTTGGTTGCATAATTGTTTCACTGGCATTAAACTTGTAAAAATTTACTTCAGGTACACTTGCAAGTACTTTATCCAATAATTGATATTTTGGTTGTTGCAATGATTTTGAAAAAATATATATATTGTTAAAACGCAATCCTTTAGGATTAGTTATAAGGTTAAAAACAACATTAGTTTTTCCACAATTTGAAGGACCAGTTATTAGACATCTTATCGTATTTGGTAGTAATTCACCATGTTTTCCATGATTTAACTTATCATTGTCAA
Organism: Neoaliturus tenellus; assembly: GCA_030545055.2. Lineage (NCBI taxonomy): Eukaryota > Metazoa > Arthropoda > Insecta > Hemiptera > Cicadellidae > Neoaliturus > Neoaliturus tenellus. The sequence goes on from CM061533.1 coordinate 264,358,053, forward strand.
CTGTCAATTCATCAATGTTATTGATATTAAATCGATCTTTTTGTTGTACAATCTCCATCTTGTATAAAGGTTAAACACACAATGAGCTATTAAACAACTATACTAAGTCTTTTGAAGGAATCCAAGAGTCTTCACTTTTATCAAACCCTAACCACCGGTCTTTAACCATATCCTTTTTCCTTTGTAAAATCTTCTCGACAAGATATACATCACCAACTGTTGATTTCAACAATTCATGTCCGTAGAATCCACCTTGAAGTAATTCACCCTTGTTATCCTTTAATAAATAGGTTTCAGGTATAGTTGGTTGCACTTTATAAATTGTAAATACTTCATTAGTCCAATTTGGTAGATATCTTTTACTAAATACACCTTTGTATTTGCTTATACGAACTTTATCGTTGACCTTGAACTTCTTTGGTTGCAATTTTTCCAATTTCGGTGTTGTATTATTTTTAATGCGTTGTAATACAATTTTGGCATTAGCACTATTTACCTGGATAGGTTTCATTCCAATGGTACGATGATATTTGTTGTTATACTCTTTTATAAGTTGTGGTAATATGTCATACCACACGTATGATCCTCGTTTTGAAAATTGTTTATACATCGCACCTTTTAATGTTCTATTGAATCTTTCAATTATTGAAGCTTTAACTTCAGAATTTGTAGAATAATGATTTATTTGATATTTCTTCATCAAAGCTCCAAAGTCTTTATTAAAATATTCTTTTCCATCATCGGTCTGTAGATGTTTAATTTTAAATTTATTTCTTTGTATTGTGGTTTCCATAGCTTTTGTAACACTTTTACCAGTCTTATCCTTCAATGGTAAAGCATCAGCTATTTTAGTAAAACAGTCTATAATTGTTAAAATATATTTAAATCCTTTATTTAATTTACTGTGCGGTATCATTTCAATGAGATCAGCTTGATAAAGATCATTCATTCCTTTAATGATTGTACTTCTTCTTGGAAATCTTCTTCTTGCTGGTTTATGTAGTTCATTTACAATCTTGTCCTTCACACTTTCCATCTTCAGATGTTTCTTGTACACCGCTTGTAAAAATACTGACCCATAGAATAGTTAATTCTCATTTATATAGTTTGAATATAGGTCAAGGCCATTTCATATTAGTGTAAAAAAGAGGGAACATGGCATTGGGCTTGCCATGTCCCCTCTTTTTTACGGAAAGGAAAAAGGAAGAAGGTAAAGGACGAAGAATAGGTTTACTGGTCGATAGGGTTCAGGGAGTAGTGGCCGAATGGTAAAGTATTAATTTTATCTTCTAAAATATGGCGCTTGTCATCTTTGTAGCTTAATGCCCACTTTGTTTGTTTGACACTAAAAAGTTGATGATTATAACTTCTAATAGTGTTGAAAGTTGCAGTTGTTTCAACATTTTCAAACAAACATCTTTTATAATGTTCAAACTGTACATTCTTCTTCAGGAAAGAAGTTTTTATTCCTTTGGCTTTTTTCGTGACTTGATGTTCATTCCTTTCATTTATGTACATTTGAAATGAATACAGTTTGGACATTAATGCTACAATTTCCATCATCGGCACACCATTTGTTTCATCTTTAAATTTTCCCAATACTTTCTTGTTTTTGTCGTAGTCGTAATTTGGATGATCCTTAGGATAATCGGAAAAGTCGAAATCATCTTTATATATAAAGGTGCGTAGATCTTCATACATGTCATTTGTTTTAATCCAGTAAATGAGTGCATCCGTATCCATATATGCAATACCAATGTTCTCTCTTCCATAATAGTTAACCATCTTCTTATAATGAAACTCATACATATGTGTTTTTGAAATATCCAAGATTGACATTCCAAGATACAAAGGACGATCCATTTCAACTGACTTCTTGTTCATGGAAATAACAACTAGATTTTCATTAATAATTACAGATGAACCAAAGTTTGGTTGTTGCACTAATTTCTGTAATTTTACTGGATCAGTTACCAATTTGATATCCTTATGTTTCCTTTTGTTTTCCAAAGTCCTGCCAAATATTGCGTTGTTCATTAATTTGAAAAAATCTTTTTGAAAACTTGATGTAGCGGCGGCTCTTCTTCTTGTGTTGTTGTCGATGTAAGGTTTTAACCAACAAGATTGAGAAAATTGTAGTACTCGATTAATTTTTGTAATTCTCAGTCCTAAGTCTAAAGCCTGTTGTATCATCCAGTAGTGTCCAACATATCGAGACTTGTCGGTTAAAGTCATCAATAATTTTGGCCATCTTCCAGTAGGGGAAATTTCAGTCTTCGGAAGAAGTGGTAAATCATAATGTTGATCATAAAGATGTTCAGGATATTCAAAATCCACATCAAAAATGTAACCAGTTTCACCATGCTTCGGTATATCCATTATGTTTCCAATCGATTCTGGATCTATCCATGTAAAATTATCATATGGAAGGGGATTTGACATTGCCCATCCGTATAAGTTATTTGCATCAAAATAACCCAGGAATGTTGTTGGTTTTGATGCATCATAATCGGGCAGATACTTGTTGTTCGCCTTAAAATGTCGTGTAACGCTTTGCGTCAATCCCCCTCGAACTCCTGACTCTAACATTAAAACCATATCTATATCAGTAAGAAGTTGTATTTTACAATTTGTTTCTTTCAACATGGCTTGCCATGCTAATCCAGGTGAAGTGTACGAATGAAGAGGGTCCAATCCATAAGCTGCAAAACACGTATTTCTAAATTCTTCCATTATATCACATAATAAAGTTACATCTAATTTAACATAAAAATCTGAATATTCTCCTAATGTTCTAAATCCTAATTCGTTCCATACTTTACATGCATGATCATAGTCCTCTTGAGATATGTCCATGTCGTAAAGTTTACTTTTAAATTCTTCTTTAGCCGGAAGTGATGTTTCATTAAATTTTTCTAAACTGTCTATGTAATCATATGGAAACACACCTTTCCGAAGTACCAAATCCAGTTTGTCGTTATTTACAATCTTCTTTGTTTCGATGAAATCTTGTTTCCTTAAATTTTCTGAAAGTTTGGACAAACTCGACGGCATAAATCTGTAGGAGTCTAAGAATCTTAATTTCATGTTTCCAACTTCTTTGGAAAAACTGATGAACTTCTCTGAAGTTTCAGCTAATACATCAATTTTACCATCGTCTCTTCCTAATTCGGGTATTATGAAATGAGCATCGTACCCACTGAGGTTATGCAGAACCACAGGAATAAATAGTGGTAAACGATAGCTCAAGTTGCATTTATTACAAGCAGCACCCCTGTAATAACCAGTGAGGTGATCGTGATCTTTAACTTTATAATTCTCAATAGTAAAATCATTTTTGCACAAGAAACATCGAGTTGCATTTTCATGTTGAATTTCTTCTTCTTCCTCCATCATTTTCATTGGTACAATATTTGTATATAATCTTTGTACATTTCCAGCTATTGAATATAAGTGATCAAGAAATATTTTTTCATTACATTTTCACCACGAAATACTAGAGGTTCTGAAGTTAATCCATATCTGTTTAAATGTTCTTCTGATAATGTCGATTCCACCATTAAACAAAAACTGTTTGGTTTGTGCATTTGATACTTGACACTTTTTCTAGCTTCACAATTTTCATCTTCAACAGGAACAAGTGTTGATTCAAAGTCCGCATACACAACAAAAGGGATACGGTATTGATAATGAACCTTTTCAAATTTAACGAATGCTCTGTTTTCCGCAGGTAAATTAATCTTTGCTTCATAATTATTGTTACATAGTCTTTTATGCTCTTGTAACCATTCTCTTCCTTCTCTTCCTTCTCGTTTAAAATTAAAACATCTCTTGCAAATTATCTTTTTGTTTCGATTTTTTGAAAGTTGCTTGTTAACAAGACGATCAAATTGCTTTATGTACACATAGTGAGACACATCTCCTCGCGTTAGTAGTAGTAAATCCGTATGATCTGGTAGCTCTTCTTTTGCAATACGTAAAGGATACACTTTGTTTGAACTATCTAATGCAAAAACATTGATAGACGTACCGGGATTTTTCTTCTCAAATTTTGATATATCTTTCAGTGATACAGGATAAGTGATTCCTTGAAAATTGTATCTAAATCTTTGATTTTCATATTCTTGGTCAGGTCTATTCGCATGATGTGGTACAAATTTAGTTGTCATTGCATAACGAAAACATTCATTGTCTTCATTTTTAACATTAATACAAGATTTTGTATCTTCAATTCTTTTTGGCAGAGGAATGTAACTTGATCCCATTAGTCCATATCCATGTTTGTGAACTCTTATATCTAATACTTCAATACTTGTAAGACTCCATCCGGATCCTCTTCCTTCGTGTTCCTGAATTTTTGTTAATATTTCTTCTATACAGTTCTCTACTATTGAATCAATGTTTGAACTTTCCATAATGGTTCGGTTTTTTGTTATGAATCCTCTTGGTGATAATTCTTCTTGTACATTTATAAACATAGCTTCTAGTAGTAAACCAAATTTAAGAAAGTTCAATCTTTTTAATTCTTCTTTTAAAGTTTTACTTACAATTGGTTTTGCTTCTCTAATAAATTCTTCTAGCTTCAAGTTTTCATTTTGAATCTTATGATGCATTACTACTTTACCAGGTAATGCAAATACTTGTAGATTTGGTAAAGTAGTTGAAGATGTTGCTGTTATTTCATATTGTTCTTCTTGTTCTTCTTGTTCTTCTTGTTCTTCTTGTTCTTCTTGTTGTTCTTGTTGTTCTTGTTTTTCTTCTGGGTTGTTGTGAATTAGTTCTTTATGACAGTCTAATAGAATTTCATCGTGAAACGATTCCGAACATTTATCGCAACGATACATGTTGAGATGTTTACTCTTCGAAATTTCACCAAGAAATGAAGTGGACTCTCACGTTCCTCCTATTATAATGGTTCCCCCACCACTATTTCATCCTCTTCACTATCCTAGGAAATCAAACATTTTCAACAAAATATTAACCTTCTACAAACTAATTGTTCATTCGTGTTCTTTATTCCCATTGGAGTTTTAGTATATACTTCTTTATATTCAAACTTTAACAAACTTTCTTTTAACATCTGTTAGGACAGATGTTATGGGACAGATGTTAAAAGAACAAATGTTGGAGTGGAAATGGCTAGAGCACAGGCACTTGGTTGAACTAAATTTGCGCATAAATTAACTAGAGTTGAACTGAAAATTCGCATAAATTAAAAGTTAGTTCAAAACTAAAATTCGACAGTGTTAAAAAACTCTAACAGTTGAATAAAAATAAACATTAGTTCAAAACTGAAATTCAACAGTGTTAACCAAATTCTAACAGTCAAACAAATAGGTCAAGGTAATCCAATTTAACGCGAGAACGAGGAATAGAGCACTAAGTGGCATGTTAGACCATTACCACAAAGTGATCTATTCCTCGCTCTCTATTCTACATCTACTTTTTTCAGTTTACTTATTTATATTAAAATGTTCAAATTTTACTATGTAGAATGTCCATTCTTTCTCTTCAACTCTTCGATTGTTTTTAGCAATTGTAACAAATATTCGTTAGTTTTCACCAAAGTCTTTAGTTTGCTACATCCAATTTCAATGGAAGGTATTATAAGTTGTAATTTTATAAGTTCAATCTTTTCTTTCTTGCGAATTTCTTTCTTTATTATATTATTCCTTATTTTTGCTGAAGATTTAAACTCCATGTTGTTTCTGCTAAAGCCACAATAATAATAAAAGTCTCTTCAAACAACCTGCATTTATACACATTCCCCCACCACTTTATAATCCCCACTCCTTTCCCCCTCTTCTTTATATGTGGAAGGAAGTATTATAATTAGATTCCTAATATTTCTTTTCCTTTTTCACTACATGGGGGGAAGGGTAATTTGTTATTACACTAGTTGTGCAAGAAAATAGCCGCCAGTGTCCACACCTTGTTCATAGCACTCCATCATAGATTGTGCCCACTGCAACATGCGGTCTCTGTCATTTGGTGTGACAAGGAAAGAATGACTATCACCATACAATATAAAAGAGTCAATTCGTACATAACATCCTAAATTTAACCATTTATTAGCTTCAACTATAAACTTTTCTATTGTATCAAATGGAAATTGTGGATCAATTGCTATAACCTTACGTTCTTCACTAAGTTCAACAGTATAATCATCATCATCCTCACTCTCACTATCATTATTTAAAATGTCTTCAGGTTGTAGAAAAACATCGGAAATTTTGGAAGAATTAATATGGTCATTCACATGAGGAGGCATTTTGAAGTAGGTAATATTGTAAACAGCAGAGACGAAACAACAAGAGCGGCGTGTAGAAGCAAAATGAAGGAGTGACCAACGCTCGCTCCGCTTTTATAACAGTATGCAAATGAGGGGTAAGAGCTGACCTTAACCGGTCATCGACCCAAAGGAGTGGGGGAAGTACTTTTCTTACTACTCAAATGGAAGTAGGTTAGTAGGTCACGGGACTTAGAGTGTTAAAAAATAATGGGGGAGAAACACAACGCTATAACGCATTGTGTTTCTCCCCCATTATTTTTTTTAGCAACAATTTGGAAAAAACTAAGTGAATTTACTGTTTACGCCCCCACCTTGTAATACGATCCTTTTTATCCCTGAGGAGAAAGTCTTGAGAATCTAAAGTGTTAAATCTCTTCTCTTTACACAAATTCTCACAAACTCTAATTTTATATTTTAAGCCGTTACATTTTGCCAAAATGTGTTGGTGGTCAACAACACTTAGAAAAAAATATTTCAAACCTTTCTTAAGCCTCTCTCCTCTGACGGATATTATTTTAGGATCGTCTTCAACGGTGGGGATTTCTGTCAGTTGTGGTTCAGAAATATGTTTCACGATATGTACACGGCAAAAACTTTCATTTTTAACACATTTCCTCCCACAAGCTGATCCTTTCTTAATTCCCTTAATAAGCATTTCAGGGCAAGTAGTGGGACGGCTAAATGCCCTACGACGCTCTTCTTGTAATGATCGAAATTGCTCTGAAGGAGCAGGTTTAGGGGCAGGTTTAGGGGCAGGTTTAGGAGCTGGTTTAGAGGAATTAGTTTTGTGATAGGTATGGTCTTCAAGTGTAGCAAGTGGTGGGGTAGGAGGCAATGGTGATAGTGGGATAATGGGTGTACTAAGGTGATGAACAATAGTTTCAATGGAAGGGGTATTAAGACGGGGAACTGGCTTCTGCAGTGGCGGCATCATAGTTGATGGTGGTGCGGAGTTGTTTGAAGGCGAAGGTGAAGGTGGTGAAAAAATACTGCGAAGTCTAGAAGTGTTGGTTGGCGGAAGAATAGCTCCAGAAGTTGAAGGTTCAAATGAAAGCTTCTTCTTATACCAATCCGGAGGGTTTTTCAAGCGAAGAGTTTTGTTTGATGCAGTAACAGCCGTAGAAGTCGAAGTCGAAGTTGAATTTGAAGTTGAAGTTGAAGTGGTAGAAGTAGTAGAAGTAGTAGTGGGCACAGAAGACATCGTTATAACTCCAAGTTCACAGCGTAACGTCTGGAATCGGAATGAAACACTAGCCCCGGCCAACACGTCTTTTATAACGGTATGCAAATGAGAGGGGTTAGCAGCCGGCCATGACCGGTCATTGGCCCGGGAGGTGGGGGAAGGAGTGGTGGGGGAAGGGGTGGTGGGGGAAGGGGGGGGGTCTCCATTTTTTCGGGGGGGAGGGGGGGAGGGGGAGGGGGGAAGGGGGAGGGGGGAGGGGGAAGGGGGGAGGGGGGGAGGGGGGAGGGGGGAGGGGGGAGGGGGGAGGGGGGGGTCTCCATTTTTTCGGGGGGGAGGGGGGAGGGGGGGGGAGGTCATTGACCCTTCCAAAAGTGGGTCAAGGTCATTCAAGATTTATAATGATCCAAGGTGATGGGAACAGTAATACTGTTCCCACCACCCTGTTTGCCTAACGGTTCCCACTCCCAACCCACTAGTTACGTTCTGCAAGGGACATCGACGCAATTTTGTTTGGACCGTCCGGGTCTACCGTAACGGTCCGGTCCGGGTCTACCGTAACCGTGAATTCCAAGGGAAACTGGAACACCTAATGCAGAAACGCAACTCTAACCCCACCCAAACTAATCCCACCCATTATATTCCTAAACAAAAATGCAAAAACCTAGTCCGCATTTTGCGGATGTCCCACCCCTTCTAAGTGAAGTTCAACTGAACTTCTGAATTTACATTTAATCTACCCCCTAACATCTAGCTGTAAGGCAAAACAACATTAATTAGTATTACCAACACTTAAAACTAACAACACATCATTATTAAAAAACCAAATAATTCAACACAACCAAATACCATCATTATTCTTAAAATTAATACACCTTAATGCTAAATACCTCTTAAAATTAATACACCTTAATGCTAAACCCAACTTATAACTAACATCGCAATGCGCAAATTATTTCTTAAATTTAATACAACTTAAAACTAAACACACACACACATACTACATTGCATTAAAAAACGCAACGTAGTAGAAGAAGTTCAAATATATATAGGCCTACTATATATTTGAAACCTCTTGCTGAGTCGCCAACAACCTTTCGCTATGAAAGTTTGTTGACGACTGACGCTAAGATCAGGCTCGTATCGCTCCTCGGATTCTCGAGTAGTGGGGGAAGTTGTTTCACTACAGTACAGTGTTCAATCCAGTCCAATTCGCAGCTGTGTAAAAGAAAGGCAAAGGAGTGGGGAGGGGCGCATGCGCAACAACACAAAACCAAGGTTTGAGGTTAGAATTATCCATGTGCAGTAGCGCTAAAGTGAGTAATACAGGACTAGGCGCATGCGCATAGCATAGACTCATTCCGATCCGGAGAACTTGTTGCATGCGCAGCAGGTTTGAGGTTAGAATTATCCATGGCAGCTGCCATATTTAGTCTGGTTTCACCACATAAAGTCAACAACCGGTGGTGACCGGCCATTGACCTGGAGGAGTGGGGGAAGGAGTGGGGGAAGGAGTGGGGGAAGGGGAAGGGGGGGGAGAGGGGGGAGAGGGGGGGGAGGGGGGGCTCCATTTTTTCGGGGGGGGGAGGGGGGAGGGGGGAGGGGGGGAGGGGGGGGTCATTGACCTTTCCGGTCGGTCATTGACCCCAAGGAGTAGGGATAGACACAGAACCCTACTTCTCTTACTACTCAGGTGAAAGTCGGTCAACCAGTCATTTGCTTGCCATCTGCCGCCATCTGGCTGGAGTTATTGCCTCTATAAAGGTGGGTAGTTTATCGCGCTACAAACATTCATTGCCTCGCATCCGCTCGGTCATCATCTCTCGTTAGTTTTATGTTATGACTACTTCACTTACTAGGTTTGAGGTTAGAATTATCCATGGAATAGCCTTTGTAAATTCTAACCTATAAAATTACTACTCTGGCTTTCTGTTTCAATTTCTTTTACACTTCATTTTATATCTCAGTCTTCTTTTAACTTCTGAACTTAACACATCGGTTATGATGACTGCACAATGTTTAAAATTAAAGCTTTTGCGAACACAACACATATTACGAAGTACTTCTAAACCTTCAATTTCAAAGTGTAGAACTAATTTAAATAGAGTTAGGAAGAAGTACAGTTTTAACCCATTATACTCTTCAAAGACTTCACAGGTTAATGTTGATGATAGTGTTATTTACAACATTTTGCATTCTATTTTACAATTCAACAACTTTGAACTTGTTACACCTATCGACTGTGTTCAACAAGTTTTTTTATTTTACCCCTACTATTCCTCATATAAGCGCTGTCACCACAATTCCTACTTCATGCTCCTCTATTCTCTTCAGCTAAGGTTTGAGGTTAGAATTATCCATGGCGGCCGCCATGTTTAATTCAGTTTCACCACATAGAGTCGGCAACCGGTTATTGGTCTAAAGGAGTAGGGGAAGGGGTGGTGGGGGAAGGTTGCCGTTTTATAAACCCTCTCCCTAGGCGGCGCTTCTCATTCGATCGCCAACTTTCAAACAATAAACACCTCTCCCATGGCACGAATAAATTATCCCACTATCACCAACTAGTTCAACTTTAAACTATTTCTGGTGGTAGTTGGGTAGGCTTTTTTAAAACTTACTCTGGATGACCTTGACATACTTTCCAGGCCCCCAGTTATAACTGTTGAATTTCAGTTTTGATCTTACTCTTAATTTTTGTTCAACTTTTAGAGTTTAGTTAACACAGTTAAATTTTAGTTTTCAACTAACTCTTAATTCATGCCCAATTCTACTTCAAATAGACGCCATATGCTCTCGCCATCTGCACCCCAGCATCTGACGCCATCTGCTCGAGCAGCTGCTCGGGCAGCTGGCACGACTTCCGGTCCAGAAGTAACCAAAACACACTACTCGCATGGACCACTGACTTTATGAAGACCTTGAATTTCTCAATAATGTAAATAGTTGTAGTCACATGGATTTTCTACGAATATTATAAGCTGTAAGCAGTCTGAAACAATGTATCTAGAACAAACCAAGGTAGGTGACACCAACCGCTGATTGAACCATTTTAAAGTATCTCCTGCACCGTTGACGTCATGTTGTTTATCTTGACACATGAGTGGTTTGCTTTGAATATTTTTAGTGCTGTACCTTTGACGTCATCGATTTTGTTATTGTTTTTTTTTTTTATGCCACCTACCTCCTTCTTATTTTAGATTTCTTGGTCTAAAATATTTATCTCCTTATAAATCACACAAAAAACAACGTTAAATGATTGTAACTGATACGTTCTGTTTTGTAACTAGGCTTTGTGTTGTGTACCATGTTACTTTTTCATTTCAAAATTCAGCAACTTTAACTAAAACCATTTAAAAGAGCCTAAAAATAAACAAACAAATTAGTATTTTGAATTTTTAACTTGACTTAACAGGTTACGGAAAGACATTAAGAGTCGTACCTCCGCCATCTTGATTTTTAGTCCCATAAGAATAATGTTAATTATAGGTGTCTTTGAAACACTTGATATCGATAATCTTGCATCGGATTTGCATGAAACTTGAATATGTTTACAATAATCCTATGACGGTTCATGTGACGGGGATAAGTTTTTAATAAACCTCCTAAAAATGGTTTAACAGGGTTTTAAAATGGTGATAGGCCTAATATACATTTTTATTCGTTATTAGCAGTCTAGTAAATAATGTTTTTAAAATTAATTTTCAATCACGTCAAATGAAATACACTGTGGTAACATTTAAAATGACATCAAGTTCGTAATTTTCAGAACAACTCAAAAACAAAAACAAACACACAGTTATGTTTCAAATTTAACATTGTTCTTCTGGGACAAAATACCGAAATGGCGTAGGTACTGCAGACTCTTAAGCTCAGTAGTGTGTGGCATGCGGGGAAACTTTGAGGGCCTGTCTTTATAGACATAATTTTATCTTTGTTATTATTCTCCAGCATCACATCTATCAATGAAAAGTTGTCAACAAACTAGAAATACCCCCGTCGCAGCAGACCTGCGTGCTCAGCGAATTTCCAATGGAATTTCAGATTATTTACTTTCCCCATAAAAACACCATTAGATCGAGTATGTAGGTTTTCTGCCATTGGGTGTTGTTATAAAATCTAAGTTAATCAATAATTGGTGAATGTAAACACAAAATTGTATCAAACTCTGGCAATTTTTTATTTTCCCCATAAACCCCATGGGGGTGAGTATGTACAATGATACAATGATTTTATTGGGCCAATCAACAATACAAATTGTTACAGGCTAGGTCAGCATAGTTTAACAAATACAGGAAAAACCAAGCAATCAATGTCTTAACATAAGAAATGCTAAGTACAATTTCATGCAGTGCATAGAGTCAAATCACACATCAAAAGCGGCCGGACATGATCCAGTGTCAGGTGCTGGCCCAGAGGGCGATCAAGCACTCGTTCGAGATCTCCACCTTCCTGTTCTTCGCGCTGCCGATGACGGTCATCACGGTGTTGTTGTAAATGTTGTCGGTTGGTGCAGGCGCTGCAGTTCGGCGTGACGGAGGGCAAGCGGCCGGACATGATCCAGTGTCAGGTGCTGGCCCAGAGGGCGATAGAGCATTCGTTCGAGATCTCCACCTTCCTGTTCTTCGCGCTGCCGATGACAGTCATCACGGTGCTGTTGTAAATGTTGTCGGTTGGTGCAGGCGCTGCAGTTCGGCGTGACGGAGGGCAAGCGGCCGGACATGATCCAGTGTCAGGTGCTGGCCCAGAGGGCGATCAAGCATTCGTTCGAGATCTCCACCTTCCTGTTCTTCGCGCTGCCGATGACAGTCATCACGGTGCTGTTGTAAATGTTGTCGGTTGGTGCAGGCGCTGCAGTTCGGCGTGACGGAGGGCAAGCGGCCGGACATGATCCAGTGTCCGGTGCTGGCCCAGAGGGCGATCAAGCACCTGTTCGAGATCTCCACCTTCCTGTTCTTCGCGCTGCCGATGACGGTCATCACGGTGCTGTTGTAAATGTTGTCGGTTGGTGCAGGCGCTGCAGTTTGGCGTGACGGAGGGCAAGCGGCCGGACATGATCCAGTGTCAGGTGCTGGCCCAGAGGGCGATCAAGCATTCGTTCAAAATCTCCACCTTCCTGTTCTTCGCGCTGCCGATGACGGTCATCACGGTGCTGTTGTAAATGTTGTCGGTTGGTGCAGGCGCTGCAGTTCGGCGTGACGGAGGGCAAGCGGCCGGACATGATCCAGTGTCAGGTGCTGGCCCAGAGGGCGATCAAGCACTCGTTCGAGATCTTCACCTTCCTGTTCTTCGCGCTGCCGATGACGGTCATCACGGTGCTGTTGTAAATGTTGTCGGTTGGTGCAGGCGCTGCAGTTCGGCGTGACGGAGGGCAAGCGGCCGGACATGATCCAGTGTCAGGTGCTGGCCCAGAGGGCGATCAAACATTTGTTCGAGATCTCCACCTTCCTGTTCTTCGCGCTGCCGATAACAGTCATCACGGTGCTGTTGTAAATGTTGTCGGTTGGTGCAGGCGCTGCAGTTCGGCGTGACGGAGGGCAAGCGGCCGGACATGATCCAGTGTCAGGTGCTGGCCCAGAGGGCGATCAAGCACTCGTTCGAGATCTCCACCTTCCTGGTCTTCGCGCTGCCGATAACAGTCATCGCGGTGCTGTTGTAAATGTTGTCGGTTGGTGCAGGCGCTGCAGTTCGGCGTGACGGAGGGCAAGCGGCCGGACATGATCCAGTGTCCGGTGCTGGCCCAGAGGGCGATCAAGCATTCGTTCGAGATCTCCACCTTCCTGTTCTTCGCGCTGCTGATAACAGTCATCACGGTGCTGTTGTAAATGTTGTCGGTTGGTGCAGGCGCTGCAGTTCGGCGTGACGGAGGGCAAGCGGCCGGACATGATCCAGTGTCAGGTGCTGGCCCAGAGGGCGATCAAGCACCTGTTCGAGATCTCCACCTTCCTGTTCTTCGCGCTGCCGATGACGGTCATCACGGTGCTGTTGTAAATGTTGTCGGTTGGTGCAGGCGCTGCAGTTCGGCGTGACGGAGGGCAAGCGGCCGGACATGATCCAGTGTCAGGTGCTGGCCCAGAGGGCGATCAAGCACCTGTTCGAGATCTCCACCTTCCTGTTCTTCGCGCTGCCGATGACGGTCATCACGGTGCTGTTGTAAATGTTGTCGGTTGGTGCAGGCGCTGCAGTTTGGCGTGACGGAGGGCAAGCGGCCGGACATGATCCAGTGTCAGGTGCTGGCCCAGAGGGCGATCAAGCATTCGTTCGAGATCTCCACCTTCCTGTTCTTCGCGCTGCCGATGACGGTCATCACGGTGCTGTTGTAAATGTTGTCGGTTGGTGCAGGCGCTGCAGTTCGGCGTGACGGAGGGCAAGCGGCCGGACATGATCCAGTGTCCGGTGCTGGCCCAGAGGGCGATCAAGCATTCGTTCGAGATCTCCACCTTCCTGTTCTTCGCGCTGCTGATAACAGTCATCACGGTGCTGTTGTAAATGTTGTCGGTTGGTGCAGGCGCTGCAGTTCGGCGTGACGGAGGGCAAGCGGCCGGACATGATCCAGTGTCAGGTGCTGGCCCAGAGGGCGATCAAGCACCTGTTCGAGATCTCCACCTTCCTGTTCTTCGCGCTGCCGATGACGGTCATCACGGTGCTGTTGTAAAAGTTGTCTGTTGATGCAGGCGCTGCAGTTCGGCGTGACGGAGGGCAAGCGGCCGGACATGATCCAGTGTCAGGTGCTGGCCCAGAGGGCGATCAAGCACCTGTTCGAGATCTCCACCTTCCTGTTCTTCGCGCTGCCGATGACGGTCATCACGGTGCTGTTGTAAATGTTGTCGGTTGGTGCAGGCGCTGCAGTTTGGCGTGACGGAGGGCAAGCGGCCGGACATGATCCAGTGTCAGGTGCTGGCCCATAGGGCGATCAAGCATTCGTTTGAGATCTCCACCTTCCTGTTCTTCGCGCTGCCGATGACGGTCATCACGGTGCTGTTGTAAATGTTGTCGGTTGGTGCAGGCGCTGCAGTTCGGCGTGACGGAGGGCAAGCGGCCGGACATGATCCAGTGTCAGGTGCTAACCCAGAGGGCGATCAAGCATTCGTTCGAGATCTCCACCTTCCTGTTCTTCGCGCTGCCGATGACGGTCATCACGGTGCTGTTGTAAATGTTGTCGGTTGGTGCAGGCGCTGCAGTTCGGCGTGACGGAGGGCAAGCGGCCGGACATGATCCAGTGTCAGGTGCTGGCCCAGAGGGCGATCAAGCACTCGTTCGAGATCTCCACCTTCCTGGTCTTCGCGCTGCCGATAACAGTCATCGCGGTGCTGTTGTAAATGTTGTCGGTTGGTGCAGGCGCTGCAGTTCGGCGTGACGGAGGGCAAGCGGCCGGACATGATCCAGTGTCCGGTGCTGGCCCAGAGGGCGATCAAGCATTCGTTCGAGATCTCCACCTTCCTGTTCTTCGCGCTGCTGATAACAGTCATCACGGTGCTGTTGTAAATGTTGTCGGTTGGTGCAGGCGCTGCAGTTCGGCGTGACGGAGGGCAAGCGGCCGGACATGATCCAGTGTCAGGTGCTGGCCCAGAGGGCGATCAAGCACCTGTTCGAGATCTCCACCTTCCTGTTCTTCGCGCTGCCGATGACGGTCATCACGGTGCTGTTGTAAATGTTGTCGGTTGGTGCAGGCGCTGCAGTTCGGCGTGACGGAGGGCAAGCGGCCGGACATGATCCAGTGTCAGGTGCTGGCCCAGAGGGCGATCAAGCACCTGTTCGAGATCTCCACCTTCCTGTTCTTCGCGCTGCCGATGACGGTCATCACGGTGCTGTTGTAAATGTTGTCGGTTGGTGCAGGCGCTGCAGTTTGGCGTGACGGAGGGCAAGCGGCCGGACATGATCCAGTGTCAGGTGCTGGCCCAGAGGGCGATCAAGCATTCGTTCGAGATCTCCACCTTCCTGTTCTTCGCGCTGCCGATGACGGTCATCACGGTGCTGTTGTAAATGTTGTCGGTTGGTCAGGCGCTGCAGTTCGGCGTGACGGAGGGCAAGCGGCCGGACATGATCCAGTGTCAGGTGCTGGCCCAGAGGGCGATCAAGCATTCGTTCGAGATCTCCACCTTCCTGTTCTTTGCGCTGCCGATGACGGTCATCACGGTGCTGTTGTAAATGTTGTCGGTTGGTGCAGGCGCTGCAGTTCGGCGTGACGGAGGGCAAGCGGCCGGACATGATCCAGTGTCCGGTGCTGGCCCAGAGGGTGATCAAGCATTCGTTCGAGATCTCCACCTTCCTGTTCTTCGCGCTGCTGATAACAGTCATCACGGTGCTGTTGTAAATGTTGTCGGTTGGTGCAGGCGCTGCAGTTCGGCGTGACGGAGGGCAAGCGGCCTTACATGATCCAGTGTCAGGTGCTGGCCCAGAGGGCGATCAAGCACCTGTTCGAGATCTCCACCTTCCTGTTCTTCGCGCTGCCGATGACGGTCATCACGGTGCTGTTGTAAAAGTTGTCGGTTGATGCAGGCGCTGCAGTTCGGCGTGACGGAGGGCAAGCGGCCGGACATGATCCAGTGTCAGGTGCTGGCCCAGAGGGCGATCAAGCACCTGTTCGAGATCTCCACCTTCCTGTTCTTCGCGCTGCCGATGACGGTCATCACGGTGCTGTTGTAAATGTTGTCGGTTGGTGCAGGCGCTGCAGTTTGGCGTGACGGAGGGCAAGCGGCCGGACATGATCCAGTGTCAGGTGCTGGCCCATAGGGCGATCAAGCATTCGTTTGAGATCTCCACCTTCCTGTTCTTCGCGCTGCCGATGACGGTCATCACGGTGCTGTTGTAAATGTTGTCGGTTGGTCAGGCGCTGCAGTTCGGCGTGACGGAGGGCAAGCGGCCGGACATGATCCAGTGTCAGGTGCTGGCCCAGAGGGCGATCAAGCATTCGTTCGAGATCTCCACCTTCCTGTTCTTCGCGCTGCCGATGACGGTCATCACGGTGCTGTTGTAAATGTTGTCGGTTGGTGCAGGCGCTGCAGTTCGGCGTGACGGAGGGCAAGCGGCCGGACATGATCCAGTGCCAGGTGCTGGCCCAGAGGGCGATCAAGCACTCGTTCGAGATCTCCACCTTCCTGTTCTTCGCGCTGCCGATGACGGTCATCACGGTGCTGTTGTAAATGTTGTCGGTTGGTGCAGGCGCTGCAGTTCGGCGTGACGGAGGGCAAGCGGCCGGACATGATCCAGTGTCAGGTGCTGGCCCAGAGGGCGATCAAGCACTCGTTCGAGATCTCCACCTTCCTGTTCTTCGCGCTGCCGATGACGGTCATCACGGTGCTGTATGCGCTGATCGGGCTGCGACTGCGGCGGTCGGCGCTGCTCAAGAAGTCCAGCGGATCGTTCAGTCATCACCAGGAGACGAACCGGAGCGTCTGTCGGTCCGCCAGCTCCCGCCGGGTCCTCAAGATGCTCGGTAAGACGTTTTATGAATAATCCTTAACATAATATAACTTCAGCTAACCTATAACTTAACTTAGGATATTCTAGAAAAATTTTCTGTTGGCCGCCGGCTCCAGCCAGAAAGCCTATTGTTGCGCAGTCGGCAATCTTAACCATCCGGCTTTAATGCAAAACATGGTATTTTATCCCCCTGTTCGAATGCAATTTTTCAACCGATTTTCTTTAAACTTGGTAAGTGTTTAGTTGAATACTTATATTAGGCCCCTCATACTTCTAAATTTTGAAAATTTAACAAATATTACTAAGAAAAATCGAGTTACTTTGCGACATCACAGAGAGTAATATTTGTGAAATTTTCAAAATTTCGAGGTATGAGAAGCCTAATATAACTATTCAACTAAACACTTACCAAGTTTAAAGAAAATCGGTTGAAAAATGGGGTCCGAAACAGGGGAACAAAATACCATGTTTTGCATTTAAAGCCATATGATTAACATTGCCGACTGCGCAACAATGGGCTACTCGCCCAGGGGTAAAGGTGAACAATACATATTCAAAAAAAAAAACAAAAAAAAACTATCCCAAATGTAAGGTGACTTAAGATTTTCGGCAAGACTTATTCAATGCATAGTCTAACAAACAATAAGAGTGCATGTTCTTTCCATATTTAATAATAGAAATGATTTTGTGTGTAAAGCTCGTGCTGCAGTTTTTAACTGATTTTAATGACTTTTTGTCTTTGGATAGAGCTCAAAATGAATGATTATAAATTATTTAGATAAATGCCCATCGAAACGAATGGGACCTGCAAGCCCTACCACTTGTTTATTTTATTATATAACAAAGGAAGTCTATCGATTTTCAAGTGTAACAGTTGTGCAGAGTGAATACAATTCACCTATATATCTATGCACCAAAGAGTTTGTAGTAAGTCAACGTCAACGAGGGTATGCTAGTTAATGAATTGCATTAAAAGCGTGTAGTAAAAATTGTGTATGAAGTTATTTTTATTAACACGTACTCAATCTAAGTTTCTAGCAGAGGGTCATTAGTTTAAACACCACAATTTACAATAGCAAATTTATGATATTTAAGTTAAAATAACAGAAAAGTTAAAATTTCATAAATATTTCAGGTTTCACACAAACTAATTATAATCTACCTAAGTTGTCATAGATTCAATCCTATCTTTTGGTGTATTCATGTTCACAGCAAATAATTTAATATTTTGTGTATGAGGAGAATGAAGCAGAAAACGTTTTTGATAATGCATACATGGATTGTATTTAAGACATAGTGTAAGGCACATTAGCTTTAAACTATAGTTTTTTAACCATGTATGCATGATGACCATAGTTTTAAATGTTTAATTTCTTATTTCCAAATATTTTTTATTTTAATTTTTATGAAATTAAGCCAAAAGAAATGTAATGCATCAATTTCATATAAGTTTTTTGACAACGTTAAAATCTAAATCATTGTTGATTTTAATTTTTTCTACTTTTTTGGAAATTATTACCTACAGTTTTTCTTTTCTTACAGTCTAAAATAAACAGCTACAATAAACCTTAAGATTCAGGTACTAAAACTCACTTTCCAAAAGCCATTTTTAAAAGACCGCTATTAAAGAGAATATATGAGTTGAGTAATGGGAAAATCCTCTTATCTTATTAGCATCTTCCCCCCGATGCATTCAGTAGAGCAACCTTGTGTTTCATTTAATTGTTCTCTTCTAGTTAATTTTATTAGTGTATAAAACTTCTATACTCCTTAAGAAAAAAATATATATGTAAAAAAAATTAAATTCAAAGTAACTCTTTTGTTAGTTAAGATAGTTTATTAGTTTTTAATTTCGTTGTTCACAGGGTAAAATAATTCTGTGCGTTCAGTGAGGGACTCGAATTTTGAACTCGGTCCCCGCGCACAGGCTTCAGCCCATGCGGGGACCCTCAAATGTATTTCTTTTCTGTATTATTTGTATCCTGTATTTTATTTTTGAGAATAAATCATTATCATTATCATTATCATTATCATTATCATTATCATTATCATCCTGGTTCTCCTTAGGAAAATTACTAAATCTAAAAATTACTTTGTCTCATAAGGAAATCTCACTTTAATAAAACCTGTGTCTGTACTTTCCTTTTGTCAAGCAATTTTTTCACATTTTTCCAATTTATTTATTTAAGATCTAATTGCCATATAAATTGATTTATATGGTTAGATCATATAAATATACAATATAAACAGTTTTAGATTTATAATTAAAACTAACTTAATATAATAAAATAAGTCTTCATCTTCTTTCAAAAAAATCTTCAATTTTGTAATAGCAATTTTGTATCAGGTCTTCTTTCAAAGTCTTCTAAAGAGCCAATCGATAGAAATTAACCGGTTTTACCTATAACGGCATAATTTTTTTTTTGTGAAAAATTAATTATTTAAATTTTAGAAGAAGTGTACGGTTTGTCTGGGACACCTGGTTTATAACCACTCAGCTAACTCATTTAGCTGTAAATGCAGTGTAAGGCTTTCAGTCAAATTTACCTCGATTACACACCAGTTAGTTTGGGTCGATGTTATTACTGTGTTGCGTGCTGGCAGTGGCGGTGGTGGTGGCGTTCTTCATCTGCTGGCAGTTAGTTTGGGTCGGTGTTATAACTGTGATGCGTGCTCGCAGTGGCGGTGGTGATGGCGTTCTTCATCTGCTGGCAGTTAGTTTGGGTCGGTGTTATAACCGTGATGCGTGCTCGCAGTGGCGGCGGTGATGGCGTTCTTCATCTGCTGGCAGTTAGTTTGGATCGGTGTTATAACTGTGATGCTGTCGGCAGTGGCAGCGGTGATGGCGTTCTTCATCTGCTGGCAGTTAGTTTGGGTCGGTGTTATAACCGTGATGCGTGCTCGCAGTGGCGGCGGTGATGGCGTTCTTCATCTGCTGGCAGTTAGTTTGGGTCGGTGTTATAACTGTGATGCGTGCTCGCAGTGGCGGCGGTGATGGCGTTCTTCATCTGCTGGCAGTTAGTTTGGGTCGGTGTTATAACTGTGATGCGTGCTCGCAGTGGCGGTGGTGATGGCGTTCTTCATCTGCTGGCAGTTAGTTTGGGTCGGTGTTATAACTGTGATGCGTGCTCGCAGTGGCGGCGGTGATGGCGTTCTTCATCTGCTGGCAGTTAGTTTGGGTCGGTGTTATAACTGTGATGCGTGCTCGCAGTGGCGGTGGTGGTGGCGTTCTTCTTCTGCTGGCAGTTAGTTTGGGTCGGTGTTATAACTGTGATGCGTGCTTGCAGTGGCGGTGGTGGTGGCGTTCTTCATCTGCTGGCAGTTAGTTTGGGTCGGTGTTATAACTGTGATGCGTGCTCGCAGTGGCGGCGGTGATGGCGTTCTTCATCTGCTGGCAGTTAGTTTGGGTCGGTGTTATAACCGTGATGCGTGCTCGCAGTGGCGGCGGTGATGGCGTTCTTCATCTGCTGGCAGTTAGTTTGGATCGGTGTTATAACTGTGATGCTGTCGGCAGTGGCAGCGGTGATGGCGTTCTTCATCTGCTGGCAGTTAGTTTGGGTCGGTGTTATAACCGTGATGCGTGCTCGCAGTGGCGGCGGTGATGGCGTTCTTCATCTGCTGGCAGTTAGTTTGGGTCGGTGTTATAACTGTGATGCGTGCTCGCAGTGGCGGCGGTGATGGCGTTCTTCATCTGCTGGCAGTTAGTTTGGGTCGGTGTTATAACTGTGATGCGTGCTCGCAGTGGCGGTGGTGATGGCGTTCTTCATCTGCTGGCAGTTAGTTTGGGTCGGTGTTATAACTGTGATGCGTGCTCGCAGTGGCGGCGGTGATGGCGTTCTTCATCTGCTGGCAGTTAGTTTGGGTCGGTGTTATAACTGTGATGCGTGCTCGCAGTGGCGGTGGTGGTGGCGTTCTTCTTCTGCTGGCAGTTAGTTTGGGTCGGTGTTATAATTGTGATGCGTGCTTGCAGTGGCGGTGGTGGTGGCGTTCTTCTTCTGCTGGCAGTTAGTTTGGGTCGGTGTTATAATTGTGATGCGTGCTCGCAGTGGCGGTGGTGGTGGCGTTCTTCTTCTGCTGGCAGTTTGGGTCGGTGTTATAACTGTGATACTGTTGGCAGTGGCGGTGGTGGTGGCGTTCTTCTTCTGCTGGCAGTTAGTTTGGGTCGGTGTTATAACTGTGATGCGTGCTCGCAGTGGCGGTGGTGGTCGCGTTCTTCTTCTGCTTGCAGTTAGTTTTGGTCGGTGTTATAATTGTGATGCGTGCTCGCAGTGGCGGTGGTGGTGGCGTTCTTCTTCTGCTGGCAGTTTAGGTCGGTGTTATAACTGTGATACTGTTGGCAGTGGCGGTGGTGGTCGCGTTCTTCTTCTGCTGGCAGTTAGTTTTGGTCGGTGTTATAATTGTGATGCGTGCTTGCAGTGGCGGTGGTGGTGGCGTTCTTCTTCTGCTGGCAGTTTCGGTCGGTGTTATAACTGTGATACTGTTGGCAGTGGCGGTGGTGGTGGCGTTCTTCATCTGCTGGCAGTTAGTTTGGGTCGGTGTTATAACTGTGACGCGTGTTGGCAATGGCGGTGGTGGTGGCGTTCTTCTTCTGCTTGCAGTTAGTTTGGGTCGGTGTTATAACTGTGATGCGTGCTGACAGTGGCGGTGGTGATGGCGTTCTTCTTCTGCTGACAGTTAGTTTGGGTCGGTGTTATAACTTTGATGCGTGCTCGCAGTGGCGGCGGTGATGGCGTTCTTCATCTGCTGGCAGTTAGTTTGGGTCGGTGTTATAACCGTGATGCGTGCTCGCAGTGGCGGCGGTGATGGCGTTCTTCATCTGCTGGCAGTTAGTTTGGGTCGGTGTTATAACTGTGATGCGTGCTCGCAGTGGCGGTGGTGATGGCGTTCTTCATCTGCTGGCAGTTAGTTTGGGTCGGTGTTATAACCGTGATGCGTGCTCGCAGTGGCGGCGGTGATGGCGTTCTTCATCTGCTGGCAGTTAGTTTGGATCGGTGTTATAACTGTGATGCTGTCGGCAGTGGCAGCGGTGATGGCGTTCTTCATCTGCTGGCAGTTAGTTTGAGTCGGTGTTATAACCGTGATGCGTGCTCGCAGTGGCGGCGGTGATGGCGTTCTTCATCTGCTGGCAGTTAGTTTGGGTCGGTGTTATAACTGTGATGCGTGCTCGCAGTGGCGGCGGTGATGGCGTTCTTCATCTGCTGGCAGTTAGTTTGGGTCGGTGTTATAACTGTGATGCGTGCTCGCAGTGGCGGTGGTGATGGCGTTCTTCATCTGCTGGCAGTTAGTTTGGGTCGGTGTTATAACTGTGATGCGTGCTCGCAGTGGCGGCGGTGATGGCGTTCTTCATCTGCTGGCAGTTAGTTTGGGTCGGTGTTATAACTGTGATGCGTGCTCGCAGTGGCGGTGGTGGTGGCGTTCTTCTTCTGCTGGCAGTTAGTTTGGGTCGGTGTTATAATTGTGATGCGTGCTTGCAGTGGCGGTGGTGGTGGCGTTCTTCTTCTGCTGGCAGTTAGTTTGGGTCGGTGTTATAATTGTGATGCGTGCTCGCAGTGGCGGTGGTGGTGGCGTTCTTCTTCTGCTGGCAGTTTGGGTCGGTGTTATAACTGTGATACTGTTGGCAGTGGCGGTGGTGGTGGCGTTCTTCTTCTGCTGGCAGTTAGTTTGGGTCGGTGTTATAACTGTGATGCGTGCTCGCAGTGGCGGTGGTGGTCGCGTTCTTCTTCTGCTGGCAGTTAGTTTTGGTCGGTGTTATAATTGTGATGCGTGCTCGCAGTGGCGGTGGTGGTGGCGTTCTTCTTCTGCTGGCAGTTTAGGTCGGTGTTATAACTGTGATACTGTTGGCAGTGGCGGTGGTGGTCGCGTTCTTCTTCTGCTGGCAGTTAGTTTTGGTCGGTGTTATAATTGTGATGCGTGCTTGCAGTGGCGGTGGTGGTGGCGTTCTTCTTCTGCTGGCAGTTTCGGTCGGTGTTATAACTGTGATACTGTTGGCAGTGGCGGTGGTGGTGGCGTTCTTCATCTGCTGGCAGTTAGTTTGGGTCGGTGTTATAACTGTGACGCGTGTTGGCAATGGCGGTGGTGGTGGCGTTCTTCTTCTGCTTGCAGTTAGTTTAGGTCGGTGTTATAACTGTGATGCGTGCTGACAGTGGCGGTGGTGATGGCGTTCTTCTTCTGCTGACAGTTAGTTTGGGTCGGTGTTATAACTTTGATGCGTGCTCGCAGTGGCGGTGGTGGTGGCGTTCTTCATCTGCTGGGCCCCGTTCCACGCTCAGAGACTCGTCGCTATCTACGGTGTGGGCTCAGGCCAGGAGCCCCCCTCTCCCGTGGTCATGCACGTCTACGTGGTGGTCACCTACCTGAGCGGCATCCTCTACTACGTGTCCACCACCGTCAACCCCATCCTCTACCACATCATGTCACTCAAGTTCCGCGAGGCCTTCAAGGTAAACATCTTTGTAGCTATCAATTTTGTAATTTTTAGTGTTTAAAAGTACACTACGTTTTTGAAGGTAAGGAAACTCCTTAAGTATTCGAATAATCCCTATGTGCCCAAACTACTTTTTCTAAATTACATTTTTGTTTGAAAAGTGTCACAAAAGTTTTTATGTTTTGAAAAAGTTTATCTAAGGTTGTTTTCGAACATGTAAAAAAATATATATTGTTTAAAAAAATAACCTAGATATATTTAGAATTTTTCGGATCACTTGAGCGGAAGGAGTTTCCTTACCTCCCATGGTTTAGTTAAAATCCATTAATATTCCAAAATGGAAAAGTTAATTCAAACACCCTCAAGACGAGCGGTGTACATGAGTTATATAATGTAGGAGTTTTCTTCACCCCTGTAAAAAAGCCCCAAAACGCCTCAAAACTCTCATGTTTCGAAATTGGTTTTAATTTTCTGTATAACATGTTTCTTGTTATTAAAAGGTTAGATTGAACCGCTTATTACATTATTAACATTAAAAATATCAGGCTAATCGCAGAGTTTCCGCAACTCGGCGCCCACTCTAATATAAAAACTATGGTAACTAAATTATTTCTTTTAAAAAGAAGTTTGTGGAGAATATGTATCTATTACATATTTAATACGCGACACGTTTATTTGTACAAGGAACTCCTCTTACAGTTTTTAAAAGATTTTAATGATTTTTTTCATTGGATAGAGCTCGGCGAGAAGTCGTTTCAAAAGTAAATTGGTAAATATCTATCGAAAGAAAAATTCCTGTAAGCACTTAAAAGTTCTAAATGCCCCCATTTGTTCAATATTATTGATAACGAAATTTATATTTTCAAGTTAAACAGATGTAACGAGTAAACACAGTACACCAGTAAGAGCATTATTTATCTATTCATACCGAGGAGGTTAAGTTTTTAACTTTCAAGGATGGACTGGATAACAAACTATGGGTAAGCAGTAAAAACTTCAAATATAAATTGCTTGATATCGGGACCAGTACAATAGTATTTATCATTATTCACCATCCTAATTGATAAATTTTAAGATTTAATAATTAGTTTTATGCAATTGCGATTTAATAAGGTGCAGTATTAATAATAAAGTTTTCCGTGTCGAATTGACAATGTAATTAGTCAAAACAAATTAAGGATAATTATAAAGTCCGTTTTATTTTGTAGTAAAGTAATATTTTAAGTGTTGCTATTAATAAAAATTACCTAAAAACATTTTACATAAAAGCTCGAATTACCAATCAAATATAGCAAAAACAAACGGTTTTAATCTTTTAATCTTGTTTTGTACAAACAAGGGAGGAGCAGTGCAATTTAGTTTTTGTCGTGTAAGAAAACAAAGAGACAAATTGGATTCCTAAAGCCATTCTGTTGATTAATCAAATAACCCGTCATGAAATCATTTATAGATATTCAAATAACTAGGAGTACGCTTGTTCCACGCGTATGGGGATGAACGGCAACATATGCCAGATAATCCTAGTTCCACGCTATTAAAAAATAAATAAATGACACATCTATCAAATTACACATATTAACAACATAGATAAAGGTATTAATTTTTTTGACATTCAAGATATTTTATTACCAGTAGGTAGTTTTTTTAATTGATTATTTTAGTAAATATTTTTGTTTTATTATTTTTTGTTAGTACAAAATATATCTTTCTAGTATTCAAAACCCATTTTAAAATATTTCATAAATAACAAATTGTATTATATTTAGTGCAGTTATAATAAATACAGTTATAGTGCATGCTACCTCTATGTTTGGCAAGAAACAAAAATAACAACGTTTATCGTAGCCTAAAGCACCGTTATTTATTGCCGGCAATGAATTTCTGGGAAAAAATAACGTCTCATTACTTTATTACTTTACAGAATAACTTCAGAAACGAAATTGACCTGAAAAATTCCACCTAAAATCTACAGTGAAAGTTTGAAGTCGATCTGAGGTTTTTTGCGGACGTTATCGTCGAACAAAAATAGGGGTTAGTCACTACAGTGAGGTTGTTAACAGTCATGTATGAGGATTCACTCCTCTTCGATTCGTTCATCCAATGACCTGAAAAATTCCGCCTAAAATCTACTGTGAAAGTTTGAATTCGATCTGAGGTTTTTTGCGGACGTTATCGTCGAACAAAAATAGGGGTTAGTTACTACAGTGAGGTTGTTAACAGTCATGTATGGGGATTCACTCCTCTTCGATCCGTTCATCCAATTAAAAAAGGAAAATTATCTATAATTCATATAGTTTATATTTATTTATTTAAATTTGTTATATTGATAGTCATGAAGAAATTTACCTTATCTACATCAGTATAGTAGAGTCATATAAATAAATTTGTAGTACATCTGTACTTCTATTCCTGTTCCTGTCCCCGTTGAGTTGAAGGACAAAACAACATGCACTAAAGTAGTGGCAAATTTGTAAATTCAGCTGATGACGTCATCACGATGACGTAAGCAATGATGACGTAAGCAATGATGACGTCATATGATGACCCATGACCTCACATGACTGACGTGCTGATCATTACTTAGGCCTACGTCACCGTAATCAAGTCACTGACATCATGTATGTCAAAGTCACGCCAAAAGTTAACATTTTTTAGCTCTTGCCTTTTCTCACAATCTACTCCAAGTCTTCGTTAGAGCCCTCATGACCTTGAAGACTTAGAGCGAAATTCAATGAGAAACGGAAAAAGTGTTAAGGAAACAACTTTGCAGCGTGACTCTGCGTAAAACCATCATTCGACGACACTTAAATATAATCGAAGTAATCTGAAGCCGCCATTTAATCAAGTTTTAAGAGTTTGTAATGTTGTACATGAGAAAACATAAATTTTAACTGAAAACCGAACGACAAAATTAATCACGCCGATATGCACAGGACGAGAGTTTTCGCGAGACGTACAGATCGAACCCGAGGACGAGGTACCTGATGGTGGTGAGGATAAAGTGGTGGGGGATTTAAATGACCTTGGGGACTTTAAAAACTCTCGAAAGATGTTTCGATATGTAACCTTACAGATGACTTTGGGGACTTTGAAATCATTTCGCTAGACATTTTAGCATAAAATTTAGTTGAAGACATCCAAATAAAGTTCTTAAAAAACTTAAAAACTATTTTTGTTGAGAAAGTTATATAATTTCAACGGGGTCCGAAAATCAATTCGACTGTACTTGCATCATCTAATATATAAATATTATAACTGCGTTTATAACGCTGGTGTATATATTATAATAGGAATGTATCATTTCCTCTAAGTTTAAATAAATCGATACTGTTACTGCTACAGTAGGTATTAAATACCCCCGTCGCAGCAGACCTGCATACTCAGCGAATTTCCAAAAGATCTTGAGATATTGTATTTTCCCCATAAACACCATAGGAATGGGTACATAGGTTTGCTGCCTTGGGATGTTGTTAGAAAATGTTAGTTTTGTTAGGAAATGTAATAGTTATGTTAGGTAAACGTCAAACTGTATCAATATTCGGCACTTTTTAATTTTCCCCATATAAACCCCATGGGGGTGAGTATGTAGGTTTGCCGCCATATGTTTGTTGTAAGCAAATATCAGTTAACTCCTACAGAGTGAATGTACATACCAAATATTATCAAGTTATGGTGTTCTTGTCATTTTCCCCATAAACCCCATGGGGGTGAGTACGTAGGTTTGCCGCCATGTGGGTGTTGTAAGCAAATATCAGTTGAACCCTACCAAGTGAATGTACATACCAAATTTTATCAAGTTATTCCAATAAATAAGCGAGATACAGGGTTTTGTTGATTTCCCATAAGATTAACATGGAAAACCTATTTTTGGCGTTTCTCCATAACCTGATAAGCCAAGTTAAAAATTCAAAATACTAAATTGTTTGTTTTTTTAAGCTCTTTTAAATGGTTTCAGTTAAAATTGTTGAATTTTGGAAATTATGCTCAAAAAACGCAAAAAACCTATTTTTGACCCTTTTGAAACCCCATAAAACCCCGTTCCCATGACCCAATCATGCTGGTTCGCGAACTCATGAAAATAGACCTTGTCTTACACCTTTATACCAAATTTCATCAAAATCGGAGGTCCCCTTCAAAAGTTATCAGTACCACGGACACATAGATATATATATATATAGATATATATATAGATATATAGATATATAGATATATATATATACATATATATGAAAATGAACGAACTGTGTTTTTGGCTTCTGGGGACCTCAAAATGAAAAAGTAACATGGTCCCGGTCTTAGGTCTTACCATGGCTACTACCGTAATAGCGTATTCCCTATAGGGAAATTCGCTAAAAGAGGTATTAAACCTCCATAAAATTTTGCTTTTACCTCTTTTTCTACTCCATGGTTTTAGTCTTAAGAGGAGATCAGATGTATGTATGGCTTAAATAAATTTATACAACTTTCACCCGCTTGGATAGAAATAAAATTTACAGCTCTGCAATGACGAGAACACACTAACGTCTCTGTTGTCCAGACAGGACATGCTGTCCTCTCTTAGATGTAAAAAACCTGTACGGCTCAGCAATGACTAGGACACATTAACGTAAGCAGGCCGTGCTCTGTTGTCCGGACAGGACAGTCTGTCCCGGTGCTGTTGCGGTGCGGCAGGACGACGAAGCTACTCCGTGCTCTCTCGACAGCAGAGGGCGCTCGTCGGGGCTGGTTCCAAGAGCGTGACTGCCACCGACTCCCACTCCGCCCCCACCAACTCTGACAGAGGAGACTCTTCTGTGAAGGGACAGGTACTTCATGCCTGCTGTTTATAATATAACTAGTATACTCGTTGCTCAAAAACGAGCAATTTAGATTCCATACCGAAAAAAATTCTCTACTACAAAAAAGAATTTTTTAAACATTTTTGTAGTCCCACATACACTTGTCATGTTTACCGAGATGACCTCAGTATTTCACGTGTTAAATTAGCTCAATGTTCATATTGGCTTAAAAGGGCCGAAGTCTCTTGTCACCTACCTTTACATATCATTCAAATAATAAGAATTAGACCTTAGCTGAATGCCCTTGCCCAAAAATTTAATTTGATAATTTCAAATTCAATTTTAATATGTGGCGAAAACTCTTTTGCCTGAACCACTTAGCTACTTTGTTCTGAATCTTGAAGTGAAAACGTAAATTAAAAAGTAAAAATAATGGCATTATAAAATTTTAGATCGAATTATTTATTAATATTATAATGGCAATGCTATAGATAAAGTGCCCGTCAAACAGCACCTATGTTACAATCATCAATCTTCTAAAAGATTTTTGTATCATTTATACTATGGATTAAAAAAACTATTCAAATATATTGATTGGCCAATCATTAATAAGAAATATGTTATAAGTTGAATAAAAAGTGGCGCTTCTAGAAGGGTTTCTTGTGTGCAGTAACACCAAAATGTAATATAGATACACAAGACTATAATTAATTCAAAGATCGTATTCCTTGTTCACGTCATGTGGTTATGAGATCCCAAGATGTCTTGTATATCCGGCCTGCACCACCACCCCTCCAATGATCGGTACACGGTGTCAATGTAACAGTGCTCTTCTGTAGTTTACCATTCCCGGAACTAGCCCTCATGTCTATACAGACGACAGGGAGCAGCTACATTTCACCGGAAGTCATATACACGATGCTGGGAGCACAGAAAAATAAAAATACATATTGCATATACTACCTGTACCACTGGATCTCCACTGGGTGATACACGGAGACAATATAACAGTGATCTGCTGTAGTTTACCATACATGGAACTAATCCTAATGTCTGTACAGATGACAGGGAGCAGCTACATATCACCGGAAGTCATGGAGACGATGCTGGGAGCTGAGAAGGAGGCCAAGACGTCTTGCATATCCTGCCTGCACCGTCAGACCTCCTTTGAGCAGTACACGGTGAAAAACCATGGCTGCCGTCCCCATGCCTTGAAGGCGTTCCACTACCAGCACAACAACGTCAGCAACTCCAGCCTCCGTGACGTGGACCACGAGGAGCTCCAGAAGGAACTGGATATCTTCATGCGAGATGTCTCCAAACGATACGGTAGCCGGTATAACTAGGTTTGTTGATTTCTTAAAATATAAAATAAATAAGTAATTTTACGTGCATTGGCTTATGGTGTTGGAATAGTTCTTAGTTGCGGTAATGATTTTGAACTTTCTAAGGGACTTTCATCATCCGCCACGTCTTCTATTAAATTTTTCGCCATATTCCAATGTTTCCCTCACGAGAGCTCCTCACACATAAACACAAACGAAATTAACAGCCATTAGGAATAAATAACTTGATGTATGCAGAACCCAATCCGTAGAGTCTTCTCATGTTAATGAATTTCGTTCCTGAAGAAAAGAGAAGAATAAAGTGCTAATGCTGAATTTTTCTTCTCTTTATTGTCATGGCAAGCGCTTCTTTCTAACACTTTAAGGTCAAAATATCCTATTACATCCAATGGCTGGGTAGCTGGGTGGGTTTTGTTGTTACTAGTGAATGAGGAGACCCGGACTAACCACTAAGAACGTCTGCCTCTAACGGCCATTTTGCGCTAGCCCCCGAAAGGACGGGATATTAAAAAAAGAGAGAGGGTGAGAAATAAGACAGCAGATGGCTGATTGACCACTCAGAGGACCAACTCCCGTGCTCCTATAAAAAGTGATTTCATGCTCAAACATGCGATCTATTCTCACCTACAAATGTCCGAGCCCCAAATGTCTATTCATGTTTCTCAGCTAAGGGTTTCCAAGCCCTCCGAATGTCATTAAACTCTGCTGTAATAACATCAATGGATCATGAGGGAAAGAAATCATCACAGTAGAGAGTCAAAAGACTCACCACATGTAATGACGACTTCTTTTACTGTATTTAGCATCAACTTCGCAAATAGTATATAAACCATTTTACAAAGAACTTCAATATTGGTAAATTATAATAATTTTAATTTAAAACTAGCTGTGTACCCGATCTTCGCAAGAAGTGTGTGTGCAGTTTATTAAACAAATTATATAAATCGTTTCACAAATTCAATATGACAGATTCATTTGGCTTATTCTAACGTATCTAGATATCAAGTTTTATGCTTTATAACTCCCAGGTACATTTGTAAAAATCTTCGTATATCCATTTCCCATTAAGGTTAGAAGTTATTTCTATTGTCTTTAATGTTTTTGTTGAGGAGCTTTTTGAAAGTTATATTCTGAACCAGTAGGAATTTGGCTATATAACAATATGTTGACGTTAAATAATAAAGACTGTTTGACCGTTTAGCATCAAAATGTTAAAAATTGTCATAGAAGTTGACACAGACAAAACATTATCTTAGTCTTTTACACTAAGTAATTACAAAAGTCTGCAAATTCATTGAGTCAAGATGTTTTCATTTAACTTATTACTGTAGCTTAATCCTTCATTTAAACTTAATCATAGCAGCCCAAGGGAACTTATTGACCGGGAATCCGTATACGTTGGTGATAGTTCTATGTTCTATAAACTAGATTAATTTAAAATAAATATAATTAATAAGTTCCTGTGAAAGTTTATGAAAATTCCCGTTATTGAATCATTTACCTAGGTAGGTGTAACTAAAAGTAGAATAGAATGAGTTAATTTGCTCAAAAAATCTATCTAGTTACTTACTAGACTCTGATACTAAGGTTGGTTTCTGTGCTGAGTTAAAATACTTTTCACTGTAAAAACATAATTTATTCTGTCTTGTATTGTATTGGTTAACTATTAGTCGAGATAAAAATATTATTAGTAATGTTGAAATACAGTGTGGCGTTTGGATAACTAACTACACCTTGAGAGGATTGTTTATGTCATATTATAAAATAAACCCCTCAGTTAAGACCATTTCATTCCTTGAGATTAGATTAGAACAACAAGAAAAATAAAATGCACCCTAATGGTTAAATGCTAGGTAGCAAGCATCTCAATAGGAAATAATACTTTTTTATACATTGATTTAATTGGACATTTTAAACTTGACACTAAATTTAATTCTTGAAATATTTTTCAGATCATTGGTGTTTGCTGAATCTACGTTCCTCGTATACGTACGTTACGTCTCTCCATGTCATCTCAGTAGATATAGTATATTTGTATATTCCATTGAAAGACGCTGTGATTATTTATTTTATTTTTGTGTGTTCGTCATTTAATTTATATTTTGTCTAAATGATTTAATTTTAAAATATTCCTAAGTGTTATTTTGTATAATTTAAGAAACCCATTTGTACTTTAGGTACATATTGGATATTCAATACATTGACTATACTCAACTACTTTAGACCGAGTGAAAAATTCAAATAGTTATTATTTTTATGTTTTGTAATTAATGTGAGAAATGAGTTCTCGTGCCTGCTTGTGTATAATTGTGTATTTTTATTATTTTGTCTCACTTTTAACTGATTTTGAATTTTATCCGAATTTATTCAATACACTCCCGCATAAGTTTAATACTAGAATGTATTCTTGTGATTGGTATATCTTCTTTGCATATATTTTAGAGGAAATGGCTGACTTACATTATAGGAATACTGTGCAACCCATGACTAGGAATATTATTAAATTGTTCATGTTGTTAAGCCTCCGAAGCTGATTAAGACAATTATAAATTGTAGCTGAAGACTGAGGTACGTAACCTATTTATAATTATTAAATTAGTTATATTTAATAACAAGTACCAGGTTAACCGAGCCTTGCTCGTTGGTTTTAATTCAGTTTTGATATAGTGTCATTAGAGCTATTAAATTTCCCCCAACAACCAACTATACCTCTTCACAGTTAACAGCTGTTTCAAAAAGTCTGCTTAATATTATAATGTTCCTTTATTTTTGTATACCTTTCGTTGTTATTTCGTTACCAAAATAGCAACCCATAAGACCAATGTTAAAAATTACGATTTTTAAACTTAAATTCTGACAAAATTCGATTTTTCCTGGGATGGAGACCTTTTCTAAACTTATTTTTGGGCCAATACACTTTTAATTGCAAAGTTTAAGCAAAATCTGACAGCTAGATTTCGAGATCGTGGAACACACATCCCTTCAGACATTCCTCGTATTATAGTATAGGATATATAACCTGCCTACAAATCGACTCAACGCTAACAGGAAAAACTAATATTGGGAAATGATGAAGAGTCAATGTAATATGGGTAAACGTTTATCAAAATTAATTAGCAGTTGACTCTGTCTTGTGTTACAAAAAATCTAGACATTCAATTACAAGTCAATTTGGGTAGTAATGCACAATGGAACAATGATTTGTTACATAAATATCGCTAATATGATTTCTTTTGTAAAAGAACGACTATTAGAAAATCCTTTTCAAACTTTACATTCTTTTAGGCTTACATACATGTGTTTTGGAAAAGGTATCATGAAAAGTATAGACAACTAAATCGCGTGTACTAACCTCAAATATTTCTAATTTTTCATATTTATTATATTTTATGTTATTATAAAACCATGTCCTGATATTTAATGAAAAGTTGTTGCACGGCCTAAAAACACCTCAAAATATTTTTAACATCATTCATTGGCAAACAGAATATACTTTTAATGGTGGTTAAAAGAACACAAGATATTTTCGATATTTTCTTTCGAATAAGAGTTGTTCTTTCGCATCCAGTAAGAAATTAATGTGTTCAAAATTGTGTGAATATAAAATAAGTAAAACAATTCTAGGGTTAGTGAAATAAATCTGTAATTTCAAAGCTGTGTTGTTATCACGAATTGAGGGAAACCTATAATTGAGCATTTTTCAGACTTGTTCGATAACATTTCGGCCGAGGGCAGTACTAATGTGACTGGGATTGCCTCGTGATTGGGTTTTTAACAATATTGGACTCCAATATAATTTCAATTTTGTTTCTATCAGTCAATTTTGAGCTGTAGTTATGATAATTCGTAAGTATGTCATATCATAAAGAACCATAGGGGCCTGCGATGACCAAATATAGCAATTTAGGACTACATTACAATAAATGCTATCAAACACGCCAATGGTTAGGAAAATTTGACGTATTAAAATTTCTTTCTAAGCACAACAATTTTATTACATTGCAGACCAGCAATTCCCTTAACTGCTTTATTGTTAAACATCATAGACAGTAGTGGAAAAATGTCACATCTGGTGCAGTTTAATTACCTCAAAGTGATGCAACGACACGATGACGTCATCGATGACGTCACTGTGACGTGGCATTCGTCAGAGGTCATTAAACTCAGCCATGTGTGACATTTTGCCTCTACTATAACTAAAACTCGATCTATCATTTTATGCTGTTTTTTTTTTTATATTTTTGTTATAATTATTAAACGATTGTATCCAATCACAATACGAAGATCGAGTGTCAAAAACTTTTCTAAAAATAATGAATCCAAAGTTCTTTTTTTATATCTAAAAACCAAATTCCTTTCACTACGAGATGGGTTGATATCACAGACTTCCCTATTTTAATGTAGCCTAATTGCAAAGTCAGATTTTTGCGAAATGGTATGTAACCGGCCTAATATTGTTAGTTATGTTGTTTAGGATTTTATAATCAATTGTTATTTTACAATGTTACTATAAAATTAACATTGTTTCATTTTTTTATTAAGTAACTGTGTTACTTAATGTGGACCAAATAAAAGAAATCTTTAAGATGTTTTATGGAATTAAAAACTGTAGCATACAGGTTATTGATCATATAACTATACAGAATAACAAATTATTATTTAGTAAATAAGTAAATCAGGATTGGAAAGTAAATCGTTTTTTATCATATTTTATCATCTATTATTTTTATAATATTTGAATTATAGGTACTAGTACTAGTGAACTTGTTGCTCGAAATCGAGCAATTTAATTTGGAATATTACATGTTATTGCGTATAATGTTACCATTATACTAAATCAATTATATCCAAACAATTAAATATTGTGCTTATAAGTTTTCACTTAAAACTACACATTCAAACCTATCCCTCTGTAATTAGGGAATTTTAAAATTTCAATTATGCGTAGCGTCTTTATTTTAAGACTGTTTCTCATCAATTTTTAACGGAAAGAACTATATACAGACCAAGCTTCATCTAACGAAGCCAACAACTTGAAAATCAGTTGAAAATTTTAAGAGGCAACACAAATTACAAAAAAAAAACCCCTTAGCGCATTAAATAAGTACTGTACTATAGATCGCCTCCTGAGCAAAATTCGACCAAACATTCAGTTGATCTGGACCCACAACACAACACTATCAGCTGTCTAATGATTCAGTCAACCTATCGTTCTTCTATAATATTAACATTGAAACTTTAAAATCCAGTAGGGCGTAGCCCTGAGGACCGATGGAAATTATAATGTCATTCTCTCATCTACAAGACGAAACCTTTCTAAGGATATGCACGGATATTTCCTACGATGCATACAAGCTGAGAAAAAAAGAGGAAAAGAAACATGCTTGGCTATTCATATATAAGAAGACTAGCTGATACCCGGTATGGTTTGCAATGACAACCTGGAAATTGGTTTGATCATTTCGATGAAAACATAACTGGAGGAGAGTTTTAAACAATAAAATTGCCCTGAGGGCTATACAAAAACGTATGGCTTACAAACCTTCCCCATGAAATTTCCCACATATACATACATTGAAGGAACTGAACCTGACGGCAAGTAAATTTGTCGGATGAGCTCACCTGAAGGGCAAACATTTCTCAAGTTGGCATTGCAAAGCTTGCCGGATAAGGTAGTAGATAATAAATTCAAATACGAAAAATATTATCTAACTCATAAAATTATTGCTTTGATTATATGGAAGTAAAACATTGACAAAAAATTACATCCATGGACAATTAACTCTACTATTTCCTGTTTCCTTAAGTTTTAGTTACAACCAAGCCAAAACAGGTCCGTTTACCATGATTTTTTTATCTCTAAGTTGGTAATACACTTGAATAATTATAAAAATATTCTTTCCTAGATATTTAACTTTAGCGAATTAATTCTATTACGAGCGCTTCTGTGCTCCAGTTTAAGTGGTAGTGCTTGCTGACATTGAAGTCGTGACTTCACCAGGTGAAATAAAACAAACGCATGTTCATAACTAACATCACAAATAGTTTTTAAAATCTCAGTAAAAGAATGCATTCAACCGTATTTCTAAAAAAATGTTGTTGAAAAAATAAAAACCAATATAAATTGTTTCATATTTTTAATTGTAATGCAACATTTAATTCACTCTCACTTGACATCGGTAGTCCATTGGTTTTTACGCATATGCTCTTCTTTCTTAACATTACCTTCAATAGTAGTTTAACTAGGGGGCCCGTGCAGCGCAATGCGCTGCATTTATTAGAGTACCGGGTGATCAAACCTTGATCCATGGTAATACTTTGAAAAAATGTCGCTATAGTGAAAATCAGATCGATCTTCATTACCAATTCTCCCACTTCCCAATGTGATAGTGCTGAGATGTGGTGCTCGTTCTTTTAGGTCTAAATTAGCTAAGATTACGTAGTTGTTCTTTTGCCGATATGTCTTAGGGCCTTTGTCTAAACCCTCCTATAAAATTTTAAATAAATTCACAGATGTTGGATCCACATATAGTTCATAAAAAATAAAACGTAAATGACAAAAGAATAAAAATCAACATTTCATTACTCCCCCGGTCCTGTATGAGTTATGCAGCACTCACTGCGGTTGTTTTTGTAGTACTACTGTATGAGGTAGTCAATGACATAGTGTATGAGTCCACATTACTATTTATGCCTATATCCTCTTTAACTTAACTTTCCATGACATTACAAAATTTAAATAAAGAAATCAAATAAATTAAGAGAATCTACATCTTTGTTGGTGTGGCCCATTTTGTTTTTAGTGGCATTTTTATTTTGGTTAAAATTTTTCTTTATAAAAACCATTTTTGTAATAAGCTTGTTTTCTATACTGGAGATAAAAAACTTTTAAATGTTGTCTTTTACACAGGTTTTTTTAAATATGTGTAGCATTGTGCATAAAACATGTTTATACTATAATAGTAAATAAAAAGGTTATTACACTTACAACCAACTATCCCTTTTCCTTATAGTTTACAGCAGTTTGAAAACCCATGCACACAAATTTGGTGTTCTATTTTAGTATTTGCTACCTTTCATTATTGTTTCAATACCAGTCGGACAACCAATAAGACCCATGTCAAAAATTTCAATTTCCAAAATTTGTTTCGGAAAAAAATTAATTTTTCCAGGTTTAAGTTACAAAAATTATTTTTGTGAACCAAATACGTGTGAATAAAATTTTCAAGCAAAATATACCTGCTACATTTTGAGAAAAGGTTAAATCCCCAGATTAGACACTCCTCGTATTAAAGTATGAAATTGTGTTGATATTTTAGTACCAGTTCAATTTGCTTCTATTCAAGAAATATAAAATAAATAAAGAGATTATTTTGTCTTCATTTGTTTTAGATTCCTTGCTTCTATTCAGCTTTTAACATATGTGTTTGTTTGTTCAACTATCAACAGCTGTTTTATTTAGCAATTCAAAATAAATTGTCCCCCATGTTAATCTTATGGACAAAAAATGAACTTTGAGAGCTTCCAGTGAGCTTCAGAATTTAAATATCAAAAATCTAAAACCTTATTGCAAAACTACGAACTGAGGCCATTCTTTTGACACCTCAAACTTTAAAATTGGTCCAGAAATAAGGGAGGAGAAGCGTTAACAAAAAAGGGGCATCACGTATTATATATATAGATACATTTCCAATCAATGTGTCCATGTTTTACTAAGATTCAATTAAGTTTGCCCTTTCAATTTAATGGAAATTCATACAGTATTTGCTTCTTAATGTTTAGAAGTGTACACAAACATAGGTATTTGCTTCTTTATATTGCTTCAAAGTATATGTGTTCCACTGTTTACCTTATAATGTTCCATTTACACAATGAATATAATACGTATAATTATTTTTAAAATTCTTTTAAAACTATAAAAACCTGTCGATAGCAAACAGCTTAAATAATTTGCAGTTTTCCAAAAGACTGTTTTTTATGAAATGTTAAAATAGGCCTACAGTTTTGAGACTATAATTAAAAATTGTATAAATAAATATTTATATTTTACATGG
This sequence comes from Neoaliturus tenellus, assembly GCA_030545055.2. Classification (NCBI taxonomy): domain Eukaryota; kingdom Metazoa; phylum Arthropoda; class Insecta; order Hemiptera; family Cicadellidae; genus Neoaliturus; species Neoaliturus tenellus. Next base: position 264,395,547 of record CM061533.1, read on the forward strand.
TCATATATTTATATATTCATAATAAGGTCATATAAGCGCTCTCAACGGAAAGTAGGGGAAGTAACACGATCATCAGTGCTATTTTCTACTCTGAATTTTAAGGGCGAACTTAAATAACATCTGATTGTGAAGAAATTTGGGGAATTGAGGAAGGTGTTCAGGGAATTTTCCTTGTGGTGGAAAATACAATTCTGGCTTTCGACCGCACATTTATTTTGAACGGGGTATAGAAGTGTACTTTTGTCAAAATCCAAAATAGGCAAATCGTATGTATATAGATAGAATTACCGAGTTCAACAATGTGTTCAATTTAAATTGCATGTATTCTATAAAAATCATTAAGTTTAATTCGATTTCCAGCGTATAGGCTATCGGTAATATATTTATAAATTTGTATGACGTCATGACCTTGACATTCCTCAGAGGTCATTTAACTGGCCCAGGTGTTACCTTTTGCCACTACTCAAACCTTATATTCACGCTACATTTTAAATGTTAATTACATGTGTAACATTTTAACATTCTGTAAATGTTAAGTGGCCGTGTGTCTTACTAAAAGAATTTAACCTGTAATGCATATGTGTCACACTATGATATACTGTGTGTAAAACTTGCTTTACCGACAATATCATTGTTGTAGGCCTATACAGCTTATACAATGGTTGCTATGTATTTTATTGAACCGTTTTTTCTCTAATTAATTAAGAAGTTGTTATTGAAAAACCTAGTATTAATGTATTGTTGTTTATTGTAATTGTTTTGTACAGTGTTTAACATTTTCTACTTTAATAAATGTATATTTTACTACAGTAAAGACTTTTTTTTATTCCTTCAATCTCAGATATATGGTCTTTGAGCGTTGTTATATAGGCATTTCTCGTAAATAGACTTACTGCAAAATTTTACAAAAGATTGATTTGTGAGTTCTGTTTGAGAAAGTATATCGAACTTCTAAAATTTGCATTTAAGGTATGATCTTACATCCTTGATCAACTTTACATACAAACCATAAATCAATAAGTTTTAAAATGAAAAGTTGGACAAATAAGGTGTGACAAACGACAAAAATCACCAACAGCTAATGGGGTTACATTTCACCTCAAATGAATGATCAGCATTGTTTTATTTGGACGGCAAATATTCATAACTGAATATTAAAATTGTATGTTAAACTTTTTTATAATAAATAAATTATCAACGTTACAACAATAACTACACAAATTATTAAAATTATGTCAACATTATTGGTAAAAATTTTTAATTGTATACTTTATTCGTTTTAAAGATAACTGTCTAAAAAAAATACAACATTTAGATCGGCAACTGATGTACATAAGAAAAATTTTGATCTGAACTTATTTAAGCTCTTCAATTAAAGATCCGATATCTCCAAAAACATAAAATGGTTTTAAACCCATAAAACCACTTTTCAAAATAGCTATTTTTGGTAACAGGATAATTTTTTACTTTCTCCCCCTATACCATAGTATATGGAGAAAGTATTGTTTTCGTCAAAATTTTCGAAATTGAGATGTTTGTGGATTTATCCATTTTGGAGCACCCTTTCCCCCTATAAATGTATATATTGAGAAAGTATTGGTTTCGTCAAAATTTTAAAATTTGAGTTGTTGGTAAATTTATCCGTTTTGGTGCCCTCTGAGCCCAAAAAAGTGGTTTTCGAGTGATGTCTGTGTGTGTGTGTGTGTCAGGATGTAAACAGAGCTAGAGGATGCCCTAATGGTCCGATTTTGGTGAAATTTGGTATGTAGGTCCAAACGCACGATAATTCCAGGCGTTTTTTTTCATTTTTTTGAATTTTTGATTTTTAAGGGTATTTTACCCCCAAAAACCCTCAAAAATCGTGAAAAATCAAAATTTCTCAAAAACGGCTCTAACGATTTTGATTAAAATTTTGTGGGTTATTAAGCTTAAAATGGTGAATAAAATGACACCACCCACATCTCCGAGAAAATGCTCGTTCAAAAGTTGTGGCGTAATAAGTGTTTCAAAAATCTATTTTTTGGATTTTCAAAATAGCTGTTATTTTGAAATAAATTTTACTTATCACCATTAAATCAAGCTCAAAAAAACTAAATAATCCAGTATTCAAAATTTTTGTTCTATGTCAAGTGGTTGTGGAGAAAATTCAATTTTTCGTTTAGCGGTAAACGCAGTACGTTGTTAAAAGTCACAGACGCGCGTAGGGTCAAACTCGCGCTGCTCAGCTGGTAGCTATCCGACTGAGTCATCAAGACATTTATGTTTGAAGCTTTTAACACCTTTTTTTTATATTGTTGGGAGAAAGTATGTGTTAGTTAACTGATACCGTTTTTTTTTTTTTTAATTCCTTGTTCTTGGGTGGAAAGTACTGTATTTGAGTAGTCATTAATTTAGGGCCGTCATCTCGCATCCGCCATATATTGCATAAAGGTTTTTTTTTTAATATTGTTTTAGATTGTTGCTTTAAAGATAAACTCGAATTTAAATTCATCCCTACATATTTCTTAAGGACTTTCCGTACTTTGAATTAATATTTTATCATTTTTCTTGCATATCCTGTTTTAGTTAAGGTATGCGTTTCATTTGGACTGAAATCACTCAATCAAAATAATGTGGATCGAAGAGGTTATCTCATCTTATCTTAAACTAATTCAATTTTAATTATGAATTATAGCCAATAATATTTATTACAAATTTAATAAAAATTAATGTGTATTTTAAGACTAGAACAAACCTTAAGACTCATTTACATCTCGTAACTGAGGACAAATTTCAGCAACATTTTTTTTTATTGGACAATCATAAGTGACTTAAAATCCAAATAGATTTTTACGCTCAATAATTTATATAAAAGACATTGATGTACTGGTACTGGGTAGTTTACGACCAGAATTAACATTGTGTCTTATTAACAATTTGAGATATTAATATTTTACTCAAAACGAATTGTAAAAAATTTATATTTATATGGATTAAAACAATGTGACTCGTCTCTACCCCTCCAAATTTCATAATCGATTGCTCAAATTAAAACCGGTATATTACTGAGTATTTCAAGATAAAAATGAACTGTAGGGTACATCTTAATTAGAACGGTATTTTTTAATAAATTAAAAGTACAAAACGTCTATAAGAAAGGCAATATATAGGGATAAACTTAAATTTGAGTGTACCTTAAAAAAGAAACACGATTTTAACAAAACAAATAAAAAACCGATCGATCCGAGTTGTCCACATAGCTGGGCTAAATCCGGCTTTCACCCTAGAGTCCTTTAAAGTTTTCATGTTATAATTATGGAGAATTTGTGTAGATACTAAAGTAAACAAAAAGCAGCTGATTTGTAGCACCAATATGTTGCATTTTTAAAATGTGGTTTAACTAATTTACACCATAGTATACAGCATTCTTTGGACTGGCGAGTGTGTGGGAGCGTACGAGTTTAGTCTGAAAACAGAAACGTGACGTTCATTAATTTTACCGAGCATACGCTCGGTCCTCCCTTGCACTGTAATGTTATTCATGTAAACACCCTGAATTTGAATATCAACAATAAATAAATCTTGTTTTTTTATCACACTACATCGATATAACCTACACCTACCATATCACCTGTTTTTAACCCTCACTTCTAGCAACGAAACACCTGTTTTCTTTGGCGGTAATGGAAACAGTAGCAAAGAAATCTAGAATACAATAAGGTAGGTGACAACTATAACAACAAATAACAAATCAGTGACGTAGTTGATAGTTCAGCTGATAGCAACTGTAGAATATATATGACGTAAATAGGAAAATGGTGCTTTTCCCTTGGAATCAGCTGTAGTTGTAACTTACCGTAGAGTATTCTAGTTTCGGTGGCCTTTAAGGCTGCGTTCACACGAGACGACTTTTCGCCGTTCGCCGTGGACGGCACGGCGCCGTGCATTCCGCGGTCTCAGCCGTGGTCATCGCGGCTTGCGCCGGGTGGACGATACTTCTTGCGCCGGCACCGTGCCGGCCGAGTCTTCAGTTGTAAACATATACAGTTGTTAGTTTAACCTCTTATCGTAGTAAAAGCAGTTAAGTTCTTTAATTACAATCCCAGCATTACATAAAGACTGCGTTTATAGTAATACCTAAATGACAGTAAAATAAACGGTATCAGTTTACTGACACATACATTCTCCCAACAATTTAAAAAAGGTGTTAAAAGCTCCAAACATTAATGTCTTGATGACTCAGTCGGATAGCTACCAGCTGAGCAACGCTCGTTTGACCCTACGCGCGTCTGTGACTTTTAACAACGTACTGCGTTTACCGCTAAACGAGAAATTGAATTTTCTCCGCAACCACTTGACGTAGAGCAATAATTTAAAATACTGGATTATTTAGTTCTTTGAGCTTAATTTAATGGTGATAAGTAAAATTTATTTTGAGACGACAGCTATTTTGAAAATCCAAAAAATTGATTTTTGAAACACTTATTATGCCATAACTTTTGAACGCGCATTTTTTAGGAGATGCGGGTGGTGTCATTTTATTCAACATTTTAAGCTTAATAAACCACATAATTTTAATCAAAATCGTTAGAGCCGTTTTTGAGAAATTTTGATTTTTGACGATTTTTGAGGGTTTTGGGGGGTAAACTACCCTTAAAAATCAAAAATTTAAAAAAATGAAAAAAAACGCCTGGAATTATTGTGGGTTTGGACCTACGTACCAAATTTCACCAAAATCGGACCATTGGGGCATTCTCTAGCTCTGTATACATCCAGACACACAAACACACACACACACACACACACACACACACACACACACACACACACACACACACACACACACACACACACAGACATCACTCCGAAAACCACTTTTTTGGAGTCAGGGGGAACCAAAATGGATAAATCCACCAACAACTCAAATTCGAAAATTTTGACGAAAACAATACTTTCTCCATATACTATGGTATAAGGGGAGAAAGTAAAAATTAACATTTTATTCTGTATTTGATCCACAAAATTTTCCAATAATCAGCCTATATAATATGTTACAAAACGTGCAGGCATGTTATTTTCCATATTTATAATTTCAAATTAACCTAACAAATGAGAGCCGATGCTTTAAGAGGAGAGTTAATTAATGCTCCAGGATGACATGCAGTGCTTCACCAGCTCCTATTTATGTCTTTAAAGTCCGATAAAAGTGAGATAGGCTTTCAATAAAAGACTGGATTAAGCTACTTGATTCGCTTTTGAACTTTCTTATATTTTGAATTCATACTATGCTATAACGGTAGTTGAACCAATTTAGACCATCGCAGTTTAATATTTAGTCCAAATATTAAAAAATCCAAAAGCGAATCGAACAGCCCAAGTTTTATATTTTATTTAAAACCTCTCTCATTTTTATCAGGCTTTATTAAAGGTGCAAAATGGGAGCAGGTGATGAAGGACTGCATAACGTTCTGAGGGGGGGGGGGGTTACACCCCCCTTTAAGTGTAAATAATCTAACGTTCACTTCTCTATAAGATATTTATGTTTATAACTGTTTGAAAAAATTGACGTGGCAACAATGGTACTAATACCAGGTTCAACATATCACTGAATTGAAATGGTCGAGAACGTGCTGTCAAAGTGTCGTGGTCTCGATTTTAGCGCCGTCCACGGCCTCCGTAGCGACCGCCGTGGACTTCACGGCACCGTGTTCGACCAACACCTTCTAGAGTAATAAGAGAAGGCCAGACAACTGAAGATCATTACGTCATATAAGCATGCTGATGTGTTAAATCATTAGTTCCAACTCATGCTTTAGAGGGTGCTGGTTGTCCCCCCCCCCCAAAAAAAAAAAAAAACATCTAATCTTGTTTTGATTTTTCGTTGTTTGTAAACAAATAAGTTAGTCATGACAGATGAAACTCCGTCGACTGACAGCACATCTGTTTTTTTTTTTTTTTTTTAATTATAACATAACACATCTATCCTTATGGACGTTTCTGTGGCTACTAGGTTCACCAAAAACCTGCTGATAACTGTTTACTTAAATGAACCAGCATGTTAAATTCTCAACCTACGGTTAATTCATTTTTAATCAGAGTACAGCAGCGTTCGGCCAGAAGAATGAGCAAAGCGAAAGAGTTCGTCTTAACAAGTTTATAGGATAAGGCCTACCAAGGAAATTCTCACCCCCTCCCCTCCGACCGACCAACTTCAGCCATTTTAACTGCAAACCCAATTTGTTAAGGTGATTTTTGCTACGCAGGTCTACTGCAATGTCTACTGGCTTGTGGGGATGTTTCATCGCAAGAGAGATAAATATATGCTGTGTCACCCAAGACATATTTTATCCAATTATTTTATACTGACAAGGATTTATGGTTTTGAAATATAAAACCCACTAGTGGAGTGTAGGGGCAAAGGCCCCTAAAAACAAATTGGTGATGTCTCCAAAAATAAGTTTAAATTTATCACCTTGCAGTATTAGGGATACTGTATTTTTCTCTAGCTGTAGTGTCAATGTACACGTTTGGGTTTTCTCATAAAATATTTCCTAATTTTGACGAAACTCTTTAGAGGTATTAAATCACTAATTTACTAATAATTTATTCTGTATTAAAATACAGTAGTCTATTTTGTTGAAAAAAATTATTGCACTATTAAGCTTCCAAACATGGTAAAAGGTATTATACTACCTTATTTGATTAAGGTTGAAATAGTTTTAATTTAAACATGTTCATGATGAGTCTGTAACTCAAATAAATAAAAAATAGGTCAATACAACATAAGCCCATTAATACTGTACACTCCTTCACCCTGGACCTATGTTCCCCCCATTTCCCACACTGACCGTGACCCCATGCATCCCCGTGCTCCCGTTCACCTCTCCTGATCCGTGTTTCTGTACCCCCTATACCCCGGGGCCCGAATGCCCCCGACCCATGCCTCTGTACCCCCATGCCTCTGTACCCCCTTGCCCCCTCACAACCCTCTGTCCTTCATTCTCTCTTGCCCACATGCCCGCAGTTCATCCCCGTGGCCCCCGTGCCTTCTATATGTTCCTCATTCCTCCCAATGCCCCCATGCCCAACCAATTTCCGTGCCACCGACGTCTCCAGTAGGCCCCACCCTTGTGCCCCCATCACCATGCACCCCGTGCCCTATGTCCAACATTTCTCCTCATGCAACCTATATCCCCAAGCCCCCCTAACCCCAGTGCCCCCGACAACCCTCGTGCCCCATTCCCCCGCACCCACGTACTCCTGTGCCCACTTGCCCACCGTTCTTCCCCGTGGTCCCCACGTCCATCTGCCCCCCGTGCCTCGTGCCACCGACGCCCCTAGTGCCCATTGTGCCTTCCAACTCCCGCTCCCCCATGTGCCTCCGGGCACCCTATGTTTCTGTACCGCCATGCCCAACGTTGCTCCCCGTGGTAACCGTGTCCCCCATGCCCATCTACCCCTTTTGCCACCGACGTCCCTAATACTCCTTGTGCCCCATCACCCCCCCCCCTCCCCGCCACGAGCCCCAGTGCATCCCCATGCCTCTCCAGAGTGCCCCCTATGCTTCCGCACCCTCCATGCTTTTGTACCCTCATGCTCGCCGTTTCTCCCTGTGCCCAATGTTGCCCATGCCTCCACCGAGCCCCTCATGTCTCCCTGTCTCCAGTGCCACCGACACCCTTCGTGCCCTTCATGCCCCCACCTACCCGAACTCCCCTGCACTCCCCATGGTTCCCTGCCGCCATCCCCGCCGTCCCTCCCCGTACCTCCGTGTCCTCCTGTGCCCCCCGCCATTTCCCCTATTCCTCCCATGTCTCCCCGTGCCCCCATACCTCCTTACACTCCGTGCCATCGACGTCCCTCATACATTGATTGTAGTCTATTTTGTCTGTTCATCAGTGAAGTAGAACACTGATTGATATATTGTTACTTTTCGCACAGCATAATTAACCTAAAAAACTCCCCGTCTTTATGGATTAACGGGCGTTTATTGATTCCCTACGACCTACGTAAAGGAAAAAGCGTAGAAAAGATAAAACCAAACCAAAATATTCCTCATATGGAGATTATCAATTGTTAGTAGAAATACGAAGAAGTGTCCTGCATTGCAGTGAACGGATCAAGTAGAAGATGCTATACGGGCTATATTCTTGACCCTACCGTAAGATTTGAAATTAATAAAAAACAGCCAGAAGAAGTAAATGAAGAAAAGAAAAAAATATATGAGGCAACCATTCCTTTCATTCAAGACAAATACAAAGTAAAGAAAGTAGAAGTCATTGGTTTGCTTATTGGATCCAGAGGCACTATTCCAAATTTTTTATGTGTGTTTTGGAAGAAATTTAAATTAAATAGGGATATCCTAATCAAAATTTCAATTGTGGCGTTAAAACACTCTATATCTATCTTACGGAACCATTTATATTCATGATGAACATCATATTCAAAATTATTGTAGTATTAATATTTATTTGTTTCAGTATCCTTTGTTTTGTACAGCTTTCCCAGTGGGGAAAGAAGGTGTAATTTTAATAAATTATCTGACCATATATATAATGATTCAGTCGAAAATAAATACTCAACTCTTCAACTTATCTATTAATAGCCAATATGAAGCAGTAATGTAATAACTAAACGTCATTCACTGAGTAAAGACAACTGACCATTATATCAACCATGCCACGTCTAATATAATTTTAACTTTTTTATTTTTTATGCTGAATATACCAATTATTCTACTCCTATTTCCCTAATGACATAGATGGGGTCACGAAGATGAAATCTCCAGTGGATCCACAATCCCTTCATGACTATTAGTTTTCTCCTTTTTTTATAGTGCATTTCCAATTTTAAAAAGTTATAAACTATGAGGTTATCTTAACTCAAAATATCTGCTAAATAACCAGCTGAGTTTATGATTAAACACTGGAACATCTGCTTAATTACCCGTGTAAATATAAAAATCTTCTTTAGTGTAGTAAAATTAGTCGGGAAAAATGAAATAATTTTTGGAAAGCTAATTTCTTTTGAAATGTGTTCTATGGCATCCCCTGACCTTCCTCCGAAAAGTCCCCTGCAATCCCATGTGGGGATCATGCCCAAAAATGAGGGGTTGGCCTATAAGGAGTTAAAATATATTTTGATATTAAGCATACTAGATTTGAATAAGTTCCAGAAGGTTTATATATATCAAATTAAAGGTCTTAAAATGTAGAGCACAATGCCGTAAACCCGACCTAAATATAACGGTCGAGAGAAAAATGGCAGACGTTCAAAATTTAGAATAAAATAATACTATCAAAACTTTCAAATGCAATAACTTCCGACATATTTGACCTTTTGAGGTCTGGTTTTCGGCTATGTACTCTCCTTATTAAGGCCTTTAAAATTATGTATGGCATGGCTATGGACTAAGAAAAATTTTTCAAAACTCCCTCTTTGGGACGTCCATGTAGAGGGTGGTTCAAGTGTAATATGATGGGCATATGTCAAACTATCCTTATTTGCCAAGGTAATTGTACAAGCAAACGTTTGCTGCAAACCGGACCTCAAAAGGTCAAGTATTTCTAAAATTATTACATTTTTTTGCCTTTTGATTAAAATTTGATTTTTATTCTAAGTTTGACAGGCTGCCATTTTCGACTCAAGCAACCTTTTGAGATGGGGTTTGCGGCATTGAATTCTACTACTTTAGAGCTTTAATTTGATATACATAAACCTATTAGTCGGCGAAATACTTATTTCTGACTCCACGAGGGCCATCCCATCATTTTTAGGCATGTTGCCCACTGGGGATTTCAGGGGACTTTTCTGAGGGAGGTCAGGGGATGACATAGAACACATTTCAGCAAAAATTAGCTGTCCAAAAATTTTTTCATTTTCCAGCCATATTTTGGCTTAATTTTACTACACTACTTCCCATTAGATTAACATTGGAACTTCAAGGTCCATTGGGGCAAAGCCCAGGTAACTTTTGACAATTCTGGTATTTTTCCTTGCGTCCTTGGACCTCAGGCCTTAAAATGAGCCATCATACGTTGCTCTATCTTTCTTCTAACTCGAGATATTTCGTGGGGACCGATTCGCTTACGGAATTATATATATAGATTTCGTGTTGGCGGGGAAAGTTTTTCTGTTGTGTAACAAACCGTAACTCGTCAGACGATTGCGCAATCTAGCGAACTGTCCGAGTTGCGTAAGTTTTCACAAACAAACGGTAAATCTTCTCAGTACCTTATCTTTTGTTTTTCGGTTGATGGGTTGTACAGCTTGGTTGATTCTCTATACATTTTATTGTGAAAACTGTACCATCCGTGATATGAGTTTTATAGTAGAATTTAGGTTGCGGTAACTCAAATTTATTGTAATAGTACTGACGAGGAAAAGTAGTATGTGTAGTGTGTGGACTAGATTTGTAATTAGACAAGGAAGGTCCAAATTAAACAAAGTAATAAATTAACAATCCATATTGGTATGTTTACATTAATTAGTTTTATTGGTCTCAGTATGGTTCATTCTATAAGGTAATAATTAATAAAGAATGTCGGGATTCTAATTAAAACACTCAATCGATTATTGGTCAGTATATTTATATATGAAGCCATAGAGAGATACAAACGTTTTCTTTTTTATACTATAAAAATAAAAGAGGAAACCCTCTCTACGAGTGTTTTTTAGCTTAAATTGGGCCAATCAAATCGATGGATCTCTGTATTTAAAAATATTGGGTTTCACTATTTTGCAGTGATCAAAAAAATCTTCACACAGTCGTCAATATATTTGAGAAAAATCTTTATACTCGTTAATTGTAGGTGAATTGCAGTTCGAAAAAAACAGGATCCCACTCTTTTGATTTTACAATCTAAATACGGTAGTTATTTTTTTAAAATGTTGTGTTAACTATCAAACATCTCAAAACGTGGTTATTTTATAGTTACTGCACTTTCAACTTTCGTCTTCGATCTTCAGCTAGTGAATGATTACGTGATTAGGTTAAAATTACGTTTTCCTAGGTGTTTGTCCTACGCGCGCACTCGATATGCGTCGCAAAACAGGTTATTTCCATATTCATTTTACTTTGCGCACTGTTGATTTACTTTGCGCACTCCAGAGATAAAAGTTTAAAACACAAAACAGTATGCATTAGCCAGAAAGTTAATGTTGTTTAAGCAGGTGTTAAGTCGACAACACTGAAGATAGTCTGACCTATTTTTATTGTCTTCGTTTTCGATTGGGAATTGACAGAAACATAACTTACAAACCAGCTTAAGGTGAGACTGTGTAAGTGCACAAAATGAACAACTATGGCACTGACTTTAGTGATGTCACTTCACCCGGACAAGCTTGCAGATACTGCTAAAACAGTGTCGTTAATTCTCCTTCCTGAACAAACAATGAATATTTTAGGAGATGCATCATTTAAGCTAGCATACATATTAAATATTTATTTATACTTATATAATAAATATTTGTCAATAGTAGGACAAATTTAATATGCAATTCGTACGTAAATGCCTTCACTTTAATCGAGATAAATTATTCTAACATTTTAACATTTCTCTCGAGTGCAGCAAAATGGTACTTTGCGCACTTGTTACATAATGTTTATTCATGGAACAAGTGCGTAAAGTGCCACTTGCTGCACTCGAGAGAAATACTTGCGTAAATTTCTCTTAAGTGCAGTGAAGGCACTTTTCGCACGAGTTGCATATTAAGTTTTTCCTACGACTGGCAACTATTTATTATCAAGTATAAATATTTAATATTAATGATGTCCTATATTATGCATTTGCTACAATTAGTTATTAAAAATTCATTGGAATTTCCAGGTAGGAGATTTAACGACACTTTTAGCAGTCCCAGTAAGGTCGCCAGGAGAAATAAGTCACTTTAAATCACTAAAGTCACTGTCATAGTTAATCATTTTGTGCACTTATACGCAGTCCCACGAGTCTCACCTTAAGATGATTTCAAGGTTATTTTTATGTTGATTCAATCGAAAACAACGGCAAGGACAATAGGTCAACTGTTTATATCTAGTGTTGCCAACTTAATAAGTGACTAAACATCGTTTCGTTGCTGGCTTATGCATACTGTTTTGTGTTCTGGTGTTTAAACGATGGAGTGCGCAAAATAAATCTAGTGTGCGCAAGAATCAATTCGCCAATCACCTGTTTTGCAACACGTATCTAGTACGTAAACAACTGCTTTCTCTTACAGACGTAGGAAAATCTATATCTATATCTATATTACATATTTAATACGCGACACGGTTTTTTGTACAAGGAACTCCTCCCACAGTTTTCAACTGATTGTAATGATTTTGGTGTCATTGGATAGAGCTCAGCTTGAAGTTGTTTCTAAAGTAAATTGGTAAATATCCATATGAAAGGAAGGGCCCTACAAGTCCTTAAAGTTTGTAATTTTCCCATTTTATAACATTGGTGAGGAAATTGATTTATTTTCCAATTAAACAGCTGTAAAAGTGTAAACATTGGACATCAGCGAAAGTACTATCTACCTTTTCACACGAAATAGGCTATATCAAGGAATCTTTTTAGATTCCTTGGGCTATATTAAACCAAGGCGTGTACCTGATTAACGAATTGAATTAAGTATGCGTGCGGAAAATATTTATAACAAAGCTGTGGGCGTTTCACAAATTTTAGAATTAACTGAGTGCTCTCAAATGAAAGGTTTTGGCCAAAGGGACTAGAGAAAAATAATTGCATGTCCAAAAAGTTATGAGGAAATTATAAATAACGTGAAATTTCCTCCGTAAGTAAAGTATGGAGATGAAGAACATCACATTAATATCACAACGTTTGTTTTAGTTTCATTTTAAAACGATAATTATATAACGCCAATTATTGAAGACTAAATTTAAAGTACTTTTAAAAGCCTACGATATTAAATTTTGGTGTCGCTATTGATAAGAAAACCTGCTGGAAGCATCACTGTTTCTTCACATTATAACTGATTATTTATATCAATGAAAGGCTAATTAAGAAAATTGAATAGTAATATAATCCATATAGTGTAAACTGTTGAACTGTATTGAAAGGAATTTAATTGTGACATTGGTACTGGTTGCCGGGCACGTTATCAATCTCATTTCCATTGCATAGGTTATAATACATTATTCCCACTCAAATTATGATTCGATGGTTTATACTTTTTGAAACTCATACTTTCACTTCGAAATTCGGAGTAAGTGGTTGAGGATTTAACAAAATATTAAAATTGAAAGTAAAATTATTACATGGAATTATTGAGCGAAACATCGGCATTCAGCTATTGTCTAATTCTTACTATTTAAATAATTTGTAAAGACAGCTGACGATGGGCTTCGGCCCATAAGCCACTAAAGGTATTAAGCTGCGCAAAAGCCCAAGGTCATCTTGATAAAGATGGCAAAGTGTATGTTGGAGTTCAAAAAAAAAAAATGTTTACCAAGAGTTTGATATAGAAAATGAAAATTTCTTTGTTATAGGAAATGAAATGTTTTATCAGTATAGTAACTAAATTGCTCGATTTCGAGCAACATGTACACTAGTAATTATTACACGTTTACATTGGAAGCATGTAATGAATTCCAAGAACGACCGCCGCCGCCGCCGCCGCGAGCTAGGAGAGTATTAGTAGTGGAGCTCGGGGAATGTTTGTTTACACTGGAGCAAACCACATGCAGTAACCAAACACGCACTAGCCACGTCAGTCGAGGAATTTACAAGGAGAGTTTTGGACGGTGGAGTAATGCATGGAGTATGCAATTGTCGTGATAGAGCATTGTGTTTTGAAATTCTATACTTCAATACGAGTAGTGTGAAATTGAGGATGCTGGCCCAGTTCAAGGTCACCTGAGGGATGACGTCATCGAGGTCAATGACCTCACCGATGACGTCATCGATGACGCAATCGATGACGTCATCACTAATGACGTCATTTCGATGACGTCACACCCATGACGTCACAGAAATGACGTGCTGATGACGTCATCACCCCTTACGTCATCAAAACGACGTCACCGACGCCACTAAGGTCAAGGTCACGCAGAAACTTAAAATTTTTTGGCACTTTTGCCGTTTCTCGCACTACGCTCCGAGTTTCAGTCAGAGTCCCCGTGACCTTGACCATTTGGAGCGAATATTGGACGAGAAACGGCAAAAGTGCCAAGTTAAACCCGAGTTTCTGACATGACTCTGCCTAAATGGGCAATCGGTAATCCCTCAGGTGACCTTGAACTAGCACAACACCCCCAATTTCATATTACTGTGACCTTGAAAACTTAACAACGGAGCGCCGACACCGATGCGCACCCTACGACAGCCACCGAGTGACTGACTGTCAGGCTCTGTGTATGCTAGGTATATCGGCTTGAGAGACTAAGACTCTAAACTGTCAGGAATGGGAGTAACTAACTGAACTTTGCAAGGAAAAGTCATTTCATCCAATATTTTAATCAAATCTTTATCAGTAAAACTGACATTAGTCTGTTTTGTATAAAACTTAGGGTGTCCGCGCAACAGTTTGCGCCACTTAGCTAAAGTTGAAACTCTCTTAACTTTCAGTGGTGGACAGTGAGCAACTAATAAAGTCTTAACAGGGCTAAGTTTCTTACCTAAAGCGTCCCGCGACATGGCTTCCCCTCACAAAAGTCCGCACAATACTGAGAGACTACTTGTAGCGCATGAGTCAAGGGAAAAGAGGTGGGGGAAACAGCAGGAGTGGGGGAAGGTCACAGTGGCGGGGGAAGGTGAGGTGGTACGCTGGAGTTTCGCATCACTTCACCATGAGCTGTCCTACAGTCAACACACTGTTCTCTTGGCCCGAGTTGGCACTAGAAGAAACATTTCTGTACAGCTTAGGCTGTGAGAGCCGAGGAAGCAAAGTTAAAGTGGAAATTGTGTTAAACTCCAAGATGAAGAGTCTCCTAAATAAACTAATTGTATCCTTGCAATCTCCTATAACTTTAGAGAAATACCACTTTATTAAGCGACACCTTATACTTTGGCAAAACGAAGCAGAAATGGAAAAGATTACAGTAAAATTAATTTAACTTAAAACTTGGACTGGACACTCATGGCTATACCACGTGGCGTGCAAACGCCACCCTAAACATTACAAGTTAGGTTATTGAGCACCTCTGGTACGATAACCGATGTGCTAGAGTTAAAGTGTGATGACCTTGAGTCAAAACACTGAAATACTACAAGTCGATATCGTCCCAGAGTCAAAGTGTAGTGACCTACATTCAGAACTTGTAAAATTACTTACATATAGAGAGCTAGAGAACAGCGAGGCGCACCGCATGGAAGCCGGAGACATACTGGCGAAGCGGTGTTGTGCAGCCTAGGGACCCAGTTGTGGTGGGGGTATAGCCAACACTTAGAGTACAAGTGTTGTGGGTGACCTTGACCCACTTAACTTACCTCGACCCCCCCGCCCCCGACAAAAGTGCGAGCCCCCCCCCCGACAAAAAGTGCGAGCCCCCCCCCCACCCCCACCCCCACCCCCTCCCCCACCCCTGATATCCTGGGCGTGGCAGCCCCGGTGGGGATATAAGGGGGTCCGGCCAGAGCCGGCTCGCAGTCCGCTCCCGCGCGTTGAACGTGAACGACCGGGACGGACCGCCATAGGCATCACTAAACATTGAATGGCGCCTTCAGTGTTTAGCGAAGTCTACTCTAACTTTAAGACTTGTATTAGTTGTAAGATATTGCGCTTGCGTTTGGGTATTGCGAATTGTTTTATATGAGAGTGTTTTACTTGTACCCTATGTCTCCTGTGTCTTTTATCCTTTGTGTCTTGTTTGTTATATGTGTTTAATGTGTATGTGCTTGTTCCAGCATTGACTACGTTGAGCTCAATTGTGTGTTGTAAGTGTGTTATATGTTTCTAAAGTGTATACGCTTGTTTTAGCAATCCCCCCTTGAGCTTTTTCAATGCTCAAAGTAAATTGTAAAGTCAGGGAACGGGAGTAGGCCCCCGTGTAAAGCCACTTTTAAAAATTGGTAGGCTCCTTGCCAGGCATGCAAAAGGTTGCGGATGGCATTTGGGGAGCATGTCCGTTTGTAAGCTGGCAAGCAAAAGGTTGTGGCGGCCTCTGCACTCGGACCGAGGACGTAAGCCATTAGGGTGTCCTCAGTATGTTTCCCTTCTGGAAACTCAAAATTATGTAAATGAATCTTTGTTAGCTATTTGTGTTTTTAGTCCCCAAGGCCCCCGAACATTCGTGGTTCGCCATGGATGTACGGGGGCCGAAATTTTTTAATGTCCGTGTGGCCTTGACCCACAAAGACTTGTAAAAATTCAATGCATTGTAAATTAAAAATATTAAAGATAGGTTACGGGAGTAGGCCCCCGTGTAAAGCCTATTTTAATTATCGGTAGGCTCCTGCCAGGCATGCAAAAGGTTGCGGATGGCATTTGGGAGCATGTCCGTTTGTACGCTGGCATGCAAAAGGTTGCGGCGGCCTCTGCACTCGGACGAGGACGTAAGCCACTAGGGTGTCCTCAGTTTGTTTCCTTCTGGAAACACAAAATTATGTAAATGAATCTTTGTTAGCTACTGAAAAGACAATGCAGTAAATGTTTACAAGTCTTGCGTGGCGAAGGGTACACGACATTGGATGTTGCCTTGTTGTCATAGTTGGGTCTCTTCGGAGGCTACAGCGATGACAACCCAAGTGCCTCACACCCCCAAAGGGGGTGTGGGGCTTAATTTTTTTAAAGTTTTTTTGTGACCTTGACCTAAATATGTAAAATCTTTCAAAGTGTTTAACAGTCAGGTCTTATTAACACAGTTAATACATTAATGTGTGTTAAAAAAATATAACAGTTAGGTATTTGTAACCCACAAGTTTGGAGTTGTTTATAGTTGGGTCCCTTGGGAGGCTTCAGCTATGGTAACATAAATGCCTCAAGTGGGGCTTATTTTTTTTAAAAAGTTTTACCAAACCACCCTGTAAATCCATCTTTTCCCCTGATCTTCCCACCATAGACCTAACACGCTCTCCTACAACGCCCAAAATTGTTTGCTCCATCCCGCTTGAACAATCTTTGCCCCTTCTACCTCCTTCCAGCCCCATCCCTTCTAGCCAGCCTAATTCAGAGAAGCTCCAAGATACTCCGCTAAAGAGTCCAACACAGAAACGTAAACGCGTTAAAGCCCCTGCTGGCAAGGGTAAGAAATGCGATTACGCTTGGATGTCTAGTAAGTTTGGGGTTTTGTGTTGCCAGAAACTTGCTTGTGCAGAAGGGGATCGCTGCCAACGACACCTCAAAAGTACAGTCAAATTTCGGCAATTCAAACCCTATACTCTGTACATTAAGCCTAAAACGTTCAAGTTCAGACATCCCCACGGTCCGCAACCACGGGATATTAGAAGGCTAAAGGTTGATGAAAAATATTATTTCATTGGTCAGACATATGGAGCAGGTAATAAGAAAGTAGAAATCGTTGTAAAAGGTGAAGGCCACCTTTGTACAATGCAAGTACCACCTCGGATGGTACAAAGAGAATTTTTCATCCCTAAAGCCTATCTAATACGAAGGAAAGGATGTGAAACCGTGTGGGAAATGGACTAGGACATGGGCCCACCAAAAAAAAACAAAATTGTTAGGCTGTGTTGGAAAATATTTAAAAAGTCTTTTTCCAAATTATGTTTCCAAATTTAGTCTTAACCCTCTTAAAGTAAGGGAGAGGGGTATTATACAAGTCAAGTTATAAAAAAAAAACACTTGACTTGTATAATACTTTAACCTGGCGGTGATGTAAAGTCACTGGGACAATCTCAAACCGTGTCCTTGAGGGTGAAGACTAAGTTACAAAAATCTTTAACAAATAAAAACTTACCTCCAAACACTTGTAGCTTGCTACAAGTGTTTGGAGGTAAAAATTTTTCAAAGTTTGAATGACCTTGACCCATATAAATTACTGTTTAAAGTAAAGTGCTAACCTTACAACTAATGTTGTGTATCACGTGATACCCCCACCCTAACGCTCTTACTAAGCTTGTATGAGCCGTTCATTTGCTTCAGTCTGTTTCTGTGCTCCGTGGTAAACATGTCACGGTACAATTACAAAGGTGGTGACTTCTTGATAGATCAACACAATGCTTGGGAAGTGCTAAACCAGCATAGAATGGAAGTTGAGTATTGTATAAGACGAGACGGGTCTACATTTTATCTATGTATTATAAACAACCAAACTCATAAGTATGAACACTGGACAAAAATTAATTATAACAACATAGATGAGCTGTTTGCTTGGGTGTTTGAGGTGTGTAAAGTTATAGAAGAAACCAAAATAATGGGTGTGCTAAAGGTATGTAAAACTGATGACCGGGAAGACTAAGCAAAATTTCTTTAAACCCCCCCCCCTGGTTATCCCCACCACTAAAAATGGGTATATATAGGAGCGGTGATCAACCGTCCTCTCATTCTGCTTTACACCGTTAAGCTGAACACCACCATGTCTGCTATGAACGTCCCAGCCTCTACCTCTGGCCCGGCTGCCTCCAACTCCAGCCCGAGCATTGGACCAATCCGATCGGGGCCTTCGTCAAGGAGTCGTGTCCGATTCTCCGGCTTTGGTCCTGTGAGGAAGGAGTTGCGGAGCAGCGGAGCTTCTCAACCAACCACGATGGACGCATCAACCCAGACTCCACCAAATATCATCGAGTGGTACGACGAAGTCATAGAGCAAAGGGACAGAATGCTAGAGAATACTCGCAGGGAGCTACTTTATATCCGGAGTAAATGGGAAAAACTAATTAAGAAGTGTGAAAGCCTGTTGGACAGTGATGATAGTGAGGATGAGAGTGGATAGGTGTGTGGGTAAAGACTTGGACTGGGACTTGTGTGTATGTATGAATGTGTGCGTGAATGTGAAATACAGAGCGGGGGATAGATCACTCTGTGGCAATGGACTAACATGCCACTTAGTGATCTATCCCCCGTTCTGGTAATGTTTTTGGATGGCCTTGACCCACTTTACAAGGTTAACTAGTACCCCCACCACTGATATGTGTATATATACGGGTATTAATGTGCAGTTTGGTTATTCTGCTTTGTACCGCTTAGCTGAATACCGCACTGTAACATGGCGTCCAACTCCAAAACTTCTCGGGCTTCCTCTTCTTCTTCAAGAAGGCGTGCTGCCAACGTGCTGCCTGCTACTCGTGGACCTGCTCGACCATTCCACAGCATAACTGTTGCTCGGGCAAACGCCTGCAAAGCTCCAATGCTACGGACCTTGCTGGAGGTGAGCCAAGACGGGCAAGGCTTGCTCAGTCCTGGTCAACGGCAGGAGCAAGAAAGGCGTATGGCGTACTTCAAGCTGCAGGCTGTAGTCCCCAGCTTGAAGTTAGGCGATCCCAGAGTGGCAAGCATCAACGAGGCAGCGGACTACATATCACACCTTCACAGTGTTTTAGAAGTAAAAGACCAACAAATTGAAAACTTAAAAGAACAATTGAAACAATTTAACTTTAATCCGGTGGAGTTTGTAGAAACGGTGATGAGTGATAGTGACGATGAAGGTAGTGAATATATATTAGGTATGTAATGAAAAGACAGGGACATGTGTGTGTGTGTGTGTGTGTGTGTGTGTAGAATACAGAGCGGGGGATAGACTACTTTGCGGCAATGGACTAGCATGCTGCTTAGTGGTCTATCCCCCGCTCAAAGGGTACTTTTGAATGACCTTGACCCACTTTAAACGAAGGACAACCGGTTAACTGGTATAAAAGAGGGGGGTCTGTACATCCCGACTTCATTCTGCTTTGGACCTTCCAGTGGAACGCTAGAAAATGAGTGGATCACTGATCATTGGTAAGGAGTGGGAGTATGTAACCATAAACTATTTAAACTGTAGAGGGATGTTGAAGAAGGTGTATGATAATGTTAAAAGAATGGTTGTTGAAGAAGGTAGGGTAGTGATTGTAGCGTGGAAGAAGAAGCAGTATACAGGACAACAAGTGAGAGCAAGTGACTTTGGGGGGAATAGTGTGTTTCAAATTGGACGAGCGAACTTGGTTAATTTGGACATTGTGTTTTGGGACTTGGAAAGGTTAATTGAAAATAGTGGCAAACATGGGGAACTCTTAATTGGCAGGGAGGACAGAGTATATGAGTAAGTGTAAAAGACTGGGGGCTTATGTGTGTGTGTGTGTGTGTAAAGACTAGGACTTGTGTGGAATACAGAGCGGGGGATAGATCACTTTGCGGCAATGGACTAGCATGCTGCTTAGTGGTCTATCCCCCGCTCAAAGGGTATTATTGGATGGCCTTGACCTATATAAAGGTAGAGGGGGAATGGGTAATAGGAGGGGGAAATTGGTATATATGTAGGACTGATGAATAAAGCATTTAGTCAAGCATTTGTCTAGACACTATCAACAACAACAATGGAGAGCTTCAGTGTTGAGTTCATCCTCTTGGAAGAAGACATCAACGAAGTGGTGGAACTTATAGAGGATAAGACCAGCCAGGGCACATTGGAACTTGTGAATTGCGAACCGTTGGACAATGCCGCAATCGATAAGATTGCATATTTCATGATGCATTTGTATAACGAACAAACAACCAATATGGAGTTTGTGCAGTACCTTTATCAAAACCAAGTAAATGTGCGAGTGACAATTACTTGGTGGCAGTAATAATAAAGTGTAACATATGGATGTGGACTTGGATGTGGACTTGGACTTGAGTGTGGTCTGCGGAATAGAGCGGGGGATAGATCACTTTGCGGCAATGGACTAGCATGCTGCTTAGTGGTCTATCCCCCGCTCAAAGGGTATCTTTACGTGACCTTGACCCACATAAATTGTATAGTTGGTGGGGGTATAAAAAGGGTAAGCAAATTGGATGGATACAACACTTCCATACCATGGCTCCACTTGACAACACCGTGTTCCATCGCAACAGAATTGTCTCTATTCTGGAGGTAATACCTCTAGAAATTATAGAAGTAGAGGACCAACTACCTGCGGTTGATCAAGAAGAGGAGGAGGAAGAGATAATGGATATTGAAACGGACTCTGACGAAGCTGGTTCAACGGACAATGAGGTGGACTTGCACGCCTACGAAACATTAGAGTCGTCATCTGAGTCGGAAATGGAATTCCAATTGGAAATCGAAGAAGAAGAACAAGAACAAGACACTCCCCATCGTCCAATGGATAGGATGTTAGTTGCCAGAAGAATTATGTATTGTCATCGCTGCCTATTCCGTGATGAGGATGATTCCGACTCTGATGGTGATGTTTCACCCTTGTAAAAAGTTTAAACAAAAAGTTAAAAAAGAATGTGAGCGGGGGATAGAGCACTTTGTAGTAAATGATGCTGCTTAGTGCTCTATCCCCCGCTCAAAATAATAATTCCAAATGACCTTGACCTACATAAACTTGCTCAAACATACGTCTTTGAAAAAACTTGTACAAATTATTAAATCTAGACCAAATATCATCAATTTATCAAGCCTACTGATAAATGTATTACAAACGGTTGTGTAAAGGCTAAATTTAGCACATGAGTGATAACCTGTTTCCATATGACGTCACTTTCCCCACCTATCTGCCTCGGATATAAAGGGTCCCTGTGGAGTGCGCTGCTCATTATTGCGTGGACATTCACAGAGTGTACATTCAAAGCCAAACTGTTTGAAATGGCTCTTTGCGACATTTGTGGGGAAATCTTTCAAGACGAAGATCTTTTCACCATACACAGAGAATTACATGAAGACGAAGATAGAAAAGAAGATATTACCATGGATGAAATAGACTTAGACTCAATTGACCGGTTTTTGGAAGAGCACCAGAAGCAGACGGACTACTGGGACAGCTATCTACAGCAAATGAAAAGAAAAAGACCTAGTGTGATCCAATTTGCTGGTGCTGGACCATCTACTGCTAGAAGACCTTTTGAAGAAGAAGACACTGAAGAAGAGGACACTGAAGAAGAACTGGAAGATGTGAAACAACTGCGCACCACGGCCTTGCCAGGACGAGTTGTAACACATTTCAAAATTAATAATGTTCAATTGGAATTGGAAACATTTATAACCCAGGCTAAGGAACTTGTTGGTCAAACCTTGAGGGAAGAACTACAAAGATTAAATTTTATTAAATTTGGAATGGTGTTAGAGGCTATGTTTAACAATACTGATGGTGAAACAGCATTGAGAGCGTTCATTACCAAAAACCGAACCCTTACCTTCACCTCCAACATCGATGATATTATTGAAGAATGCTTGGAAGAACTTATAACAAAACTTCAAGAACATGAAGGAAGAGGATCTGGATGGACTTTGTCATCAATTGAAGGTATGGATGTAAGGGTTCACAAGCATGGATATGGTTTAAGGGGTAGTAGTTTTATCCCTCTACCAAAGAAAATCCAAAACACTAAATCGTGTAGGAATGTGCAAAATGAAGGTAATGAATGTTTCAAGTATGCAATGTTAACCAAGTATGTTAAAGATCATCCTGAAAGAGTTGGTAGAGAATATTACGAAAATGAACACCGCTACAACTTTCAAGGTCTCACCTATCCAGTTACCTTGAAAGACATTGGCAAATTTGAAAAGAAAAATCCTGGCGTTTCAGTCAATGTTTTTGGTCTGGATGATTCGAACAACGTTTATCCTTTGCGGGTAGTAAAAGTTGAACAGAGAAACCACACGGATTTGCTATTGATAACTAAGGGTGAAATTTCCCATTATGTATGGATAAAGGACTTTGTAGCCTTGGTATGGAATCAATTATCAAAACATAAACGTAGGTTAACAGTGTGTAAAAGATGTTTCTGTTTCACATATAAAGAACTAAGACGTGGAGGATCTGAATGGATGACGGAACATAAAAGACTCTGTAACGAGAATTATGAAGTGAAGGTTAGTCTGCCACCACCATCTCGAGCGTTTATCCAATTCAACAAAACAATCCACCAATATCGTATTCCACTGGTCATCTACGCAGATTTTGAATCTACGTTAGTACCACAGGAGCTGCCGGACGGTGAAGTGACTAGAAGAACAAAATATCAGTTGCATCAACCCAACAGTTTTTGTCTACTAGTGAAATCAACCTTGTCTGAGAACCAATTGCAAGACTATGGTTTAACATCCACTCCAATACTCTACCGTGGGGAAGAAGCTGCTAAGTATTTTGTAGACCTGTTGTATGACATTGCTGAAAAGGTGCAACGCTTATACGGCAATGTTGTACCTATGGAACCTTTGAATGAGAATCAACAAGAAGAATATAATCTGACATCAAGATGTTATCTATGCGAGAAGAGCTTCAGTGAAGAAAATCCAAAAGTTAGAGATCACGATCACCTGACAGGTTTATACAGAGGAGCTGCTTGTAATTCATGCAATATAAATTACAAACTGCCCCACTTTATCCCTGTCGTGTTACACAATCTTAGCGGCTACGACTCCCACTTCATTATTCCAGAGTTAGGAAGAGATAATGGTAGAATTGATGTTCTTGCTACAACATTGGAAAAGTATATCAGTTTCTCGAAAACAGTAGGTAAAATTAAACTTCGCTTTGTAGACTCTTATAGGTTTATGGCTTCTAGTTTGAGCAGATTGTCTGAGAATCTACGAAGAGAAGACCTAAAAGAAACCAGCAAGATTGTACCTGAAGATAAATTGGACTTAGTATTACGTAAAGGAGTGTTCCCCTACGATTACATAACTTCTACAGAAAAATTTGAAGAAACCAGTCTACCGCCGATTGAAGCCTTCAACAGCAAATTAAACGAAAGTGAAATCTCCGTTGAAGACTACAATCATGCATGTAATGTTTGGAACCAACTAAACATTCAAACCTTAGGGGAATATTCTGACTTTTATATAAAATTGGACGTAACTCTGCTGTGCGATGTGATGGAAGAATTCAGAAACACCTGCTTCTCCGCCTATGGACTGGACCCTCTACACTCGTACACATCTCCAGGATTAGCATGGCAAGCTATGCTAAAGTCAACCAACTGTCGACTGGAACTTCTAACGGATATTGATATGGTGCTCATGATGGAATCTGGTGTACGGGGCGGTTTGACACAAGCTGTAACACGTCATGTCAAAGCCAACAACAAGTACATCCCCGGCTTCGACGAGCAACAACCATCGGTCTACCTTGGCTATTTTGATGCAAACAACCTTTATGGTTGGGCAATGTCAAATCCGCTTCCCTACGCTGACTTCAAGTGGATCGACCCGGCCACCATCGGAGACATCTCACAGATTCCAAAGGATGGTCCAAAAGGCTATATTTTGGACTGTGATTTTGAATACCCGGAGCACCTTCATGACCATCACTACGACTTGCCTCTCCTAGCCAAGACTGAAGTTTCACCGACAGGAAGATGGCCAAAATTGATGATGACCTTGGAGAATAAAGATCGCTATGTGGCTCACTACTGGGTAGTTCAACAGGCTCTTGAATTGGGTCTACGTATAGTGAGAATTCATAGAGCAATTGAATTCACCCAGTCTTGTTGGTTGAAACCATACATTGATTCCAACACTACAAGAAGAGCTGCAGCAACAACAGCATTTGAAAAGGACTTCTATAAATTAATGAACAACGCCATCTTTGGGAAGACCTTGGAGAACAAAAGAAAACATAAAAATGTAAAATTAGTGAGTGATCCTAGAAAATTGAAAAAATTAGTGCAAAAACCAAATTTCTGAACATCCATGATTATAAACGAAAATCTAGTCGCTGTCAGTATGAAGAAAACAACAATAGTCATGGACCGTCCGTTATACATAGGTATGTCGATTTTGGATATAAGTAAAACCCTGATGTATGATTTCCATTATAACAAAATGGTTAAACATTACGGAAGGGAAAACATTGGAGTCGCATACATGGATACGGACGCGTTTATCTACTGGATAAAGACTTTGGACATGTATGAAGACCTAAGGACTTTTCCATACAAAGAAGATTTCGATTTTTCTGACTATCCGAAGAACCATCCAAATTTTAATGAAAAATATAAAAAAGTAATTGGAAAATTCAAAGATGAAGCAAATGGAATGCCTTTAGAAGAAATAGTGGCGCTGATGGCGAAATTGTATTCATTTAAGATGTACCACGAGAACAACACACCGACAGTGAAGAAAGCAAAAGGAGTGAAGACATCTTATTTGAAAAAACACGTGACATTTGACCACTACAAGACTTGTTTGTTTGAAGATACTACGATATCAGCAACATTCAACAATATCCGAAGCTTCAAGCATCAAGTCTACAGTGTCACCGAAATTAAAAAAGCGTTGTCAGCTCGGGATGATAAAAGATACATTATGCCCGACAAAATCCACACTCTTCCTTTTGGCCACTACTCTCTAAACCCTATCAACTAGTAACCTATTCTTCGTCCTTCTACAACTACGACCTTATTCCTTTCTCCTTCCGTAAAAAAATGGGGAACACGGCAAGTCCAACGCCGTGTTCCCCATTTTTTTACACAAGTTTGGATGACCTTGACCCATATAAATGATGTGAATATTTAAAACAACATTCATTGTGATTATACATGTGATACAACAAACATTGAAACCTGCAATATGAAGGACTTGAAGCAACAAATTGTCAACGAACTTCATAAACCTGCAAGAAGAAAGTTTCCACGAAGAAATACGGTGATAAAAGGAATTAATGATTTATATCAAGCGGATTTAATCGAAATGATTCCTTATAGCAAACAAAATAAAGGATATAAATACATATTGACTGTTATTAACTGTTTTTCAAAAATGGCAGATGCTTTACCACTAAAAGATAAAAGTGGCAAAAGTGTTACAAAAGCAATGGAAACAGCTATACAAAGAGACAAACATACTATTAAACATTTACAAACAGATGATGGAAAAGAATATTTTAATAAGGAATTTGCAAATTTAATGAAAAAACACAATATAAACCATTATTCAACCAATTCAGAAGTAAAAGCCTCAATAATCGAAAGATTCAACAGAACTTTAAAAAGTGCAATGTATAAAATGTTTTCCAACAGAGGATCGCACATATGGATTGATATGTTACCAAAACTTATAAACGATTACAATAACAAATTTCATAGGACTATCGGGATGAAACCAAACCAAGTAACTAGTAAAAATGAAAACCTTGTATTAAAACGTATAAAAACGAATACTAAACCAAAAGTTGAAAAACTAAAGCCTAAAAAATTTAATGTGGGTGATAAAGTGCGAATAAGTAAATATAAAGGTGTATTCAGTAAAAGATACCTGCCAAATTGGACCAATGAGGTTTTTACTGTATTCAAAGTACAACCTACAGTACCTGAGACATATATTTTAAAAGATAATAAAGGACAATTGCTTGAAGGAGGGTTTTATGGACATGAAATGTTAAAATCAACAGTAGGCGATGTATATTTAGTTGAAAAGGTGTTGCAACGGAAAAAAGATAAGGTCAAAGTACGATGGTTAGGATTTAATAAGACGGAAGATTCTTGGATACCTAAAAAGGATTTGATATAACGATAGAGAATCATTTTAGGTTGAACCATTACAAAGGATGGAGATAGTACCACAAAAAGAGAGTTTTACTATTAATAATATAGATGAACTCACAGTGGATAATTCAGAATTCAATAGTGGGAAACATGGCAATTTGTTACCAAACACCGTTCGTTGTCTGGTTACCGGACCTTCCAACTGTGGAAAAACTAATGTAGTATTCAATTTGATTACAAACCCTAAAGGATTACGATTTAACAATCTATATGTATTTTCAAAATCACTACAACAACCAAAGTATCAATTATTGGAAAAAATACTGACTAATGTGCCTGAAGTTAAATATTTAAAGTTTAATGCAAGCGAGAGTGTCATGCAGCCACAAGAAGCTAAACCATTCTCCGTGTTTATATTCGACGATGTATCTTGTGAAAACCAAAACACAATAAGGAATTACTTCGCTATGGGTCGACATAACAACATAGATAGCATTTATATTGGCCAAACTTACAGCAAAATACCTAAACAACTCATTAGAGACAATGCAAACATGTTAATTGTATTTAAACAGGACGAAACCAACCTAAAACATATATATTTTGATCATGTAAATGCGGATATGACATTTGAACGATTTAAAGAGTTGTGTGGAAAGGCTTGGGCTGAAAAGTATGGGTTCCTAACAATTATGAAGGAACAACCGCTAAACAATGGTCGATACAGGATAGGATTTGATAAATTTATATTAATACATTAAACGTGGTATAACACATTCATTGTTGTACAACACGTCTTGCTACAAACATGGTTAACCAAGAAAAATTAGTAAAAGAAATAAAATCACTTAGTGATTCTATTCGGGCTAAAAACAGAGCATTGAAACTAGGTATTAGCGAGAGGGAGAAATTCCTTGAATCTACTTTTAAACCTATTACTGAACCCTTGAAACAATTAAACAAAAAATTTGCTAAACCTGTATTGGAAGGAGATGCGATTGCACCTATTACGAAGTTTGAAAGAGAAAATGTAAAATCAGAAGATTTTAGTGATGAAGACCTGGAATCCTCTACGTATAGTGGTTTTACCGGTGGAGAACCCGAAAGAGAGCTAGAATCACCGGATTATAGTGGAATAAAAGAATTATATGAAGTAAAAGCCAAAAGAGGACATGAAGTTGTATCAACTGCTAGTGAAGAGGAAAAAGAAGAAGAGACAAGGGAAGGTCCGTCAAACATAAGCTTGTTGGGTGAAAACATTCATAACAAAGGACCTTTAGGAAGGAAATACATGGTAAAAATGTTACTCGGAACAATTCCTAATAAGAATTACCATAGTTATGGAGCGAGATTAACAAAAGACGGTTTAATGATAGGTAATAGCCCGTTAAACGTTGACGAACATGATAATATTGTCATTGGTGATCAAAGGTATAAGGGCACAAAAGGATTATTTGAATTATTATTTGAAAATAAGCCTTCAGTATCGGTAGTGAAAGAAAAAGACATGGAAGCATATAAAAATATTTTGGAACAGACAAATGCATATAGAAGAAAGTATTTACCTGACCAGCCTCCTTTTAGATCTAAGTCTTTAAAATATAAAGAATTTGTATCCAAGTTAATACCAACTAGAAGACAAACAATGCCGTTAACACAAAGAAAACCTGTAAAACGAAGATTTATGGCATCCACTTTGGATGTAAGTGCTCAGGAACGAAGAAAAAGAAGTAAGTCCGTTACGGGTACAGGTTTAATGAAGGAACTATATAACACAAATGTGATTTATTACAATAATATCAATAAATTGGTGGATAGAATGAAACTAATACATGAAGCTAAAGAAGCGGGTCATACTGGATTGGAAAACGAATGGGTGGCTTTAGTGGATGAACTCCGAAACCGTGGGGTAATCTCATAAAAATGCGTTACTCCCTAGAATACTATTCAGTTGCACCATGAGTGTCGACAAGTTCGGACGTTACTCCTCGGATGGGTTATATTATGCCAATAGTTTAAAAAGAAGTGCTGGTTTACCACAAACACCTGATGGAGATTATGATATGAGTAATAAAAGGTTAAAAAACATAAAAGATCCTACGGATGAAAACGATGCAATAAATCTAAAAATATTAAAGGAAAAGATATCGCCAACATTAAGACTACAAAATAACACATATGACGCAGAAGATCATAGAATCATCAACGTTGGTAAACCAAATCAAAACGGTGATGCAATAAACAAAGGTTATTTGTCATCTGAATTAAAAAATACGTTAAAATTCAATGGGAAAACGTATAGTGCTAACAATAAACGTATATCCAACGTAGATGACCCTAAAGATGCAAAAGACAGCGTAAATAGACGCTATTTACATTCTTTGATACCTGAAAAGACAAAAGATGGATTTTCTTTTTATAAATTTGTTATTAATGATATAGGCTATCCAAAAACTGAAAACGATGCTGTAAATCTAAAATATATTAAAGATCATTGCATCATACGTGATGTAGGGGTTATAGATTGTTTTAATAATTGTTTAGCAAATGTTAAAGATGGTTCGGCGCCATCAGATGGTGCAACAGTGGGTCAAATGATGGAAACCTTAAAACAAGAAACAACCTCTTTTGTAAAACAAGATCAAGTAGTATCGAAGCAAGGGGATGAATTTATTCAAGGTAATGAAAAATTTAATTTATTAACATACAAAAATGATGCTTGGGATTGCATGGATAAAAAGTTATCAAATATGGGATGGGGTTATGAAAAACATGATGCAGCTGCTTTATCACAAACCGTACATCTAGATCCAGATAAATATTTTAGATGGTTTACATGTAATAATAGAGTGATAAGAGACTTGGGACAAGGAAGAGAAGCAAATGATGCTGCAACTGTAGGACAGACCATTACAACATCATTAAAGGATAGTAAAGTGTATAATTGTAATAATAAACGTATAACAAACCTTAAAGACCCTGAACATGTAGATAATGCTGTCACTGTTAATTTTCTTGTAAAAGTTTTAGGTAATGCGATATTTGATTTACACAATCATTTTACACCAGATATTCTTCAAGGAAAATCAGGTCATAATACTTATGATGAATCCATGAGAGGTGAGTATATTAAACGAGAAATTTATAATAAATACTTTATTAACCCTAAAACGAAACAGTTTAGATCATCAGATTGGGGTGATATTGATATTTAAGTAAATAACTTAATAAATGACTTCATTTATGTGCAACCTGTCATAGAGTTAACACATGAGTTGCACATTGCCATTATAAAAGGACAATAATGACGTTCAAATACATCAGTCCATATCGAGACACTGCAAGAAAAGGAGGTGGGATCACGTCCACAGCGGTTTCTCTGTTAAGTAAAGCTTTAAAACAAATTCCAGTAGGATCCATATTAAATAAAGCAATAGACGCATTACCATACGAATTTCATATACCAGGAGGTTATCAGTATTGCGGACCAGGAACTAAATTGAAAAAACGACTGGAAAGAGGCGATCCTGGCATAAACAAGATAGATCAGGCTTGTAAAGAACACGATATCGCATATTCCACGTTTGCCGATTCAAAAAATAGATCAATAGCTGACAAAAAGCTTGCGGACATAGCTTGGCAACGAGTAAAATCAAGTGACGCTAGCATAGCAGAAAAAGCAGCAGCTTTAGCAGTAACAGCAGGTATGAAGGCTAAAACAGCGGTAGGAGGTGGAAGAAGGAGGAGAAGGAGAGTAAAAAGGAGGTCAACCACAAGAAAACATGGAGGAAATATAAAAAGAAGACGACGATCTACAAGAAAAGGCAGGAAGAAGCCCACCGTGTGGTCAATGGTAAAAAACGGGGCAGGTCTTTACCTAAGACCTTATCGTGCATATTAAATGAAAGAAATCAATTGGTCATACCACATAAAGCATTAACCAATATTGAATTATTTAAATATATTTCCTGTTTAAAAATACCATTTTTTCGCGGTGTGTTTATGAAAGACAGTTTACCAAAGAAAATGTGGCAAAATGAGACTGGAATTGTAAATTTGGATAATACTGAAGGGCCTGGCACCCATTGGGTTTGTTATAAGAAACTAAATAACAATGTATATTATTTTGATAGTTTCGGTAATTTGCCACCACCAAAAGAACTTCAAAATTACTTTAAATCTGCTAAAAACATATATTATAACTATAAAAGAGAACAACCTGATAATACTTCAATATGCGGCCATTTATGTTTGGAATTTCTAGCTAAAAGTATCAGTCACTATTGAGATGTCTTCCTATACGGTATCATTAACAGGAAAATCGTCCAATTTACGAAGTATCCTTTTTCCAGCGTTACGCTTGCAAAAAGGAAGGTTTTGGGAGGCGGCACTATTGGATTTTACAACGTACAACTCTATTCCCAATGTTACGGAAGGTAAAAATAACATATTGCATTATTATAAGGGAAAGGATGCCGGTGGAAAATTTACAGACTTACAAGAGTGCAGGTTACCCACAGGTTCTTATGAAATTGATCATATAAATGAATTTTTGCAAACTAAAATGGGGAAAAGACAATATAACATTAAAAGGTAATAATAATACGATGAAAGCTGAAATTACTTCCAAATATTATATAGATTTCACTCAACCAAACTCAATTGGTGATTTATTAGGATTTTCCAACGATGGGCCTGTATTAGAACCAGATGTAACACATTCCGGTAAGAAAACAGTAACAATATTAAAAGTCAATAGTATAGACATAACTTGTAACATTATACAAGGTGCTTACAGGGACGGGGCTAACACCCACATCATACATACTTTTTACCCAAGTGTACCACCTGGATTTAAAATTGTTGAAAAGCCACAAAACCTGGTATATCTACCGTTGAACACCACTTTCATTTCAGACATCGTGTTGAGCGTATTGGATCAAGACGGTAACTTGGTAGACTTCAGAGAAGAGCCTATTACGATTAGATTACATTTAAAATCGACACTTTAATACAAAACCATGGGTTTAACATTTAAAAGCGAACAACCTACGGGAAACCGCATTAGTAGCTCTTCAGCTGTGGAGGAGTTAACACGCGAGAACATTCGTTTCTTAGAGAGAATTGGATTAAAATTAACCGAGTATGGATATACTGGATATAGCGCAGGGTCCAACATTCGACGAAACCCTATGGGAAAAAGAATATCACACCCACAACCCTTACACTTCATCGAAATTAAACAATAACGATGAAATTCGTATTCCCATACAAAATCAAGACATTTACACACTACCATGTGAAAGTTACTTGTATATTGAAGGACAAGTTACTAAAAAGGACGGTACTACTGTTGGTACAACAGTTCCATTTATAAATAATCCTATGGCTTTCCTATTTGATGAAATTAGATATGAAATATCAGGTGTAACAGTTGATTCCACTAAAAAAGTAGGTATTACGACAACTTTAAAAGGATTAACATCTATAACACCCAATGAAACCAATTTACTTAAACCTGCCGGATGGGTATTACCTACGATTGACACGATTACTCCAAATCCAAATGGATATTTTGATTTTCATATTCCATTACGTTTGCTGCTTGGTTTTGCTGAAGATTATAGGAAAATAATATTAAACGTTAAACAAGAATTAGTTTTGTTGAGATCTTCTAACGATAAAGACATTATTAAAGCTGCAGATGCTACTACAGATGCGACTTTAGAATGGAAATTAAAATTAGACAAAATTGTATGGAGAGTTCCACATGTTAAATTGGCTGACGAGCATAGAATGCTACTTTTAAGAAAATTAAAAGCCGATCGTGATATTGTTATTCCATTTAGAAGTTGGGAATTTCATGAGCATCCCAGTTTACCTACTACGGATCGACACACTTGGACTGTTAAAACATCGAATTATGTAGAACGAGCCAGGTATATTATATTTGGTTTACAAACAGGTAGAAGAGACGCCATTACTAAACATGCAGGACAATTTGATCATTGTGACTTGAAAAATATTAAAGTTTATTTAAATTCACAATTCTTTCCATACGACAATTTAAATGTGTCATTCACTAAGAAGAAATACAGTATATTGTACGATATGTACGCGAGATTCCAAAGTTCATATTACGGTAAAACAAATACACCTTTATTACCACCTGACAAATATTTCGATGCCTACCCAATAGTTGTAATCGATTGTTCTAAACAAAATGAATCAGTAAAGTCTTCAAGTGTGGATATAAAAATAGAAATGGAATTCAACGATGCTATACCGGCTAATACAACTGCATACTGTTTAATTCTACATGATAAAATCGTAACATACACACCTTTAACTGGAATTGTTAAAAATGTATTGTAAGAACCGCTTTTGTTTCATTCCGCGAGTATAAAAGCAGAGCGTACAGACCGCTCCTCATCAGTTTGTTGCCTACTGTTGTATGGGTAGCATCGTATTCAATATGGCTTCTCCTAGTGGTACACCTGAAAATGTGGTAGATATTGAGAAGGAGATATCTGAGTTTTTAGATCCTCAAGGTCACCAGGAAGGAGGTGAACAAAACGTTTGCGGACAACTTCACGCCAGTAATAATGTTGAAGAAAAAGGTAAAAGAAGAAAGACTATACAAAAGAGAAAAAGGGATATTGAAGATAATATTTCTCCAAACATATTGAGTGAGGTATTTTTGCGAATATTTTACCCAATCTCTTCCAGTTTGGATAAAAGTGTTTTAATCGGTGTTATGAAATCTACAGATTATTCCCCTACTGTAATTTTAACTCATGGACCCAAAATGATTTTGTTTACGGACAGTGCTTGGGAATCGTTTATGAAACATTTGCATCTACTAGAATGCTATTTAAGTAGTAACATGTTTGGAAGAAAGACAAGAGTAGGACTTTTGGATTCAAATGTGGAAATTGATATCATTAAACAACGTGGTGATCATCAGCTACGGTTTAGAGACACAACAAGACATGATAACAAAATTCAACTTAATCGAGAGGAGTTTTTCATTTTAACTTGTGCTACTGAACCTATAACAAGATACTTGAGACAACTGGTGTTTTCAAGTTCGATTATTAAAGATTATCTGGAAGACACTTTGGACAAACAACCGGACGCACCTATATTATACGGACCTGTGGATACTTCTATATTTAATAGAGTTCCTCATGAAGTACAGATGTGGAGACAATTGGAAAAGTACGCTCAACTACATAAGAGATCAGTAAAACAGGAAGAAGAGGAAGATGGAGGAGAAGAATCAAGTGTTAGTGATGAAAATGAAAATAAGGAAAATATAAAGATGGAAACTTAAATGACAATGGTTAGTTTTTAAAACAATAACCAACATTTTGTGGGGTTAGGCCTATTGGGGACGGTGCCCACGTTAAATATACACCAACGCGCCAACAACTGTACGGCCTGGTATAAAAGTAGTACCTACCGTGGTGTGGAAATCAGTTGACCTCCTGACTTCGTAATGAGCAGACGTGTGACCTTCAAAATGGACAAGGGAGAAGAACAACAAGTAAAGTCCAAGCCTGGTATTATTGAGTTTCAAGCGTTTCGTGGTAATGATGATAGATTCATTATAAAAGAACTTGTGTTTTTGGACATGAATACAAGTGTTCCTTATTCGTTTTTATTTAAACCACCATGTTCTTATTCGTCTTTAACTAGTAAAGCCGCTACTACCAACAGATGGATTTCAAAACACTTCCATCATATCGATTGGTATGATGGTTTTACAAGTTACACGGACTTGTATCACATTATGCATCACTTTTCAGACAAGTTTACCAATATTTACACAAAGGGGCTGGAAAAGAAAAGATGGATCGAAGGATTTACTCATGTTCCGGTTAATGATGTGGAATTGGATAAGAATTATCAATACATGCTGGAAACCATATGTATTTGTACAAAAAGCCCAGAACATGATAAAGATAGACATTGCGCTTTGAAAAATGCCTATAAACTCGCCTCTTACCTTCAAAGTGGGGAATTGGGGAGTGGTGGGGGTAACGGAGAGTATATAAGTGGGGAGCAGACAGGGACCTGGCATGAGTATTACTCGAGATTCCGAGACGACAACATCTCCGAGCAAGAAGACGATCTGTAACCTGACCATGGCATCTCACCAGTTCCTTCAGACTTTGGTCGAGCAGTTCAATGCTCACTCCAAGTCAACAATATTACCTGTAAAGAAGTGCTCGGAACTAAAAGACGAGAAGCACTACATAATCCATGCTATGAAGAAGATGGAGACTACAGTTGGGGAGGCCATCTGCTGCAGTCTCAGCGAGGCACCGTTTACTCCGGGGGATGAACCAAAGTTCCAGGTGTACCTGCCCAAGAGATTCGTCCATCTTCTACAAAACGAGGATCTTCGCTCTATTCAACCCGGGTGTCTATACCTGGTGTCCCACGGCTGCACGGGTAGCAATTCTACAGAGTTGACCATCCACATCGCTGACAAGCAGCAGTGTTAGATTTAAGTTTTAATGTTGTACATATGTTGTTGTTGTAATGTTTTATAAATAAACGAATCATAAAAGACAAAAAAAAAATAAAAAAAAAACAAAAAATGCAACATATCAATATGTGACAGACTTCACGTATTGATATGTTGCATTTTTTTTTTAACTTCGCGGGTGACCTTGACCTTTGACCTTTGCATTTCACAATTACCCCCACTACTGTAATTACCCCCACTACCGCACGAGGATTCAAACCTGCTTGGATGCGAAAAACGGTCAGTCTGTTGCCAACTAGCAAACGATGAGCACCTTGTACGAGCTTTGCATACAACGAGTTATAACTCACAAGGACTTGTTCCCAACATGTTTACAAGACAATATCCCACTAACAATAAAAGAAGATGTCAAACGCTACAGGAGGGAAAATACAGGGTATTCGGAATACTCCTGGTATAAGTTCCACGATGGGGAAAAGTTTTGTAGGCCTTGTGGCGAGGCCGCCGTCAGAGACCTTCGGCGATTCGTACAGGATGGTGGTATAAAACAATTCGGATTTCTAGCGCCACTGTTTCGATTTGAAAATTACAAGGACACCTGCGCTATTTGTTCCATTCCATTGTATCGATGGAAAAAGTTTAGAACTGTTTAATTGGATTTTCTATACCCCCACCACTATTACCCCCACCACTTTTTCATGTACCTCCAAGCGCTGTGCCTCGGCTTCATTTCTACTCCAGCAGCCAACCTAGCAACATCAAGATGTCTCTGAACGTTAGTTGCGCAAGTTACGAGGAGGTGAGCATCAAGACTCAGCAGGAGCTAAACGACTTGTACAAGGAGTTGCAGTTGATGGTGGCACGAGGCTACCGTATAAACGTGCAGGTTTACGCTTGCAATATACGGAACACCCGGCAGCCAAAGGAAGAGCCTGGACACTCCTCGACAGCTTCCTCACCGGCGTCGATGAAGACCGAGCCAGACAACTTGGACTACTTCAGCTGACTAGCAGTTGTATTTCTTGTCCTAACCATTGTAGAATATGTATATTTTTTCATTATATTAAAGAAGTAAAAGAGCAAAAACACCTATCTTGTTACTGACATATAAGCTCAGTAACAAGATAGGTTTTTTTAAAACACAATTTGGATGACCTTGAAACTTCCCCCTCCACTGCTTTGTTACCCCCACCACTTGACTATTGGTGTACATGGCACATCGCAATTGGAAACCTCATTCCATCTTCAACAGCCACATCGACAACATCAACAATGGCAAACCTACCAACAGATGAAAGATGTCCTCACGCATGTTGTGACTTCGTCCACGAGTTGGAGAAGAGGATGCAGGAGAGGGCGATAAGAAGAAAGCAGATCCACTCAGAAAATATCATGATAGTCAACGGCTATCTTTTATTGTTCGGCCTTATTATGGTTGTACTTTTCATACTGTATGGCATAGTCACATGTGTCGGCAAGGTTGCAGAAGAAAACGCTCGCCACCATCAATTGGAAAGTTTCAATGTCACTTTGTAGGTTTTCCTTTTTTTAAAAAACTTCGTTTGGATGACCTTGAAAATACCCCCACTACTCCACCACACCCCCCACCACTTCACCATGTTCCTGCATGAGCATCACATCAACCGTCATTCCTTGTCCGACAAGCAACCATGGCAGACAACAACACCATCAGCCAAGCTGACTCCACTACTGATGTTGGTACAAGTACGGGTTGGACACTGTCAATCGATAGTGTACACTATTTGGAAACAATTTGCGAACGGATGAAGGAAATACTGCGGGACAACCCTGGAATCATAATACAAATGAATTTAAATTATGATTGGTCCCAAGTCAGAATGCAAGGGGACGATAACAACGGTCAACAATCTCCACAATATTCGCCCATGTCCCCGATCTACCCTTACGGCGAATCTGACGTCGATGAAGATGAGGCTAATGAGGATGTGGGGGACAACGAGGCTGAAGAGGAGTAACCTTCATTCCTTTTTTTTAAAACCCAAATTGGATGACCTTGAGAATTCCCCCTCCACTATTTCCTTTTTTTAAAACCCAAATTAAATGACCTTGAAAATACCCCCTCCACATACTTTTGGTTTACCCCCTCTACTTTTCAATACTGTTACCACAGTCTGTAGCTCACATCATTCCTTGCTTAGCTATCATGGCGGACAGCACTCTTTCTCAAGTTGACTCCACTACGGATGAAGAATGGCCATTTTCCTGGAATGTTCATCTGCAAGACTCGGCAGAAGTGGATATGTTGCATGAGAAATTGGTGTATGTATTAAACGAAAACCCCAACATTGAATGTAGAATGACTATGGATTTCGATGCGACAGGGGTCCACACTCAACCTTCTACTTCCAGCCAGCCTGAACCTCAGCTACAGCCGAAGAACTTTACACATCTTTACACTCCAATACGGCCGGAGGATGTGGTTATCAGCGAGGCAGACTCTACTACAAGTTATATTGAACCAACGAATTGGAAGCTTGTTGTTGACACCTTACACAAGGTCGACTTAGTATGTGACAAATTAAAGGAATTGATGATGCAAGATCCTGGTCTTCGTTTTAAAATTGATTTGTTTTTCATCTGGGGAGCACCTGCACGGGGCTCTTCGTCTGACAGCTCTCTAAGTACAACGGATGAGGAGGAGGAAGAGGACGACTAGTTATCTTTTTTAAAACTCCGTTTGGATGGCCTTGACCTTTCCCCCTCCACTGAGTTTATTTAAGGTGCACTCTCAATGACTGCAGCATCATTTCATCGCGCACCTTCACCACAGCAACATGGAGAGTCAACTCAACTACTGTTGCGAACGGAAATGTTTTTCATGGCCGAATGACATTGATGTTGCGGATGGCCTGGCGTGTAGAAAATGTGAAGCTTTTGGTCAATGCATGTGTAAGTGCAAGTCTTGGAAGAAGCCGAAACCGGAGTTGAAGACATTCCATGTGTACCAGATGAGAGGGCATAAGTACACTTGTTGCCCTGAACGTTGCATTGAATTCACATTAAAACAGCTAACTGGCTGCAAATTGTGCAACAATCATTTTGCAGGTTTTTGCAAACATTATTTAGGAGCCTGTCAGTACAGATCAACTTGGCATACAGAAGCACTCACTATCAATGACATCACTATAGATACACAAGAGTAGTCTTTCTACTCTTTTCTTTTTTTAAAACTCCATTTGGATGACCTTGACCTTTCCCCCTCCACCCACCTTAGTTTATATAAACCCCATTCCCACTGACCACAGCATCACTTCATCGTGCTCCCTCGTCAAAGCAACATCAGCTATGGAAAGTAAGCGCATCTCATGTTGCGAGCATAGGTGTTTGGAGATACAAGGCGTTACATATTGTGCAAAGAAGCGTTGGGAGGAAGAGACGGGGACAACCTATTGCTGTGAGGATAAGTGTTTCCTCTTACCAAAGTGGCAAGTGGATGGGCTGGCCTGCCGGCAATGTGAATGCTTCGGATGTTGCAGGTGTAGATGCAAGAACCAACAGCTGCCACCACCGGTACTACAAACTTTCAAAATCTACAAATCCAAATACTTTTATACTTGTTGTCCGCAGCGGTGTATTAAATTTCACTTCTCCAATCTTACCAATTGTCGGAAGTGCTACGGACAACCTGATGGGTGGTGCACCTGTTTTCTGGACTCCTGCCGCTACAGATCGGATTGGTTTACAGATCCGTTGGAAATTGATGAGGTCGCCCAGGAAGCACAAG
The DNA here is from genome assembly GCA_030545055.2 of Neoaliturus tenellus. Taxonomy (NCBI): domain Eukaryota; kingdom Metazoa; phylum Arthropoda; class Insecta; order Hemiptera; family Cicadellidae; genus Neoaliturus; species Neoaliturus tenellus. Next base: position 264,434,300 of record CM061533.1, read on the forward strand.
AGTAGTCTTTCTACTCTTCAACTTTTTTAAAACTCCATTTGGATGACCTTGAGATTTCCCCCTCCACTTCCCCATATACCTAGAGTACACAGAGCCTGACAGTCAGTCACTCGGTGGCTGTCGTGGGGTGCGCATCGGTGTCGGCGCTCCGTTGTTAAGTTTTCAAGGTCACAGTAATATGAAATTGGGGGTGTTGTGCTAGTTCAAGGTCACCTGAGGGATTACCGATTGCCCATTTAGGCAGAGTCATGTCAGAAACTCGGGTTTAACTTGGCACTTTTGCCGTTTCTCGTCCAATATTCGCTCCAAATGGTCAAGGTCACGGGGACTCGGACTGAAACTCGGAGCGTAGTGCGAGAAACGGCAAAAGTGCCAAAAAATTTTAAGTTTCTGCGTGACCTTGACCTTAGTGGCGTCGGTGACGTCGTTTTGATGACGTAAGGGGTGATGACGTCATCAGCACGTCATTTCTGTGACGTCATGGGTGTGACGTCATCGAAATGACGTCATTAGTGATGACGTCATCGATTGTGTCATCGATGACGTCATCGATGACGTCATCGGTGAGGTCATTGACCTCGATGACGTCATCCCTCAGGTGACCTTGAACTGGGCCAGCATCCTCAATTTCACACTACTAATACGAGGATTATCTGTAGCGATGTATTGACACAATCTCAAAATCTAGCGGATATATTTTGTGTAACATTTGAATTTAAGAGTATTTTACACCAAATATAAGTTTAGGAACAGCCTCGACCCCCAGAAATTCGTTTTTAGTAAAAAAATAAAAATCTGAATACAATCGTAGCATACATGACTTTATCTTCGATGAATATGTCGATCATGTGGAGCGGGATCACGAAAGTCCGCACCAGTTCTGGAAGCGTCCGTCATGACACCATGAAAGTCCGCACCTGCCACCCCGGTTCTACCTTCCACTTTTACCTCCCCTCCCGCTCTTACCCCTCCATCACTATTCCCTCCCTGATCCTTAGACCCTGAACTTGAAACCCCTAATGCCATAAGCAACTCACGGGCATGAATTATTTGCATAAAAATACGCCCCAGATAGCAAGCTTTCTTGATTCAAGGATAGGTGTTTACTTGAATTTGTCTTGCCAATCAAGCATGAATTTGCGGAGACCAAATCAAGAACAAATAAAGGATCCGCCGATCAAGCACGAATTTGCGGAGACCGAATCAAGAACAAATCAAGGATCCCCGCCAACCCTAGCTCTTGCTTCGTGCTTGAATTGTTGTCTACGAAACGTGCCACGTACCGACCAATGAGACACCGAGACTGTTTTACCCACAATGCTCTTCTCGCATCGTCTGCGTCTGCGCCCCGCTCAGACCAGACCCCGGTCCACTCCAGTCACTCCAGTATTCGCCATTTTAGTTGTGCTTGTGTTCAATTAATTAATTGATAGTTCTTTGCTGGATGGATGTGTTTGAAGCTATTGTTATCAAGTATCAAGAACATCTTTGAGTAATAGAGGTAAGTGTTCAAATTATACCAATGATTATTAGTCTTGAGCCAGTCAGACGTAACATACGATTTAAACAAGAAATCTGAAGTTAACTCTGCTTATTTTACCAGGAGTGTTGAACAAGTATAAAAATTGATGTAACCCGCTTTATGTAAAAGATTTCTTGCATTTATTAACATTGCATAGTTTGTACTTATGGGAGTTTTGCGCCAGCAATTTTAAAATCAAAATCACGGCCAGGCGACTTGCATCATTTGGTATTTGTCAGTTTTCTTTAGTGAGGAGGTTAGGCCTAAACTTACAGGTTGGATTTTTTTTAAAGCCTAGGTTTTTCTTAATTAACAAAATATATAGGTAACAAAAGACAAAAGATAGGTATAACTGTAGTGCATCATCACTTGATAACTTGCTTTCATTTTGGCCAAGAGAGCTTTCTTTTGTTAACATGCTCTTTTTTGGTTAGACAATTAATAGACAATATTTACTTATTTATAGTTCAACATAACAATTCAATAGATCACGTCACATAAATACTTGGCTTTCTAGACTACAGAGGTCTTACACACTGTGTAAAGTTCGTGGTTATTATGATAACTTAAATTCTAATACTTTTTGTAGGCAATGGGCACAGGGCCGATTTTGTAAATGGGCCCGGGCGCAAGGGCTAAGGGGCGCAAGAGCCTGAGGGCTTTCTTCGTTTGTTAGGAGCGCAACAAAGAAAATATTTTACAATTTATCAAGCAGATTTTAATATTGTATTTAATGACAGTTTACATTTTTTTTTACTTTTACAATGCACAACCGCATTATTAGCGGTCGAAAATAAACACAATAAAAATAGTTCTGTCATTGTTTCATTTTGTTGTTGTTGCGAATGAGCCTCTCAAATCGTCAAATGCCTATGGCATTGGGTTTGTTTATTTGGTGATTCATATCCTCAGGTGAGGAGGGGGGGCGGAAGGGCGGAACTTCGTTATCCGTCTCCACCGTTATTATCAATGTGGAAATTTCGATATTGAAAACAATCGAATCAACAATGATACTGAGAGAAGAAATGTATCATAATAATAATCTATCCTAACAGTGTTTAACCGTAAACCTCCGTCACCTATATAGACAGCGATGTTTATAACAACAAAATCAATGGTGTTCGGAAACATTTAAAACGCATATATTCCCTCAATACAATAGCAAAAAAATACCTTCCTGATTTGTATTTGACAGCATTTGGGTAGTGTGACGCCATTTTACATCTATAATGAAGTCTGCTGTAGATGCAACTACCCAATAAACTTGAGTAGTGGGGAATGGGGGCTTTTGGGCCAGTTCAAGGTCACCCGAGCGATGACGTCATCGATGACGTCATCGAGGTCAATGACCTCATCGATGACGTCATCGATTGCATCATCGATGACGTCATCACAATGACGTCACATCCATGACGTCACACCCATGACATCACAGAAATGACGTGCCGATGACGTCATCACCCCTTACGTCACCAAGATGACGTCACCGATGTCACAAAAGGTCAAGGTCATGCTGAAACCTAAAATTTTTCGGCACTTTTGCTGTTTCTCGCACTACGCTCCGAGTTTCAGTCACAGTTACCATGACCTTGACGACTTGGAGCGAATTTGCGATGAGAAACAGCAAAAGTGCCGAGGAAATTTGAAGTTTGCAACGTTACTCTGTCTAAACCGTCATGTGACACCGCTCGGGTGACCTTGAACTGGCCCAGAAGCCCCCATTCGACCATTACTACAACTGCGATGTGCACCCTACGACAGACACCGAGCGGACTGACTGTCCGGCTCTGTGCACTCTAAGGTATATGGGAAGGTGGTGGGGGAAATTGTGATGACCTTGGGAAACTTGAAAATGTCAAGCCGGGTAGCACCGTTTCGGTGCTACCTTAAAGTTGCATGCTAAAGTGTGATGACCTTGAGTAAAAACATAGAAATACTACAAGTTGATACCGTCCCAGAGTTAAAGGTGTGGTGACATTGAGTCAAAACACTGAAATACTATAAGTTGAAATCATCCCAGAGTTAAAGTGTGGTGACCTTGAGTCAAAACACAGAAATACTACAAGTCGATCCCGCCCCAGAGGTTAAAGTGTGACGATCTTGAGTTAAAACACTGAAATTGCTATAAGTCGAAATCATCCCAGAATTAAAGTGTGATGACCTTGAGTAAAAACATAGAAATACTACAAGTTGATACCGTCCCAGAGTTAAAGTGTGGTGACATTGAGTCAAAACACTGAAATACTATAAGTTGAAATCATCCCAGAGTTAAAGTGTGGTGACCTTGAGTCAAAACACAGAAATACTACAAGTCGATCCCGCCCCAGAGTTAAAGTGTGACGATCTTGAGTTAAAACACTGAAATGCTATAAGTCGAAATCATCCCAGAATTAAAGTGTGATGACCTTGAGTCAAACACCAGAAATAGTGTCGATATCGTCCCAGAGTTAAAGTGTAGTGACCTACATTCAGAACTTGTAAAATGACTTACATATAGAGAGCTAGAGAACAGCGAGACGCACCGCATGGAAGCCGGAGACATACTGGCGAAGCGGTGTTGTGCAGCCTAGGGACCCAGTTGTGGTGGGGGTATAGCCAACACTTAGAGTACAAGTGTTGTGGGTGACCTTGACCCACTTAACTTACCTGACCCCCCCCCCGACAAAAGGTGCGAGCCCCCCCCCCCCCGACAAAAAGTGCGAGCCCCCCCCCCCCCCCGACAAAAAGTGCGAGCCCCCCCCCCCGACAAAAAGTGCGAGCCCCCCCCCCCCCGACAAAAAGTGCGAGCCCCCCCCCCCCCCCCCAAACAAAAAGTGCGAGCCCCCCCCCCCCGACAAAAAGTGGGACCCCCCCCCTCCACCCCCACCCCCACCCCCTCCCCCACCCCTGATATCCTGGGCGTGGCAGCCCCGGTGGGGATATAAGGGGGTCCGGCCAGAGCCGGCTCGCAGTCCGCTCCCGCGCGTTGAACGTGAACGACCGGGACGGACCGCCATAGGCATCACTAAACATTGAATGGCGCCTTCAGTGTTTAGCGAAGTCTACTCTAACTTTAAGACTTGTATTAGTTGTAAGATATTGCGCTTGCGTTTGGGTATTGCGAATTGTTTTATATGAGAGTGTTTTACTTGTACCCTATGTCTCCTGTGTCTTTTATCCTTTGTGTCTTGTTTGTTATATGTGTTTAATGTGTATGTGCTTGTTCCAGCATTGACTACGTTGAGCTCAATTGTGTGTTGTAAGTGTGTTATATGTTTCTAAAGTGTATACGCTTGTTTTAGCAATCCCCCCTTGAGCTTTTTCAATGCTCAAAGTAAATTGTAAAGTCAGGGAACGGGAGTAGGCCCCCGTGTAAAGCCACTTTTAATAATTGGTAGGCTCCTTGCCAGGCATGCAAAAGGTTGCGGATGGCATTTGGGGAGCATGTCCGTTTGTAAGCTGGCAAGCAAAAGGTTGTGGCGGCCTCTGCACTCGGACCGAGGACGTAAGCCATTAGGGTGTCCTCAGTATGTTTCCCTTCTGGAAACTCAAAATTATGTAAATGAATCTTTGTTAGCTATTTGTGTTTTTAGTCCCAAGGCCCCCGAACATTCGTGGTTCGCCATGGATGTACGGGGGCCGAAATTTTTTAATGTCCGTGTGGCCTTGACCCACAAAGACTTGTAAAAATTCAATGCATTGTAAATTAAAAATATTAAAGATAGGTTACGGGAGTAGGCCCCCGTGTAAAGCCTATTTTAATTATCGGTAGGCTCCTGCCAGGCATGCAAAAGGTTGCGGATGGCATTTGGGAGCATGTCCGTTTGTACGCTGGCATGCAAAGGTTGCGGCGGCCTCTGCACTCGGACGAGGACGTAAGCCACTAGGGTGTCCTCAGTTTGTTTCCTTCTGGAAACACAAAATTATGTAAATGAATCTTTGTTAGCTACTGAAAAGACAATGCAGTAAATGTTTACAAGTCTTGCGTGGCGAAGGGTACACGACATTGGATGTTGCCTTGTTGTCATAGTTGGGTCTCTTCGGAGGCTACAGCGATGACAACCCAAGTGCCCCAGGTGGGGCTTAATTTTTTAAAGTTTTTTCGTGACCTTGACCTAAATACAGTAATAACCCCCCCCCACCCCCTCCCCCACCCCCTCCCCCACCCCCCCCCCCCCCCCCCCCTTCCCCCGGAACTTTTTTTTTTGAGAAAAAATTTGACCTTGACCAAAAAGTTTTTTGCTCCGGACGAGAAGTGCCCAAACAAAAAATTTGTACAAAGTAGTGGATTTAGACCAAAGATTATTGGTTTATCAAACCTGTTGAAGAATAAATTGAAAATGGTGTTTAAAAGCCAAATCTGCTACATGATTGATAAACTGGATGTATATGACGTCACCTTCCCCCACCCTTCAACCTCGGGTATAAAGGGACCCGGTTGAGCGCGCTGCTCATTATTGCGTGGACATTCACCGAGTGCACACTCAAAGCCAAACTGTAAAAAAAATGGCTCTTTGCGATATTTGTGGTGAGTTTTTCCAAGATGAAGATATCTTTGTTTTACACCGAGAATTGCATCATGAAGAGAACAGAAAAGAAGAGATTGTTGTAAGTGAAGAAGACTTGGATGCGTTTGATCGGTTATTGGAAAACTGCCAGAAGCAGATGGACGACTGTGATAGCTATCTACAGTTACACCGAGAATTGCATCGTGAAGAGGACAGAAAAGAAGAGATTGTAGTAAGTGAAGAAGACTTGGATGCGATTGATCGGTTTTTGGAAAAACCCCATAAGCAGAAGGACTGGGCTAGCTATTTACAGTTAATGCAAAGAAGAAGACCAAGTGTTATTCAATTTGCCGGAGCTGGACCATCTACAGCTGGAGGATTTATTCAAGAAGAGAAAATGGAAGAAGAAGATACGGAAGAAGTGGAAGATGTAAGACAACTGCGTACCCAAGAAGAGGATATGGAAGATATAAGACAACTGCGCACTACAGCCTTGCCAGGACCAGTTGTAATTCATTTCAAAATTAATAATGTGCAATTAGAATTGGAAAATTTTATAACTCAAGCTAAAAAACTAGTTGTAAAAACATTGACGGAAGAATTGGCAAGATTGAACTTTATTAAATTTGGATTGGTGTTGGAGGCTATGTTTACTAATACCGATGGTGAAAATTCACCGAGAGCATTCATTGCTAAAAACCGAACCCTTACAACCACATCTGATATCAACGAAATTTTAGAAGAATGTTTGGTTGAACTGCTAGTGAAACTTCAAGAACATGAAGGAAGAGGATCCGGCTGGACGCTATCATCAATTGAAGGTATGGATGTGAGGGTTCACAAGCATGGATATGGTATGAGAGGAAGCAGCTTTATCCCTCTACCAAAGGTGATTCGAGATACAAGATCATGTATCAATGTGAAAAATGAGGATAATGAATGTTTCCGGTATGCAATGTTAGCAAAATATGTGGAAGACCATTCCTGTAGACCTAGCATAGCATACGAAGCTGTTCAACACCGCTATAACTTCCAAGGTATGTCGTATCCTGTTAGTCTTAATGATGTTGCTAAATTTGAAAGAAAAAACCCAGGAGTTTCAGTTAATGTGTTTGGTTTAGACGAATCAAATAACGTATACCCGTTACGAGTTACAAAGACTGAACGTCAAAATCATACAGATTTGCTGCTATTGACCAAAGGTGAAATATCACATTATGTTTACATCAAGAACTTTGAAACTTTGGTTGGACGACAAGTGACTAAAAAGAAAATTAGAGTAACAGTGTGTAAGAGATGCTTTTGTTTCACAAATAAAGACTTGAGACGTGGAGGATCGGAGTGGTTGTCGGAACACCAGCGGCTTTGTAATGACAACTATGAAGTGAAGATTAGTCTGCCACCACCATCTAGAGCATTTGTCCAGTTCAATAAAACAGTTCACCAATACCGGATTCCACTAGTTATCTACGCTGACTTTGAATCCACGTTAGTGCCGCAGGAACTTTCGGATGGTGAAGTAACTAGAAGAACCAAATATCAATTGCATCAACCTAACAGTTTTTGCTTATTGGTGAAATCTACTTTACCTGAAGAACAATTGCAAGACTACGGCTTAACATCCACTCCGATACTCTACCGTGGGGAAGGAGCTGCTAAGTATTTTGTAGACCAGTTGTATAACATTGCTGAAAAGGCGGAACGCTTATACGGTAATGTTTTACCCATGAAACCTTTGAACCAAAATCAACAAGAAGAATACATTTCGGCAACAAGATTTTATCTATGCAAGAAGAGCTTCAGTGAAGAAAATCAAAAAGTAAGAGATCATGATCACCTCACAGGGTTATACAGAGGACCTGCTTGTAATTCATGCAATATAAATTACAAACTGCCTCAATTTATTCCTGTCGTGTTACACAATCTTAGCGGCTATGACTCCCACTTCATTATCCCAGAGTTAGGACGAGATGATGGAAAAATCGAAGTATTAGCTGAAACATTGGAAAAGTACATCAGTTTTTCAAAAACAGTTGGTAAAATTAAACTTCGCTTCGTAGACTCTTATAGATTTATGTCATCTAGTTTGAGCAAATTGTCTGAGAACCTAAGAAGAGAAGATCTAAAAGAAACCAGCAAAATTGTACCTGAAGATAAATTGGACTTAGTATTACGAAAGGAGTTTTCCCCTATGATTATATAACTTCCACAGAAAAGTTTGAAGAAACCAGTCTACCACCGATTGAAGCCTTCAATAGCAAATTAAATGAAAGTGAAATCTCCGTTGAAGACTACAATCATGCGTGTAATGTTTGGAACCAACTAAACATTCAAACTTTAGGGGAATATTCTGATTTTTATATAAAATTGGATGTAACTCTGCTGTGCGATGTGATGGAAGAATTTCGGAACACCTGTTTCTCAGCATACGGATTGGATCCTTTACACTCGTATACATCCCCTGGATTAGCATGGCAAGCTATGCTCAAGTCAACTAACTGCCGATTGGAGCTTCTCACAGACATCGATATGGTCCTCATGATCGAATCAGGTGTACGAGGTGGTTTGACTCAAGCTGTGACAAGACATGTTAAGGCCAACAACAAGTATATCCCCAACTTCGACGAGCAACAACCATCACTCTACCTTGGATATTTTGATGCGAACAACCTCTATGGTTGGGCGATGTCAAATCCACTTCCCTACGCAGACTTCAAGTGGATTGACCCGACCACCATTGGTGACATATCACGGATTCCAAAAGATGGCCAAACAGGCTATATTTTGGACTGTGATTTTGAATATCCAGAACACCTTCACGACCATCATTACGACCTGCCTCTCCTAGCCAAGACTGAAGTTTCACCGACAGGAAGATGGCCCAAGCTGATGATGACCTTGGAGAATAAGAGTCGATATGTGGCACACTACTGGGTAGTTCAACAAGCACTTGAATTGGGCCTACGTATAGTGAAAATTCACAGAGCAATTGAATTCACCCAGTCTTGTTGGTTGAAACCATATATCGATTCCAACACTACAAGAAGAGCTGCAGCGACAACAGCATTTGAAAAGGACTTCTACAAATTAATGAACAACGCCATCTTTGGGAAGACCTTGGAGAACAAGAGAAAACACAAAATTGTAAAATTAGTAAGTGATCCTAGGAAATTGGAAAAATTAGTGCAAAAACCAAATTTCGGAACATCAATGATTATAAACGAAAATCTAGTTGCTGTCAGTATGAATAAAACAACAATAGTGATGGATCGTCCGTTATACATTGGAATGTCGATTTTGGATATAAGTAAAACTCTGATGTATGATTTCCATTACAACAAAATGGTTAAACACTATGGAAGAGACAACATTGGAGTTGCATACATGGATACCGACGCGTTTATCTACTGGATAAAGACTTTGGACATGTATGAAGATCTAAAGAGTTTCCCATACAAAGACGACTTTGACTTCTCTGACTATCCGAAGAACCATCCGAATTACAATGAAAAGAATAAAAAAGTAATTGGAAAATTTAAAGATGAAGCAAATGGAATACCTTTGGAGGAAATAGTTGCGCTGATGTCCAAATTATATTCCTTCAAGATGTATATGGAAAACGACATACCGACAGTGAAGAAAGCTAAAGGAGTCAAAACATCGTACTTGAAGAAACGTGTGACATTTGACCATTACAAGACCTGCTTGTTTGAAGATTCTACAATGTCTGCAACGTTCAACACTATCAGAAGCTTTAAACATGAGGTCTACAGTGTCACTGAAGTTAAAAGAGCACTATCAGTTAAGATGATAAAAGGCATATTATGCCGGATAAGATTCATACTCTTCCTTTCGGCCACTACTCTCTAAACCCTATCAACTAGTAACCTATTCTTCGTCCTTCTACAGCTTCGACCTTATTCCTTTCTCCTTCCGTAAAAAAAATGGGGAACACGGCAAGTCCAACGCCGTGTTCCCCATTTTTTTTACACAAGTTTGGATGACCTTGACCTATATAAATGATGTGAATATTTAAGACAACATTCATTGTGATTATACATGTGATACATGAAACATTCAAACCTGCAATATGAAGAACTCGAAGCAAGAAATTGTCAACGAGCTTCATAAACCTGCAAGAAGAAAGTTTCCACGAAGAAATACAGTGATAAAAGGAATAAATGATTTATATCAAGCAGATTTAATCGAAATGATTCCTTATAGTAAACAAAATAGAGGATTTAAATACATATTGACTATTATTAATTGTTTTTCAAAAATGGCAGATGCTTTACCACTAAAAGATAAAAGTGGCAAAAGTGTTACAAAAGCAATGGAAACAGCTATACAAAGAGACAAACATACTATAAAACATTTACAAACTGATGATGGAAAAGAATATTTTAATAAGGAATTTGCAAATTTAATGAAAAAACACAACATTAACCATTACTCAACCAATTCAGAGGTAAAAGCATCAATAATTGAAAGATTCAACAGAACTTTAAAAGGTGCGATGTATAAGATGTTTTCTAACAGAGGATCGCACGTATGGATTGATATGTTACCAAAACTTATAAGCGATTACAATAACAAGTTTCATAGAACTATCGGTATGAAACCAAGCCAGGTGACTAATAAAAATGAAAAACTTGTATTAAAACGTATAAAAATGAATACTAAACCAAGAGTTGAAAAACTAAAGCCTAAAAGGTTTAATGTTGGTGATAAAGTGCGAATAAGCAAATACAAAGGTGTATTCAGTAAAAGATATCTTCCAAACTGGACAAATGAGGTATTTACTGTATTTAAGGTGCAACCTACAATACCAGAAACTTACATTTTAAAAGATAATAAAGGACAATTGCTGGAAGGAGGGTTTTATGGACATGAAATGTTAAAATCAACAGTAGGTGATGTATATTTAGTTGAAAAGGTGTTGCAACGAAAAAAGGATAAGGTTAAAGTACGATGGTTAGGATTTAATAAGACGGAAGATTCTTGGATACCTAAAAAGGATCTAATATAATGATAGAGCATCATTTTGGGTTGAACCATTACAAAGGATGGAGATAATACCGCAAAAAGACAATTTTACTATTAATAATATAGATGAACTCACAGTGGATGGTTCTCAATTCAATACTGGAAAACACGGTGTTTTGTTACCAAACACGGTGCGTTGTCTGGTTACCGGTCCTTCCAATTGTGGAAAAACAAATGTAGTATTCAATTTGATTACAAATCCTAAAGGATTACGTTTTAATAATTTATATGTATTTTCAAAGTCACTACAACAACCAAAATATCAGTTATTGGAACAAATACTCAATAATGTGCCTGAAGTTAAATATTTTAAATTCAACGCGAGCGAGAGTGTCATGCAACCGCAAGAGGCTAAACCATTCTCAGTATTCATATTTGACGATGTATCTTGTGAAAATCAAAATACAATAAGAAATTACTTCGCCATGGGTCGACATAACAACATAGATAGCATTTATATTGGTCAAACTTACAGCAAAATACCGAAACAGCTCATTAGAGACAATGCAAACATGTTAATTGTATTTAAACAGGATGAAACCAACCTAAAACACATATATTATGACCATGTAAGTGCGGATATGCCATTTGAACGATTTAAAGAGTTGTGTGGAAAGGCTTGGGCTGAAAAGTATGGGTTTTTAACAATTATGAAGGAACAACCGCTAAACAATGGTCGATACAGGATAGGATTTGATAAATTTATACTAATACACTGATCATGATGTAAAACATTCATTGTTGTACAACACGTCTTGCTACAAACATGGTTAACCAAGAAAAGTTAATAAAGGAAATAAAATCACTTAGTGATTCTATTCGAGATAAAAACAGAGCATTAAAATTAGGTATTAGCGAAAGGGAGAAATTTCTTGAATCTACTTTTAAACCTATTACTGAACCCTTGAAACAATTAAACAAAAAATTTGCTAAACCCGTTTTGGAAGGAGATGCAATTGCACCTATTACAAAGTTTGAAAGAGAAAATGTAAAATCAGAAGATTTTAGTGATGAAGACCTGGAATCCTCTACATATAGTGGTTTTACCGGTGGAGAACCTGAAAGAGAGCTAGAATCACCAGACTATAGTGGTATAAGAGAATTATATGAAGTAAAAGCTAAAAGAGGACATGAAGATGTATCAACTGCTAGTGAAGAGGAAAAAGAAGAAGAAGCAAGGGAAGGTCCGTCAAACATAAGCTTGTTGGGTGAAAACATTCATAACAAAGGACCTTTAGGAAGGAAATACATGGTAAAAATGTTACTCGGAACAATTCCTAATAAGAATTACCATAGTTATGGAGCGAGATTAACAGAAGATGGTTTAATGATAGGTAATAGCCCGTTAAACGTTGACGAACATGATAATATTGTCATTGGTGATCAAAGGTATAAGGGCACAAAAGGATTATTTGAATTATTATTTGAAAATAAGCCTTCAGTATCGTTAGTGAAAGAAAAAGACATGGAAGCATATAAAAATATTTTGGAACAGACAAATGCATATAGGAGAAAGTATTTACCTGACCAGCCTCCTTTTAGATCTAAGTCTTTAAAATATAAAGAATTTGTATCCAAGTTAATACCAACTAGAAGACAAACAATGCCGTTAACACAAAGAACGAAGATTTATGGCATCCACTTTGGATGTAAGTGCTCAGGAACGAAGAAAAAGAAGTAAGTCCGTTACGGGTACAGGTTTAATGAAGAAACTATATAACACAAATGTGATTTATTACAATAATATCAATAAATTGGTGGATAGAATGAAACTAATACATGAAGCTAAAGAAGCGGGTCATACTGGATTGGAAAACGAATGGGTGGCTTTAGTGGATGAACTCCGAAACCGTGGGGTAATCTCATAAAAATGCGTTACTCCCTAGAATACTATTCAGTTGCACTATGAGTGTTGACAAGTTCGGACGTTACTCCTCGGATGGGTTATATTATGCCAATAGTTTAAAAAGAAGTGCTGGTTTACCACAAACACCTGATGGAGATTATGATATAACTAATAAAAGGTTAAAAAACATAAAAGATCCCACAGATGAAAACGATGCAATAAATTTAAAAGTATTAAAAGAAAATATATCACCAACATTAAGACTACAGAAAAACACATATGACGCAGGTAATCATAGAATTGTCAATGTTGGTAAGCCAAATCAAAACGCTGATGCAATAAACAAAGGTTATTTATCATCAGAATTAAAAAATACGTTAAAATTCAATGGAAAAACGTATACTGCTGAAAATAAACGTATATCCAACGTAGATGATCCTAAAGATGCAAAAGACAGCGTAAATAGACGCTATTTACATTCATTAATACCTGAAAAGACAAAAGATGGTTTTTCTTTTTATAAATTTGTTATTAACGATATAGGTTATCCGAAAAATGAAAATGATGCTGTAAATTTAAAATATATAAAAGATCATTGTATTACACGTGATGTAGGAGTTATTGATTGTCTAGGTAATTGTTTAGCGAATGTTAAAGATGGTTCGGCACCATCAGATGGTGCAACAGTGGGTCAAATGATGGAAACCTTAAAACAAGAAACAACCTCTTTTGTAAAACAAGATCAAGTAGTATCAAAGCAAGGGGATGAATTTGTTCAAGGTAATGAAAAATTTAATTTATTAACATACAAAAATAATGCTTGGGATTGCATGGGTAAAGGGTTATCAAATATGAGATTGGGCTATACTGCTCAAGATGCAGCTGCTTTATCACAAACCGTACATCTAGATCCAGATCATTCTTTTAGATTTTTTACATGTAAAAATAAAGTAATAAAAGACTTGCATAATGGAAGAGATCCAAATGATGCTGCAACTGTAGGACAAACATTACAATATGACAGCGCAAATAAAGAGTTTATTTATAATAAGCAAAGATTTAAATTAATGGATGTAAATGATTATCAAAATATATTAATTGCAGATCCAAATTCATTTAGCGGATTTAGAAAATTGTCTGGTGAACAATTTATTCATAAAAATCATGTGTTTCGAAATGAATCAGACGGAGCATTAGTTAGTGGAAATTTTAAATATTTTAAATGTCCCGGGAGCGATGAAAATGTAACTGATAAAGACTAAGAATTTGTATAAAAAACTGATACGGGTTAGAAATCGAGACTAATATTATAAAAATGGGTTACACTCTAGAATGTTATTCAGTTGCACCATGAGTGTTGACAAGTTCGGACGATATTCCTCGGATGGATTATATTACTTTAATACTTTAAAAAGAGGTGCTGGCTTACCACAAACACCTGATGGAGATTATGATATTAGTAATAAACGGTTAAAAAACATTAATGATCCCACAGATGAAAATGATGCAATAAATTTAAAAGTATTAAAAAAAGAGATATTACCAACACTGAAACTAGACAAAAACACATATAACGCGGGTAATCATAGAATTTCCAACGTTGGTAAGCCAAATCAAAACGCTGATGCAATAAACAGAGGTTATTTATCATCGGAATTGAAAAATACGTTAAAATTCGATGGAAAAACGTATAATGCTGAAAATCGACGTATATCTAACGTAGCAGACCCTGTAGATGAAAAAGACAGCATAAATAGACGCTATTTACATTCTATAATACCTGAAAAGACAAAAGATGGGTTTTCTTTTTATAAATTTGTTATTAACGATATAGGTTATCCAAAGAATGAAAATGATGCTGTAAATTTAAAATACATCAAAGATCATTGTATTACACGTGATGTAGGAATTATTGATTGCTTTGGTAATTGTTTAGCGAATGTAAAAGATGGTTCTGCACCATCAGATGGTGCAACGGTGGGGCAAATAAAGGAAACTATAAAACAAGAAACATCTGGTTTTGTGAAACAAGACCAAGTAGTAACACGACAAGGAGATGTATTTGTACAGGGAAATAAAAAGTTTACTTTACTTGAAGAAAACAATAGTGTTTGGGATGGTAAAGGAAAGTCATTGACAAATTTAGGTATTGGTGAAAAGCCTGGTGATGCTGTTACTTATGAACAGATAATACAATTAGAGCCAACTGGAAAACAATGGTGGAATTGTGATAACAAACGATTAACAAATGTTGCAGACCCTGATTATGCTGATAACGTTGTAACTGTTAATTTTCTTGTTAAAGTAATAGGTAATTTATTATTTGATATGCATAATTATATTGCAGCCGGACAACATAAACCTATTGATGAAAAAATGAGAAGTGCATGGATTAAACAAGAAATTCTTTATAAATACTTTTTTAATCATAATACACAAAAGTTTAGATCAACAGATTGGGGTACTTTTGATATTTAATTAAATAACACCATAAATTACATCATTTATGTGCAACCTGTCATAGAGGTAACACATAGGTTACGCTTTTCGAATATAAAAGACAATCATGGCGTTTCATTACACCAGTCCATATCGAGACACTATACGGAAAGGAGGCGGTATCACGTCCACAGCGGTTTCTCTGTTAAGTAAAGCTTTAAATCGTATTCCAGTAGGATCTGTCGTAAATAGAGCAATAGACGCTTTACCATACGAATTTCACATACCGGGAGGTTATCAGTATTGCGGACCAGGAACTAAATTGAAAAAACGACTGGAAAGAGGCGATCCAGGCATAAATAAGTTAGATCAGGCTTGTAAAGAACACGATATCGCATATTCCACGTTTACCGATTCAAAGAATAGGTCAATAGCTGATAAAAAGCTAGCGAATATAGCTTGGCAACGAGTAAAGTCTAGTGACGCTAGTATTGCAGAAAAAGCAGCAGCTTTAGCGGTAACAGCAGGTATGAAGGCTAAAACAGCGGTAGGAGGTGGAAAAAGGAGGGGTAGGAATAAAAAAGGATCAACCATGAAGAAACATGGTGGTAATATTAGACTAAAAAGACGTTCTCCGAGGAAAAATAACAAAAAACCGATAATATGGTCAATGGTAAAAAATGGGGCTGGTCTATACCTAAGACCGTATCGTGCATATTAAATAAAAGAAATCAATTGGTTATACCACATAAAGCGTTGACTAATGTTGAATTATTTAAATATATTTCCTGTTTAAAAATACCATTTTTCCGCGGAGTATTTATGAAAGACAATTTACCAAAGAAAATATGGAAAAATGAGACTGGAATCGTAAATTTGGATAATACTGAAGGGTCCGGCACCCATTGGGTGTGTTATAAGAAACTAAATAGTAATGTATATTATTTTGATAGTTTTGGAAATTTGCCACCACCTAAAGAACTTGAACATTACTTTAAATCTGCTAAAAACATATATTACAACTATAAAAGAGAACAACCTGATAATACTTCAATATGCGGCCATTTATGTTTGGAATTCCTAGCTAAAAGTATCAGTCACTATTGAGATGTCTTCCTATACGGTATCATTAACAGGAAAATCGTCCACTTTACGAAGTATCCTTTTTCCAGCGTTACGCTTGCAAAAAGGAAGATTTTGGGAGGCAGCACTGTTGGATTTTACAACTTACAACTCTATTCCCAATGTTACGGAAGGTAAAAATAACTTATTGCATTATTATAAAGGAAAAGATGCCAGTGGGAAGTTTACAGACTTGGAAGTTTGCACTCTACCCACAGGTTCTTATGAAATTGATCATATTAATGAATTTTTGCAAAATAAAATGGGAAAAGACAATATAACGCTAAAAGGTAATAACAATACAATGAAAGCTGAGCTTACTTCAAAATATTATATAGATTTCAGTAAGTCAGACTCAATTGGTGATTTATTAGGATTTCCCAAAGATGGAGCAATTTTAGAACCAAATAAAACACATTCTGGTAAACAAACTGTAACAATATTAAAAGTCAATAGTATAGACATAACTTGTAACATTATACAAGGAGCTTACAGAGATGGAGCAAATACTCATATAATACATACTTTTTACCCCAGTGTGCCACCTGGATTTAAAATTGTTGAAAAACCACAAAACCTGGTATATCTACCGTTGAACACCACTTTCATTTCAGACATCGTGTTGAACGTATTGGATCAAGACGGTAACTTGATAGATTTCCGAGAAGAGCCTATTACGGTTAGATTACATTTAAAATCGACACTTTAATACAAAATCATGGGTTTAATATTTAAAAGCGAACAACCTACGGGAAACCGCATTAGTAGCTCTTCAGCTGTGGAGGAGTTAACACGCGAGAACATTCGTTTCTTAAAGAGAATTGGATTACAATTAACCGATTATGGATATACTGGATATAGCGCAGGGTCCAACATTCGACGAAACCCTATGGGAAAAAGAATATCACACCCACAACCCTTACACTTCATCAAAATTAAACAATAACGATGAAATTCGTATTCCCATACAAAATCAAGACATTTACACACTACCATGTGAAAGTTACTTGTATATTGAAGGAAAAGTTACTAAAAAGGACGGTACTACTACTGGTACAACAGTTCCATTTATAAATAATCCCATGGCTTTCCTGTTTGATGAAATTAGATATGAAATATCAGGTGTAACAGTTGATTCTACTAAAAAAGTAGGTATTGCAACAACTTTAAAGGGATTAACATCTATATCACCTAATGAAACCAATTTAATACAACCTGCAGGATGGGTTTTACCTGCAAAAGACACAATCACTCCAGATACAAATGGAAATTTTGATTTTCATATTCCGTTACGTTTGTTGCTTGGTTTTGCTGAAGATTATAGGAAAATAATATTAAACGTTAAACAAGAATTAGTTTTGTTGAGATCTTCAAACGATAAAGATATTATTAAAGCTCCAGACGGTACAACAGATGCAACTTTAGAATGGAAATTAACATTAGACAAAATTGTATGGAGAGTTCCACATGTAAAATTAGCTGACGAGCATAGAATGCTACTATTAAGAAAGTTAAAGGCTGATCGTGATATTGTAATTCCTTTTAGAAGTTGGGAATTTCATGAACATCCCAGCTTGCCAACTACGGATCGACACACTTGGACAGTTAAAACATCTAATTATGTGGAACGAGCCAGGTATATTATATTTGGTTTACAAACAGGCAGAAGAGACACCATCACCAAACATGCAGGCCAATTTGATCATTGCAACTTGAAAAATATTAAAGTTTATTTAAATTCACAATTTTTTCCATACGATAATTTAAATGTGTCATTCGCTAATAAAAAGTACAGCATATTGTACGATATGTATGCAAGATTCCAAAGTTCATATTATGGTAAAACGAATGCACCTTTACTATCACCAGAAAAATACTTAGATGGTTACCCTATAGTTGTAATCGATTGTTCTAAACAAAATGAATCGGTAAAATCATCAAGTGTAGATATAAAAATAGAAATGGAATTCAACGCGCCTATATCAGCTAATACAACTGCATACTGTTTAATTCTACATGATAAAATCGTAACATACACACCTTTAACTGGAATTGTTAAAAATGTATTGTAAAAGACCGGTTTTCCTACATTCCAATGCATTCCGCGAGTATAAAAGCAGAGCGTTCAGCTCGCTCCTCATCAGTTTGTTGCCTGTTGTTGTATGGGTAGCATCTTATTCAATATGGCTTCTCCTAGTGGTACACAAGAAAATGTAGTAGATATTGAGAAGGAGATATCCGACTTTTTAGATCTTCAAGGTCAACCGGAGGGAGATGAACACAACGCTTGCGGACAATTCCACGCCAGTAATAATATTGAGGAAAAAGGTAAAAGAAGAAAGAACGCACACAAGAGGAAAAGGGATATTGAAGATAATATTTCTCCTAACATATTAAGTGAGGTATTCTTGCGAATATTTTACCCAATCTCTTCCAGTTTGGACAAAAGTGTTTTAATCGGTGTTATGAAATCTACAGATTATTCCCCTACTGTAATTTTAACTCATGGACCCAAAATGATTTTGTTTACGGACACTGCTTGGGAATCGTTTATGAAACACTTGCATCTGCTAGAATGCTATTTAAGTAGTAACATGTTTGGAAGAAAGACAAGAGTAGGCCTTTTGGATTCAAATGTGGAAATCGATATTGTTAAACATCGTGGTGATCATCAGTTGCGGTTTAGAGACACAACAAGACATGATAACAAGATTCAACTTAATCGAGAAGAGTTTTTTATTCTAACTTGTGCAACTGAACCAATAACGAGGTACTTGAGACAACTGGTGTTTTCAAGTTCGATTATTAAAGATTATCTGGAAGACACTTTGGACAAACAACCGGACGCACCTATATTGTACGGACCTGTAGATACTTCTATATTCAATAGGGTTCCTCATGAAGTACAAATGTGGAGACAATTGGAAAAGTACGCTCAACTACATAAGAAATCAGTAAAACGTGAAAAAGAGGAAGAAGAAGGAGGAGAAGAATCAAGTGTTAGTGATGAAAATGAAAACAAGGAAAATGTAAAGATGGAAACCTAAATGACAATTAACTACACAGCAATGGTTAATTTTTAAAACAATGTCAAACACTTTGTGGGGTTAGGCCTACCGGGGACGGTGCCCACGTTAAATATACACCAACGCGCCAACAACTGTACGGCCGGGTATAAAAGTCGTACCTACCGTGGTGTGGAAATCAGTTGACCTTTGGACTTCGTCATGAGCAGACGAGTGATCTTCGCAATGGACAAGGAAGAAGAACAAGTAAAGTCCAAACCTGGTATAATTGAGTTCCAAGCGTTTCGGGGTAATGATGATAGATTTATCATAAAAGAACTTGTGTTTTTCGACATCAATACAAGTGTTCCTTATTCGTTTTTATTTAAACCACCATGTTCTTATTCATCTTTAACCAGTAAAGCCGCTACTACCAACAGATGGATTTCAAAACACTTCCATCATATCGATTGGTATGATGGTTTTACAAGTTACACGGACTTGTATCACATTATGCATCACTTTTCAGACAAGTTTACCAATATTTACACAAAGGGGCTGGAAAAGAAAAGATGGATCGAAGGATTTACTCATGTTCCGGTTAATGATGTGGATTTGGATAAAAACTACAAGTATACGATGGAAAATGTTTGTATTTGTACTAAAAGTCCAGAACATGAAAAAGATAGACATTGCGCTTTAAAAAACGCCTATAAACTCGCATCTTACCTTCAAAGTGGGGAAATGGGGAGTGGTGGGGGTAACGGGGGTTATATAAGTGAGGAGCAGACCGGGACCTGGCATGAGTATTACTCGAGATTCCGAGACGACAACATCTCCCAGCAAGAAGACGAAGAAGACGATCTATAACTTGACCATGGCATCTCACCAGTTCCTGCAAACTTTGGTTGAGCAGTTCAATGCTCACTCCAAATCTACCATACTACCCGTCAAGAAGTGTTCCGAACTTAAAGACGAGAAGCACTACATTATCCACGCCATGAAGAAGATGGAGACTACAGTTGGAGAGGCCATCTGCTGCAGTCTTAGCGAGGCACCATTCACTCCGGGGGATGAGCCCAAGTTCCAAGTCTACCTGCCGAAACGGTTCGTCCATCTCCTCCAGAACGAGGATCTGCGCTCCATCCAACCCGGCTGTCTCTACCTGGTTTCCCACGGTTGCACGGGTAGCAATTCCACCGAGTTGACCATCCACATCGCCGACAAGCAGCAGTGTTAGATTTAAGTTTTACTGTTGTACATATGTTATTGTAATGTTTTATAAATAAATAAACCATAAAAGACAAAAAAGAATACAAAAAGACGAAAAATGCAACATATCAATATGTGAAGTTTGTCACATATTGATATGTTGCATTTTTTTTTTTAAACTTCGCGGGTGACCTTGACCTTTGACCTTTGCATTTCACAGTTACCCCCACCACCACGCTACAAGTCAAACCTGCTTGAATGCAAAACACCCCCACCACTTTTTCATATACCTCCAAGTGCTGTGCCTCGTCTTCATTTCAACTCCAGCAGCCAACCGAACAACATCAGTATGTCTCTGAACGTAAGCTGTGCCAGCTATGAGGAGGTGACGATCAAAACGCAACAGGAGCTGAACGACTTGTACAAGGAGTTGCAGCTGATGGTGGCAAGAGGCTACCGTATAAACGTGCAAGTCTACGCTTGCAATATACGGAATCTTCGGCAGCCGAAGGAAGAGCCTGGACATTCCTCTTCAACGACAGCTTCCTCACCGGCGTCGATGAAAACCGAACCAGACAACTTGGATTACTTCAGCTGACTAGCGGTTGTCTTCCTTGTCCTTACAATTGTAGAATATGTTTATTTCTTTATTATATTAAAGAAGTAAAAAGAGCAAAGCCACCTATCTTGTTACTGACATATATGCTCAGTAACAAGATAGGGTTTTTTTAAAACACAATTTGAATGACCTTGAAACTTCCCCCTCCACTGATTCGCTACCCCCACCACTTCACTGTTGATATACATGAGACAACATAATTAGATACCTCATTCCTTCTTCAACGGCCAAACCTACAACATCAACAATGGCTAACCTACCAACAGATGAAAGATGTCCTCACGCATGCTGTGACTTCGTACACGAGTTAGAGAAGAGGATGCAAGAGAGGGCGATAAGAAGAAAGCAGATCCACTCAGAAAATATCATGATAGTAAACGGCTATCTTTTGTTGTTCGGCCTTATCATGGTTGTACTGTTCATACTGTACGGCATAGTTACATGCGTCGGCAAGGTTGCAGAAGAAAACGCTCGCCACCATCAGTTGGAAGATTTCAATGTTACTTTCTAGGTTTTCCTTTTTTAAAACTCCATTTGGATGACCTTGAACTTTCCCCCTCCACTCCTTCCTTTTTTAAAACCCAATTTAAATGATCTTGAAATTTCCCCCTCTACTTTTCAATAATGTTACAACTGACTGCAGCTCACCTCATTCCTTGCTTGGCTGCCATGGCGGAAGGAACTCTTTCTCAAGTTGACTCCACTACGGACGAAGCATTTCCCTTGCGGTGGACTGTTCATTTACAGGATGCGACAGAAGTGGAAGTCTTGTATCAAAAATTACTCAATGTATTCAACGGGAACCCTGGACCTCTTGAATGTAGAATGGGTTTGAATTTTGATGCAACCAGGGTCGGCACAGAACCTTCAACTTCAAGCCAGCCTCAGCAACGAGATTTTACACATTTATACACTCCAATATCACCGGAAGGTGTAACTGTCTGCGAGGCTGACTCAACTACACGTTATGTTCAGCCGAAGCCTTGGGTGTTGATTATTAACAATGTGTACAAAGTGGAATTGGTATGTAATAGATTAAAGGAGTTGATGGTACAAGATCCAGGCCTGCGCTTTCAAATAGATATACATTTCATCTGGAGAGCACCTGCACGGGGCTCTTCGTCTGACAGCTCTCCAAGTACGACGGACGAGGAGGACGACTAGTCATCTTTTTTAAAACTCCGTTTGAATGACCTTGACCTTTCCCCCTCCACTGAGTTTATTTAAGGTGCACTCTCACTGACTACAGCATCATTTCATCGCGCACCTTCACCGCAGCAACATGGAGAGTCAACTCAACTACTGTTGCGAACAGAAATGTTTTTCATGGCCGAATGGCATTGATGTGGTGGATGGCCTGGCTTGTAGAACATGTGAAGCTTTTAGTCAGTGCATGTGTAAGTGCAAGTCTTGGAAGAAGCCGAAACCGAAGTTGAAGACATTCCATGTGTACCAAATGAGAGGGCATAAGTACACTTGTTGCCCTGAACGTTGCATTGAATTCAAACTAAAACAGCTAACTGGCTGCAAATTGTGCAACAATCATTTTGCAGGTTTTTGCAAACATTATTTAGGAGCGTGTCAATACAGATCAACTTGGCATACAGAAGCACTCACTATCAATGAAATCGCTATAGACTCACAAGAGTAGTCTTTCTACTCTTTGACTTTTTTAAAACTCCGTTTGAATGACCTTGAAATTTCCCCCACCACTTCCCCATATATCTAGAGTACGCAGGGCCCGGAGGTCAGTCGCTCGGCGGCTGTCGTAGTGTGCACATCCGTGTTGTGCAGTCTGCTGTGCAGTTTTGATTTTAACCAGTTCAAGGTCACCACACTTACACTCTGGCAAAAACGTCAAGCTGTCAAAGACAATCCTAAGTCCCAGGTTCACAGTCAACCTCAAGGTCATCACACTTTAACATGTAAATTTAAGGTAGCACCAAAACGGTGCTACCTAGCTTCACATTTTCAAGTTTCCCGAGGTCATCACAGTTCCCCCACCACTTCCCATATACCTAGAGTGCGCGGGGCTGGACAGTCAGTCGCTCGGTGTCTGTCGTAGGGTGCACATCGCAGTTGTAGTAATGGTCGAATGGGGGCTTCTGGGCCAGTTCAAGGTCACCCGAGCGGTGTCACATGACGGTTTAGACAGAGTAACGTTGCAAACTTCAAATTTCCTCGGCACTTTTGCTGTTTCTCATCGCAAATTCGCTCCAAGTCGTCAAGGTCATGGTAACTGTGACTGAAACTCGGAGCGTAGTGCGAGAAACAGCAAAAGTGCCGAAAAATTTTAGGTTTCAGCATGACCTTGACCTTTTGTGACATCGATGACGTCATCTTGGTGACGTAAGGGGTGATGACGTCATCGGCACGTCATTTCTGTGATGTCATGGGTGTGACGTCATGGATGTGACGTCATTGGTGATGACGTCATCGATGATGCAATCGATGACGTCATCGATGAGGTCATTGACCTCGATGACGTCATCGATGACGTCATCGCTCGGGTGACCTTGAACTGGCCCAAAAGCCCCCATTCCCCACTACTAACTTGGTTAGTTTATTTTGTGTTATTAGGTTACATTAGCTAAAATTTTTAATTTTTTGTTGTTGTTATTTTCAGTTAATAACAGAATATATTTTAACTGCCAGAATATATTTATCATAACCAAAAACACAAAGTGTTGAGGAGTTGCCAAGTCCAAAAGTGTATGATATCAAAATTTCTTCCAAGTCAATGACATTGGTTTTAGAATAGCTACTCGACAAATTGATTTGATCTTTTAATGCTTGTTAAACATTGTGTAAAACATTATTATTATATTTCGAGACCGTACTTGGCCAGCCGATACGTGAAAATTTAGAACAGAAAATTTAAATTCAATATTTTCCCATTAATCGTAATATATCCCCATTCGTAAACGGACTAACTTTGTTAAAACATCTGCTGGCCAAGTACGGTCCCGAAATATAATAATAATGTTTTACACAATGTTTAACAAGCATTAAAAGATCAAATCAATTTGTCGAGTAGCTATTCTAAAACCAATGTCATTGACTTGGAAGAAATTTTGATATCATACACTTTTGGACTTGGCAACTCCTCAACACTTTGTGTTTTTGGTTATGATATCATTATTTTTTATCATATTTGGGTTTTAACAATACAATTTTTAAGTAGGAATAGAATTTTAATTAAAATTTTTAGAGTTAAACAGAACACTATGTATTCGTTTGTCTGATTTTTACACAGGAGGTAAAAAAGTGTTAGGAACACTGCAGTTGTTTATAGGATCAAATTTAGCTATTTAACTGCATTGAGAGATTGAAATACTAATGTATAGACCCATGCTTAAACCCATGATTCGTAACGGAAGTGACACGAGTTACCCGCCTCCGAATTTCTTTTTACAATCAAGATATATAGGAATAAAACAAAATGTTGTTAAAGCCATATACGTTTGTGCAGTTGTTGATGTATCAAGTTTTAGTGCTTCATCTGTAGTGTTAAAAAAATGTACGGTACTTGTAGTCCCTAAATAAAGCTGAAGTGAAATTTTCAAACTATAGAACTATCTTTGAGTAAAGACAACCTAACTGCAAGTCACGAAAATGCGAGCCTGAATTTAAAAAAGTGTTGCCGATTTGTGCCGACCTATCCAGCTGTTTTCATCCGTTATTAATTACTACAATAATAGGAAAACATGAAAACAAAACAAAACCGACAACATCGCTAGGTAAGACTAATGTAAATCAGCTTCCAGCTGTTTAAATTTCCGAGCTCGTAATTTCGTGGCGCCTAATATACTACATGTCTGATGTATAACTTCTTTGTGTTCTGACGAAGTGGTTTAAGACGAAAGTCAATCTATATTGTTTTAATATTGCACAGCTGATTAAAAGAAGGGTTGCAACAATGATGATACGGATACGATTTTTATTGTAAGAGTTCTATTATATTATTCTATTTTGAATATACATTTGAATATTGTTTAATATGAACATTGGTCAATCATCTAACTATAAATTATCAATCAAGGTAAATTGCAATGATAGCATATTGTGATTGAGCCGTGACGTTTTGCCCACCATGTGTGATGTCACGTCTCATTTGTTATAGTGTTGTTTTTTTTTTTCTGGCCAGTGTTTTCTGTGTGCAGTATTCTGGAATTTTCGGTGTTGTTTTTCTTCTTTTCGCCAGCTGTAACGCAACGTCCTGAAAAAGATCATAGGTGCCGTGGTGAACTGTCACCGCAAGACGAACAAATTTTCTCGGCGTTTCAAAAGAAACGACATCAATTTAGACCTTTTTCTACCAGTGATTTTTGTGCTGTAATGCGGTGATTTAAACCTCCCAACGCATCATTTTGGGTGAGTCACGAGGATTTTCCAGTTTAATTCAGAAATATGTTCGATGCAATTGGATTCGGTCAGACGACCACGTTGCAAAAATGAACAGTCTTCTGAAAAATATTGTTTTAGGCCAGAACCAGTGTTCTGTAAATTTTGTTTCATTGTTTCAAGCAAAGCAATCATTTTGTTCTCCTTTGGAGACTGCATTTTGGGCCATCCACGCTTTTGCTCTTAGAGTTCAATTTTTGTTAGTGGGCTGAACACATGTTTTTCAAGTTCCTGTAATAATTAAGATGTTTCAGTGTTTGTTTTGCATTAAATATTGTTTGTTATTGCTCAGTGCAACTTTATATTGGCCACCCAGTGGTCTGATGGGGATATTGTAAGTTGTAGAGTCAAAATAGGCTCATAGCCTAAATGGTGATGCTGCCAAGGGTTTCCTTTTATAACTCATTTTCCTGTTTAGTTTACTAGGGTTTTTGTGTTCTCAAAGTGGCCTAAGGCCCTGAGCTAGGCCTATGTAAAGTTTTATCAATTTTGGTTCATAATTAATGGATTAGGCCTAGTTTTTACTGTTGGTAGCACACCAGTTTGGGGGTAAAGTGTCAGGTAATCTTAGGTCCACAATAAAGTAGCCTTGGAGTTAAGTTCTGGTTTATATTTAATTTTGAAGCCTCACTTTTGGCCCAACTTTTAAAGGTAAAATTTTTAAATTCGGTCAGTAACTTTTTTAGATATGAGCCAAATAGAAGGGCAATGTCCGCCAAAACTGAAATTTTGTTGTGATGTTAAAAATGGATTTATTTTATGCTTTAAACCTAGTCAAATGTTTTCAACCTGTTCAATTTAGTTGTAGAATTAATATTAAGGTATAGTTTAACTGTTTTTCATGTCTCAAGTATTTTGCTTTAGTCACACCCCCCTGTTTTAGTAATTTTCTGAGTAGGCCTATGGCCTATCTCATTTCTTTTGCTGTAATTTCTCTAGTCAAAGTAAAACTGTCTGTCACATTTAAAATGTTTTTCTGTTACAATTTTCAAGAAAATTTGTAAAATTGATTAAAACTGAAAAGTCAGTATTTGTGGTTAGTAGTGGCAAAAAGTCCAAACTGGAACAGTGGATATTTTTTGTGGCAATTTTACCTTTTGCACTGTTGACACTAATTGCCTACTGAATGTGTCTTAAATGGAAAAATATTGGCAAATTTTGGGGTTCACCAGGGTCCAGCTGGGGACTTGGTCCCACCGACAATGCCATGCAGATGATGGTTCCGGCCTGGTCCGTCCGCCTGCCCACCTAGGGGACATACATGGCCTTGGTCCCCACTTGCCGAAGCTGCAGGCCGACGCTCTTCTTTCCAGTGCCATGACGCCATAAACGAACTACTGTGATATGCCACTCCACCAATGAACTGTGATATTTTTGTTATTTATGTGTGACAGTATTTATTTATTTATTTGTAGTCTCTATGTTAGGTTAATATCCCATTAGGAGCCCGCCCTGCGCCACAGGTCTCCGGGTGGAATTATTTTTTGTCAACCTCAAAATTTGGCACGCCAATTCTTTTGTGTATTTTGTGTTTGTAACTTGTTATGTTTATTTATTGAAATTTATTTGTTGTTATTTATTTATTTATTTAATTTATCAATTCCAATTTTAAAGTTAAAGTTTCAGAAAGGGGGAATTTTTTAAATACTGTTGTTCTTGAATTTTGAATATCGATATTCTGGTTGGCCAACCTTGGTGACATTGACTTCTGGTAAAATCTTTTGTTATCAAATTTATCACTGTGGACCTTGGATGTTCCCGTTTTTCCACTGTTTTTGCTGTTGTTAAATTTTGCTGTTAACTTTGGGTAAAATTAAATTGCTGGTTCCACAAGTTTGTTTTTTTTTGTTCTGAACTCCTGAGAGCGTTGGTGAGCCCCTCCCGTGGAGCGCCTTGGGCAAGCACGTTTCCAAAGGTCGGGTGCGCTTCCGCGGGGGTGCGGTTCAGATGGTAGCAGAGCGTGGTTGGTTCTGAAGTGTAGTCTCGGAGGAGTTGTGTTAGTTTGGTGTGTGTGAGTGTATGTATGTGTGTGTGTGTGTGGTTCTTCATTTTGGTGGAGTGTGTGTGTGGCGAGTGGGATAGCGTCTTCTTTTGGACCCCAAAATGGTTGCGTGGGAATTTTCGCCCAGACACCTTAGGAGGTTAAGGATTTTGTGCAATTGTGTTGTGTTGCTGTGTTCTTTGTGTGGCAGCTGGCTGAGGACACGATGTCGGGAATTGTCCCGGAACACCTGCGGAAGGGTGAGCTGATTTTTGAGGTTCTGTCACGTGGGGAGGCCCCTGCTCCAGATGTGAGAAGTCTGCGAAGTCAGGTCCGAGGCATTCTTGGACAGGCTCAAAGTTGGCCTGTTGGCCTCAAGTCGGAGGATGAGTTGGAAGTGTGTAGGGAGCGGGTGGAGGAGTTGAGTGGTGAGCTTGAGGGCTGGAGTGAGTTGCCCTCGGGCAGGTCAAAAGTCTCGCTCCTCACTCAGCTGCTCCACTGGCAAACCAGGTTGAGTCTGTTGGCCGGGGTCCCGGATCTTGAGCCGACGGATAAGACCTGGGTGGAGGGTAGGTGTGCTGAATTTGAACAAGTCATTGACCGCCTGCGGTCTGCTGGTGTTGTGAAGAGTGCCGTGGAAGCTCTCGAGCGCGCTGCGGCGGGGTCTGCTGGGGGGGAGACTGGTGTTGTGGGGGCTGGACCGGTCGGGGGGTCCGTGGCCTCCGTTCCTCCTGCGGCTGCCCAGGAGGTGGTCCACGGGATGGATGGAGTGTTGCGGGTGCCTGCCCTGTTCCTCGCTCCCGCGGCGTCTGTCGCCACCCCGGTGGCTTCCGTTGCGGATGCGTCGCAAAAGGGTTTTTGCGGTGCCTTTGCGAAATTGCCTCATCCTCTCTCCTCCGCCTTGCAGGACCTTCGACCAGTTGACGGACTGGATGTGGAGGCACTGATCAAGTTCCTGGAAAAGGTTTTGAGAATTAAGGAACATCCTGGCATCTCCGATATCATGCTGTTGGAGCTTCTTGCTCCGCTTTGCAGGAAGCCGTTGAGTGACAGATTGGTAGACTGCCTCAAGCGCCAAACGAGCTTTGATTTCTTTCATGCTGATGTGTTGAATTTCTTCGTCACTTTCCAAGTCATGGAAAGACTGAAGGTTGAGAAAGTTTTCCGCCCGCAGGCACCCAACGAGTCCCTCAGCCAGTTTGCCAATGACATCCGCATGGTGGGGCGAGTGTTGCGGTTGGACCTTACCGAGACTCAGCTGGTGGACATCATTCTCGTGGGTCTCAATGCTGGGGAGAGATCCCGGCTGGTTTTCGCTCCAAGACCATCTTCTTTCGCGGACCTGGATAGGTTGTCCATCCTTTCACGCACTGTCCAGGCCGCTGATTCTCAAAGGGCCCAGTCCCTGGGGCATCTTCCCCGGAGAGGACCCGGTGTCGCGGCGGCTTCTGTCGGGGTATCCCACGTGTCTCCCAC
This sequence comes from Neoaliturus tenellus, assembly GCA_030545055.2. NCBI lineage: Eukaryota > Metazoa > Arthropoda > Insecta > Hemiptera > Cicadellidae > Neoaliturus > Neoaliturus tenellus. The sequence goes on from CM061533.1 coordinate 264,463,459, forward strand.
CAATGAGCAGCAGAGGCGTGTTCCTACCTGTTGGGGATGCGGTGGTATTGGTCACGTCAGACGTGACTGTCAACAAGGAAGAAGGAATGCTAACCTTCCAAAAAACTTGTGAGGACCCGGGGGTTCTTGTCACGGGAGTCCTCGGGGAATAAAGTAAAAGATGATGTTAAGATTTTTTCTAAGACTTCAAGTGGAATGCTGCAAAAGGGGTTCAAAGAAGTAGTTAGATCTGATTTTGTTGAGAAGGAACCTCTGTTGCGGGGGATGCGTGGGGTTGCCTCGATGGGGGTCAAAGCGGCACGCTCAGTCTGCCCTCGCCTGAACATCTTAGCTGGAGACACGGTGCAGAAGGCCCTTGTGGATTCTGGAGCCGCCCGTTGTCTAATCTCCCTTGCGTTTTATGAAGAATTATTTTCTGGAGGTTTCATCAGGCAGACTGAGCCAAACTCTTCTATATGCTGGACTGCTTCTAAATCACCTCTTGTCATCAATTGCGAAGCTCAAATCAAAATAAAGATTGAGCATTTTTCCTGGGTGTGGAGCTTTCTTGTGGCTAAGGACCTTTGCTTTCCAATCATCCTGGGAGCGGATTTCATCAAACACACTGGCCTAATTTTGGATTTAGGTCGAGGTCAGTGTTACTTTCGGTTTTCCAGACGAGTGTCCATTCCCTTTGCTGATGAGGTCTTGAGTGCGGCTGCTGCTGTTGAGCCTGAGACAGAGAATGGTACCAAGACCGATCCTTTAGGGCATCTAGCTCCGACGGAGGCTGAGGCTATCAGGGATCTTTGCAAGCTTTTCCCTGAGGTGCTTACGCCAAGGTTGGGGGCTACCAATCTGCTGGAATATGAAATTCGTCTCACGGACACTCGTCCTGTACGTTCTCATCCGTACAAGTTAGCTCCACCCAAAATGGAATCTCTTAGAGGCATCATTGATGACCTGCTCAAAAATGGGGTCATCGAACCTTCCAATTCCAGCTATGCCAGTCCAGCATTTCTTGTCCCGAAACCAAATGGAAAGTCTCGTATGGTCATTGATTATCGCAAGCTCAACGCCAAGATTGAAATCGACTCCGTCCCTCTCCCCGACCTGCATTCTGCCTTCGACTGGTTCGGTAAGGCCAAGTATTTCTCTGTTTTTGATCTCAATCAGGCTTATCACCAAATTCCATTGAAGGTGGAGTCCCGACCTCTCACTGCCTTCTGTGTTCCGTGGAACTTGTATCAGTTCACACGAGTCCCCATGGGCTTAGCTGTGGGAGCTCAAACCCTCACCCGACTTCTTGATTCCATTTTTCACGATGTGAAGTTCAAGTTTGTGTTCAATTACTTGGACGACCTTCTTGTTTACAGTGAGAGTTTTGAGGACCACCTTGTTCATCTGGAGGAAGTTATGACTCGTTTGCGTAGGGCTGGCCTTACCGTGAATCCGGACAAAGTTAGTTTCGCTCAAGCCGAAATTTCTTTCTTGGGCCATCTGGTCTCCTCCAAGGGCGTCCGCATAGATCCCGCTAGGACTCAAGCCATCCGGGAGTTTCCTCCACCCAAGGACGCCAAAGGCATTGCTAGGTTTGTTGGCATGGTGAATTTCTATCGACGCTTCATCCCCAATGTTGCGGAGTTGGCCGCACCTTTGAATGCGCTCAGGAAGAAAGGCGCCAAGTTTGAGTGGGGTGAAGCGCAGCGGACGTCCTTTGAGCTCTTGAAGGAGGCTGTGATGCAACCTCCTGTGTTGGCGATGCCGGATTTCAGTCGTAGGTTCATTTTGCAGACGGATGCCTCCTCACAAGCCATTGCGGCCGTGTTGTCCCAAGAAGTAGATGGTGTTAGGCAGCCTATCGCTTTCGCCTCTCGAACTTTGACATCTTGCGAGAAGAAAAGTTCTTCTGTATACGAGCTGGAGTGTCTGGCTGTTGTCTTTGGTGTAAACAAGTTCCGAAGGTTCCTTGAACATAAGGAATTTTTGCTGGAGACCGACAACCAGGCACTCTCATGGCTTCTCGCGCACCCTCGCCAGCTCGGGAAAATTGGTCGTTGGGTGGTGCAAATTTCGTCCCTTAAGTTTACCGTCCAACATGTACGAGGCACTCAGAATGTCATTGCAGACACACTTTCTAGGATGTATCATTCCCCCGACGACCATCTTTCTGATCCGGAGCAGACGGAATGTGCCGTGCTTCTGGAATTTCCTCTGGCCTTTTCGGATATCATTCCCCACCAGTTAAACGATCCTGAGCTGGCTAAAATCATTGGTGAGCTTCAGAATGGGGGAGCCCACCCCCCTTATTTTCTGTCCCAGGGTGCCCTCTGCTGTCGAGCTCGGCAACAGGGTAAACCTAAAATTGTGCTGCCAAGTCCTCTTATTCCGATGGTCTTTGATTATTTTCATTCTTCCCCTGTGGGTGGGCATTTAGGGATCCACAAGACCATCTCCAAGATTAGGGAACTGTTCATCTGGAAGGGTATGGACCGGGACATTGCGGGGCGGGTGCGTTCTTGCCAAACGTGCTCGCTCAGTAAGCCCGCTCAGAATACCAAGTTAGGGTTGTTGTCATCTGAGGTGGCGGAGAGACCTCTGGAGAAGGTTTTCATCGACTATGTTGGGCCTCTCCCACGTAGCAAGTCGGGAAACAATTTCCTGCTTGTTTGTGTGGATGCCTTCTCCAAGTTCTGCTAGCTTTTTCCCTTAAGGAATGCCACTGCACAGCTCACCGTTCAGGTACTTCGAACCCAACTGTTCCAACACTTTGGGATTCCCGCCACCATAGTTTCCGATAACGGAACCCAATTTGTTTCGCATCTTTTCAAAAGAATGTGCTTTGGGCACGGTATCCGCCATGTGACCACATCCCCTTACTACCCACAGCCTTCTCATGCTGAGAGGTTCAACCGAAATCTTCGTTCCGCTCTCATCGCTTTCCATGCTGAAAGACAGACAACCTGGGATCAAGAGCTCCCTTGGATCCAATTCGCTTTCAACACTGCTACCCATGAGAGTCACAAGGCGGTTCCTTTCGAGTTGATATTTGGCTTCAAACCAAACAACCCCTTGGCAAATGTTTGGAGGATTGGCGACCTTCTGCCACCGCCTGGTACGCCCGATGTCAAGGAAACTTGGCAAGCGGCCAGGCGTAATCTCATTAGGGCTAGAGAACTTGTGAGGAGGAAATACAACCGAGGTAGAGTTGACAACCCCTTCCAGGTGGGGGATCTGGTTTTCTGCAAGGCTCATCCAGCCAGTTCGGCTGTTGACAAGAGAGCCGCCAAGCTGTGTTACAGGTGGACAGGTCCCCACCGCATCTTGGAGTTCCTCACTCCTGTGACGGCCCGGCTGGGAGATTCCCAGACCGGAAAGGTTTTGCGGAAGGTGCACATTAGTCATCTTAAGCCTTACCGCGGAAATCCTTAAGTAGCTCGGAAGTCTGTGCGGGAAGTGTGCAGGGCCAGGAAGCCTGATCACCTTTCTGTCCCCTTCACTCTGTTCTGGTTTTTCCCTGTTTCTCTTTTTGCAGGCCTGCACAAAACTTTGGGTGAGTAGTCCCCTGGTTTTGGGAAAGCTTGACGCCCCCGCTTTCAGACTGTCCTGAGCGTTCCTGGTGTGAGTGTTCTTCTAGTTTTGGGGAGAGGTTGTTTGCCTTTTGTTTTGCCGGGTGGTTCCCTTTTGGAGGGGGAGGTGGTGGTCCATGTTTTTGGTTATGAATATATTTATCATAACCAAAAACACAAAGTGTTGAGGAGTTGCCAAGTCCAAAAGTGTATGATATCAAAATTTCTTCCAAGTCAATGACATTGGTTTTAGAATAGCTACTCGACAAATTGATTTGATCTTTTAATGCTTGTTAAACATTGTGTAAAACATTATTATTATATTTCGAGACCGTACTTGGCCAGCCGATACGTGAAAATTTAGAACAGAAAATTTAAATTCAATATTTTCCCATTAATCGTAATATATCCCCATTCGTAAACGGACTAACTTTGTTAAAACATCTGCTGGCCAAGTACGGTCCCGAAATATAATAATAATGTTTTACACAATGTTTAACAAGCATTAAAAGATCAAATCAATTTGTCGAGTAGCTATTCTAAAACCAATGTCATTGACTTGGAAGAAATTTTGATATCATACACTTTTGGACTTGGCAACTCCTCAACACTTTGTGTTTTTGGTTATGATATCATTATTTTTTATCATATTTGGGTTTTAACAATACAATTTTTAAGTAGGAATAGAATTTTAATTAAAATTTTTAGAGTTAAACAGAACACTATGTATTCGTTTGTCTGATTTTTACACAGGAGGTAAAAAAGTGTTAGGAACACTGCAGTTGTTTATAGGATCAAATTTAGCTATTTAACTGCATTGAGAGATTGAAATACTAATGTATAGACCCATGCTTAAACCCATGATTCGTAACGGAAGTGACACGAGTTACCCGCCTCCGAATTTCTTTTTACAATCAAGATATATAGGAATAAAACAAAATGTTGTTAAAGCCATATACGTTTGTGCAGTTGTTGATGTATCAAGTTTTAGTGCTTCATCTGTAGTGTTAAAAAAATGTACGGTACTTGTAGTCCCTAAATAAAGCTGAAGTGAAATTTTCAAACTATAGAACTATCTTTGAGTAAAGACAACCTAACTGCAAGTCACGAAAATGCGAGCCTGAATTTAAAAAAGTGTTGCCGATTTGTGCCGACCTATCCAGCTGTTTTCATCCGTTATTAATTACTACAATAATAGGAAAACATGAAAACAAAACAAAACCGACAACATCGCTAGGTAAGACTAATGTAAATCAGCTTCCAGCTGTTTAAATTTCCGAGCTCGTAATTTCGTGGCGCCTAATATACTACATGTCTGATGTATAACTTCTTTGTGTTCTGACGAAGTGGTTTAAGACGAAAGTCAATCTATATTGTTTTAATATTGCACAGCTGATTAAAAGAAGGGTTGCAACAATGATGATACGGATACGATTTTTATTGTAAGAGTGCTATTATATTATTCTATTTTGAATATACATTTGAATATTGTTTAATATGAACATTGGTCAATCATCTAACTATAAATTATCAATCAAGGTAAATTGCAATGATAGCATATTGTGATTTTTTTAATAACTAACCGTAGCAACGCCTTTACTTTGCGATGTATGAAACTCCCACAGTTTCTAGTTTAAAAAAATGCGCTAGTAGCCTACAGTTTTTCAGGGAGTACAATAAATAGGCCTACCACGCATGTTTTGAACACTAGGCGGATTAAGCAATAAAAGTTGTTACATCAAAACTGCACAAAAATTGCATTGTTTATGGGGCTATCAGTTTTCTGTCACTTATAGGGGGCCTGCGAACCGGGATTATTTCCTACCCAAGGTCCAAACATTCCATGGGCAATAGGGTGCAACTCTAAAATTTCGAATGTTAATTTGACGAAGATTTGGCAAGTATAACATCAGATTGTTACAAAATATTACCAAACCTACATCAGTTGAAATCAATTACTATTTTTGAAGATAAAATATTTTATTTTCGAATGCACTTATACAGATAATTGAAACCAATATTGGCAATAAAACAATTTATTGGATTGGAGGATTGCCAGCACACTTTTAAGTAAAATAATTTTCTGTATAAAACAATTCATAAATGTGAGCAGATGAAATAAATGAATATGATAGCAGTGTTTTGAGTTAGCTTCTTTTGAAACGAATCGAAATAATATTGCCAACAGCCTGCTTTGTTTAGGCCTACCTTTTAAATTTACGAAGTGCAATCAAAGTGCTTTTTGAAAAACTCATATTTGTTTTATTTTGTGATATTTAAATTTAATAAACATGATCTATGTACACAAAGGTATGCACTACGTCGAGATAGGAAACTCCGTGCGAAGTTGGAATTCATATTAGTGGTAAATGCTGTACTAAAAACTAAACAAATGTTTGTTGTGTGTAGGAAACTATTTTTATAACAATTTTAGGCTACTTTTGAACGCATATATTTTATTTCACTGAGTGTTTTCAAGGTAAGCTCAGCGATTTTTACGAGTTCAACCGATGGAAAACAAGGATTAGTTACAGCTTTTTTTGTTGCTAATTTAGGAAGTGAAAATTTACCGTATTCAGCTTCGTGTTTAGGCACGCGCCGTCTGTTTCGTTAGGTGGGACTTGGCGGTGAGACATACGATCGACCGTGCCGCTGGATTTCAGAAAACTCATAAGTATTATTATAATTAAGAGGATTATTATATAAACTGGCTTATTGAAAGCCAATAGAGTGAACTTCACCAACTTAATCTAAGAATGTCACCTGATTAAATTAAATGAATACGGTAACAGATGTTTTGGCTCTTCTAAATTGTAATACTGAACGTCTTCTGTTTTGTTTACCTTTTAAAATTACGAAATGTAAACAATGTTGTTTTATAAAATATATATTTTATGTGTTTTGTTATATTTAAAGTGAATTAACTTTATCTTTGTACACAAAGGTTTGCACTACGTACATATTCCTGCAAAGTTTCGTGTGATTCCCATCAATGATAAAGGCTGTAGCCTTGTCTAAAAATGTTTTTTGTGCGTAGGAAACTACATTTCTACATTTCTAACTTTTTTAGGCTACTTTTGAACGCATATATTTTGCTTCACTGAGGGTTTTTAAAGTAAGTTTGGTGAATTTTAGTGCTTATTGACCCATTTAAACTGATTGAAAACTATTTCCGAATTAATTATGGCCTGTTTGTGCCCTTTTGAGAAGTGAAAATTGGCCGAATTCTGCTTCGTGTCTATATAGGCACGCGTCGTCTGCTTGGTTGGGTGGGACTTGGCGACGTGACACGACCGTGCCACTGGATTTTATTGTCAAAAGGTTTGTTTAATAATTATAATTAGAACGAAACTAAATCAGGTGATAAAATCGTAATCGTATCGTGTAATTGTATCATCGGTATGATAGCAATTTCAATCGCAATATCGAAATTTCCACATCGATATAATAACGGTGGAGACGGATAACGAAGTTTCGCCGGGCGGAAGAGGGGGGTGCAAACATCTCTCTTGCCCATAGCGCGTCACATACAAACCGCGGGCCTGGGTGGGCATTGAATATAACTTATTTTATTTAATGCGGTGGGTGGGTAGTAAAAAGTTGTAGGCCTATTGAAAATGGCTGACTTCTTAACTTATGCTTAAAGCTGAAGGTCAGTTACCAAGTTTATGTTGTGAGGTAGAAATGTAAGTTATCCTAACTCAGGTATATAAGATTATTTATTTCATGTAAAATGACTAAAACAACAATTTAAATTAGTTAGTTACATAAAAAACTTTTGAGTAAGCAAGGCCTATTCCATGTGATGTTTTTAACTCTCCCTGAACCTGAAAATTTAAAATATTTTTTAACTAGGACTAAGTTTTTACCTAGGCTTATTAATTATAGGTTTATTAATTTTTATAAGTTGTCCCTACATAGCCTAAATAAGTTAGAACCCAAAAACCTTCTTCAGGTCGCCGTCGCAGAAACATGAGATAAATGGAATTCTTGCATGACATTTACACAAAAACATTTGAAACGGTACAATTAAAGGCATTTAAATTATTCGACCCTGCATTTTGATGATGCACTAACTTAATTAAGCTAAATGCACTCCTCATACAATCCATGTAAAAGACATAAAAGCTATAACTATTGTTATTTATCAATGACAATAAATATTACTGTATTGTAACGACCCGCCCCTATCAATAATCTATTATTTATAATCAATCAATATTTTCAATAATATCAGTCAATATTTTATCGTTAATCAATTTTCATTAAATATTTTATTCCATGTTAAGTCATAATAAGTCAGACCATTGTAAATAATGTTAAAAGTCAAAGACTTCCTTTTTTCCAATTTTAATCAAGATTCCACCATGAATGTAATAGTTTAGTTGTTACAAAGTGTGTCGCAGTAGAAGCGAGGAGTGCTGACTGCTGATGCAGCAGCCTCAGCACTGCTGGCCAGAGGTCAGTCGAGTCGAGTGGAGGAGTCGAGTCTTGGAGAGTGAGACGAGTGGATAGGTCTTACAGTAAACATGTAAACTTTTATTAACTTATTTTAAATTGTATTTTATATCCTATTTTATCCAGTATCAGTTTTCAGTTTTTTTTTATGTTAAGTCATTATTTTCTTTGTCAAATGGATTGTGGTATTTTGTGTTCAACCGTTAAATTTTAATAAACTATGTATTTTGTACGGAAGCGTGGTCATGAGTTATTTATTTTGGTCCCGGTGCCGACTCATCGGGTGGTGGCAGCGAATTTCGGCTACTGAAAATATCCCCAACACCTCGGCGAACGTTACAAGTGGTGGCAGCGGTGGGATTTTTCGCAACTTTGAAGTGCGTATTGGATTTACCAAATGGACTACTGCGCCTCTGATGGAAAACACGCAAGTATTAAACAAATGACTAAATGACTGTTAAATGACTTATTAGTGTTTTCAAGTAAAGCAACGCAATTTTGTGAATCAATTTCAATGATTTTTCAAGAGACAAAGTGACTAGCGATGAAGATGAACTTAGATAAAAACTTTTATTGAGTGAGGTCGCCATTTTGAGTTTTGATGCAAGAACGGAAGAAGAGAACGCCATGACACCCGCACCGGAAACAGCTACATACGTCATCACCAGCGACGTGGACGCAGCCAAGCGGTAGGAAGCGGAACGACAGCCTAGCGGTAGGAAGCGGAACGACGACGGAGTGGCAGGCAGTGGAAGCAGCGGACTCGAGATCGAGATGGCAGTTCTCGTGATATTTGGTGAGCACTTTACAAAACAATGACTTCTCACATACATCCAATGAAGAGATTCTACATTCTATACTAACCCATAGATTATCATTATTATTTTAAGAGTGGCTCAAGGTGCTATGGGAGAAGGGTGAATGCGCCAATGGAAGGAAATGCATTTGTAGTTTTATTTTACGGAAAAGTTGTAAAGTTTAATTGACTTAGATTTTTTGGGACTGGATTTATCCCTGTAAGCATATGCCTTCCATGGTCAGGTCGTCACCTCCAGGGCACTTCGTCCACATTAGTTAAGGATTAACCATTATGATAATGTAAATAAAGAAAATTAATTAAATGAATTTTTGGACATAGGCCGAAGCGTTTTGTACAAGTAGGTGCAAAATAGGGTATCTGGGTAGTGACTTGTTATTTTATCATGTTTTGATTTTTTGTCTTTTATATATATAGGGTTTTCAGCTGATTATTTTATTATAGTTATATTTTAGTTATTTATGGAAGATAAATCCCCTTTATGAAGATATTATTTTGACATATGACTTTTTTGAACGGTTTGATTTTTTATTTGTCTGTTAGGAGTTTATGAATATTTTATGTGAGAAGATATTAACAATATTGGTACCCCTCTAAGTATTATATGAAATAGGTATTATATGAAAATAACTAGAGTATTTTCATTGAAAATGGCTGGAATTACGATAGATGGAAATGAAGTTGAACTTCAGGATGCTTTTGATGCCCTGTCAACTAAAGTTAAGACTTTACAAGAGACTCTTGATGAAACCCTTGCAAAGCAAGATCAGTTTGATAAGACCAACCTCAACGCAAGTAGGATGGATGAAACAATAGCTGGCCCCCTTCAAGCAGCTCAACGACCTTACTTTGACTTGGTTTCAAGCATTCCGAGTTATGATGGAGAAAAAGCTGATATGGTCATTCCCTTCTTCGAACACATCGATGGAGTAGCGGACCTAAGTGGATGGTCTGACGCTCAGAAGCTTCAAGTTATTAAGCTCAAGCTTACTGGGAGCGCTTTACAGTTTGTGAAATATGATGAAAAATGTAAGAACGCTTTGACTTCAGAGGAACTTCGAGCAGCAGTAGTTGAGAGGTTTGGTGACAACCTTCCTGATCATTACTATTTTGAACAACTAGCAAACATAAGACAGAATAAAGGAGAAACTATTGAAAAGTTTGCTGATAGAGTCAAACGTATTTGCGACAAGACGGTTAGAAACACTAAGAACGCAGACGTTAACAAGGCTCTGAGAGAGGAAGCTGATAGACGAGCCATGGAGGCCTTCGTCAGAGGCTTATTCGGGGAGATAGGCCGACAAACAAGAATCAAATTTCCCAAGACATATAAGGAAGCAGTCACTGTTGCTATCGCTTTGAAGAACTTGGAAGCCAGACCAAGTGGTGAGGAAGACAGCAGACCGAGAAGAGTATTCCAAATGAAGAGCCAACAGGCATGCTACTCTTGCAACAAGACCGGTCACATTGCTAGAGATTGTCGTAGTAGTTCTCAAGCTTCGGCTCATCACCGAGAACCGAGACCAAGAGACTTTTACTGTGGATATTGCAAACGGAGAGGTCACACAGAAGATTTCTGCAGAGAAAAGCAGTCAGTAAATTCTCGTGGTAGTTTAAACAACACGGCAAGAGGAAACCAATGGAGAAGAAGTGGAGAGGGCAACAGCCGCAACAACGGACAGGATAGAACCAGGAATGGATCTGAGGAACAAAGCAGACATCCGGTAAACTTCAGCGGGGCTTCCAGGAGCGCCGCTGGAAACCCCAACAACAACTAAATCTGAATAAATTCGGATCTAGACAGGCGAAGAGATCAAGAGTCGTATCCATTTTTAACAATTGTGAACTAGTTGTGAAAGGCACAGTAGGAGGTGTCTCTGGTTTGTTGATTGTCGATACAGGTGCTCAAGTATCACTAATAGACAGAAGGGCAGCCCAAGAACCTTTCACACCAACCAGTGTCAGAATAAAAGGAATCACAGGAACCGCATTGAACATTTACGGGGAAGTGAAAGAGACTTTAGAAATTGGCAATATGAAGTTCACATGCACCTTTGTTGTTGCAGACCTACCAGATAATTCTGTAGCAATACTAGGGTACGATATCCTCAGGTGGAGAAGAGCTGTCGTTGACCTCGAGATGAATACGCTCTCTATGATGGGAAGGGTAGTTGCAGAACTCTTCAATAAGAGAAGTGGTTTCGACGGGTTTAGTCTGAGCGGACTTGGACAGGTAGTCTCGTCCTCGAAACAACCAGATGCCGTTGAAAGTTCAACGAATGCTCAAACTCAACGGACATTATCAGATAACATAATGGCTTATTGTAGAACAAATACAACTGTGCCTGCAAGATCAGAAATGCTAGTCCGAATGAAGATCAGCAAAAACAAGAGAGATCAAATTCGAACCTTGGAAGATAAAATAATGATTACAGAACCAGCATTTTTAAAGATTCATGGAGTATATGCAGCAAGGAGTTTAACCAAAATTAACAATGGACTTTGTTGGACTAAAGTTGTTAACACCAGTAACAAAGATTTGATAATATACAAAAATACCTTAATTTGTTATTTGCAAGAACCTCTTGAAGAAATTTCCCAAAAGACAACTTCAAACATTTTATTAGCAAAAGTTGAAGAAGATAAGTTTGATCAGAAAATTGAAGAGAAGTTGGAACATTTGACCCAAGATGAGAAATCCAAAATTAAAGAAGTGTTGTTTAAGTATAAAGAATTGTTCAATCTTGGAAGTATGGGACATCTTGGATGTACTTCCAGGGTGATGCATAAAATTAATACAGGAGACCACCCTCCAATAAACAAAAGACCCTATCGAGTTCCCCAGTCTCAAAGGCAGATTTTGCAAGATCTAATTCAAGAACAAATGGATAAAGGTATAATCGTACCTAGTACGTCACCATGGTCAGCGCCGGTAGTGATAGTCCCAAAGAAAGCTGGATCTGATGGTGTTGTTACCTACAGAATGTGCATTGATTTTAGAGAATTGAACAAATGTACCGTACCAGAAGTCTACCCAATACCAGATATCCATGAAACCCTTGACTCACTCGGAGGAAGCAAATACTTCACAGCTCTTGACATGAATTCCGGATTCTTTCAAGTTAAAATGCATCCTGATAGCCAGGAAAAAACTGGATTTTGTACTCCAGATGGACATTGGGAGTACACACGAATGCCAATGGGTCTCATAAATTCTGCAGCAGTTTTCCAGAGACTAGTTGACGCCACTTTGGTAGGCCTGAAAGGAAAGGCATGCCTACCTTACATGGATGACATCTTGATATACAGCCCTAGCATCGAACAACATGCCAAGGATCTGTCAGACGTTTTGGAAAGATTTAAGGAAGTAAATCTTAGCGTTCAGTTAAAGAAGTGTCAAATCGCCAAACCAGAAATTAACTTTCTTGGCCATGTAGTAACTAAGGAAGGAGTAAAACCCTGCCCAAAGAAGATTGAAGCAGTCAAAAATTTCCCCAGACCCAAAAATGAAAAAGAAATTAGAGGATTTATTGGCTTATGTAGTTATTATCGCAGACATGTACAAAATTTTGCAAACATCGCAAAACCACTCACCAAGTTAATCAAAAAGGATCAAAAGTTCGAATGGACCGAAGACTGTAAAACAGCCTTTCAGACACTCAAAGAAAAATTGATATCTGAACCTCTTTTGATCTATCCAGACTTTTCAAAAAACTTTGTGCTTAGCACAGATGCATCTAATGTAGCAATTGGAGCTGTCCTTGGACAGGAGATCAATGGGGTTGAACACCCTATTGCATATGCCAGTAGACAACTAAATTCAGCGGAGCAAAATTACAGTGTCACTGAACGTGAATTATTAGCAGTTGTGTGGGCAGTTAAATATTTCAGATGCTATTTGTATGGCAGATCTTTCTCCTTGTACACTGACCATAGTGCCATAAAGTGGCTCTTGTCATTAAAGGACCCATCAAGCAGACTTACTAGATGGTCACTCAAATTAGCAGAGTATGATTACAAAGTATTTCACAAACCAGGAGTAAAGAACACCAATGCAGACTGCCTGAGCAGAGTAGTATACAAGAATGTGCGTGAAAACTTACCATTGCTAGATTTGGACACCATAAAGGAGAAACAAAATTTAGATGAAGAATGTAAAAATCTCAGAAGATACCCAAATTTCAAGATGAGCCCAGATGGAATAATATATTTCAAAAAAGGATAAAAGAAATTAATCGTTATCCCCACAGCTTTAAGACACAAGGTCATACAACTTCGTCACAACTTACCGACAGCAGGACATGGAGGTATCAAGAAAACAATTTTGAGAATACAAGAAAAATTCTATTGGCCAAAGATGAAAACAGATGTAACAGCATTCATTCGATCATGTGACTCATGTAACAAGAGATCCAACTATGGGAAAAAGATAGCACCCTTAGGAGAATTTGAGGAGAGTACGGAATTTGGCTACAGATGGTCGTGTGATATTGTTGGACCCCTTCCACTATCATTTTCTAAAAATAAGTACATTCTTACGATCATTGATCACTTCACAAGATACGGAGAGTTTGTAGCTCTACCAGACCAAACGTCAGAGACTATAGCCCAGGCGCTAGTACACAGAGTCATATGTAAGTTTGGAGTACCATGCGAGCTCCTTACAGACCAAGGAAAAAATTTCACTTCAGACTTAATCAAGCACATATGCAAACTTCTACAAATTAAAAGGATACAGACAACTGCTTATCATCCTATGAGCAACGGAAGAACCGAAAGAGTCCACAGGACCATCCCCAAGATGCTTAGCCATTTTGTGAATAAAAGTCAGACAGACTGGGATGAGTACCTGCCTCTTGTGAACATGGCGTACAACTCTCAGGTGCACCAATCCACCGGATTCACGCCATACGAGATGGTTTACGGCACAGAAATGAAGACCCCAATGGAAGCCAACCTAAAAATTTCCGATGACACAGAAATGTACAGTGACTATGTAGAAGACCTGAGGTCGAGGCTACAAAGAGTCAGAGAAATCTCTCAAGAATGCCAAACCAAGGCTAGAGGAAAACAGAAAAAGCAGTATGACAAAAAAGCAACGTCAAGAGAATACCGACCTGGACAGTCTGTATATCTCCTCGTACCTCAGATCAAGAAGGGCAGAGTAAAGAAACTCTCTAGGCTTTGGAAAGGTCCTTACAAGATCGTGAAAGTAAAGTCAAGTTTAAACGTAGTCCTAAGAATCAGAGGACGCGACGTCACAGTTCATGTAAACAGAATAAAACCTGTAGTACACAAAGAGATTGAGCCGAGCAATAGTGAAGCAGATGCTATCGATTTGCTTGAAGATGACCTTTCACAAACTGAAGAACAGGCCAACGAGGAGGAACCTGATCAACCAGAAGAAGCAGTAGAGCAAACTGGGTTAGAGGTTACCCCGGCAACGCCACTTCAAGGTCATTCAAGACCCGTAAGAGAAAGAAGAGTTCCCACAAGGTTCAGGGACTTTGAGTTGTAAAAGTTGAAAATTTATGTAGAGAATAAATTATAGTTTAATATAGAAGAATATAGAGGATGTAGTAAATGTAGTTTAAAAGGATTTTTTGAATCAGGCTTGTAAGCAAACATAAGCCGAGAAGCCAAATCATTCTGCCAAGCGTAACCTTGTGGAGAAGCAGGAGATAAAATGTAAACTTCAAGGTTACCCACTCAGAAGCGAGTGTGAAGAGAAAATGTTTAGTGTGTCAGAACCTTACAAAATGATATTGAATTGCATAAAAATTCCCAATGAAACGTTGTATGATTCACAACCAGAAAAGGAGTACTCAGAACTTCTTTTAAATGGATCAGGAATACTAAAGGGTGTATCAAATTGCGATATGTTTGGTAAAGATGTCAGAATATTTTCAAAGTTAAAGGGTAATGTATTTTATAAAAGAAATGTAACTTCTCTCCACATTCCAAAGTTTGATGCCATGTTAAGTTTAAATGAGTCCAAACTAATGTCCTTAGATAGTAACTTAACTTTTGAGACTCTGAACAAACTCAAAAGTAGTCTAGCAGATGATACAGTCGACATTAAACTCGATCATCTTCTTAATGCTTTGAATAGCGAGTTCAATGATAGCGAATTATATGTTCATGTAAAAGCAAATATAGGAACTTATCTTTTTATGTTTATTGTTTTTGTTGTGATTTGTGTACTGTTCGTAGTTTTTATTTGTCACAGGAACAAAATGAGGTCCTGCTGTATCACGGAGACACAAGCCGCCCACACGCAGAGTACCGGCCCAGGAACTGTACGAGCCGCAGAAGGATCTCCCCTTGCTGAAATACTCCAGGAGACTTCTTTTGCAGGATTTCAATCACCAAGCCCGTAAGGATTGAACTGTATCAAAACACTGTGGTGAGAAATTGTGTTAGTGCTCAGAACTTAATCAGTTAGACTTTTAGGGCCCTACTCTGTGTGGTAAAAGTGCTGTGTACTCAAGTTTATTATGTAACTTCTTAATAGCAATGTGAAAGAACCTTTTATATGATATTCTTATGTTACTTTTCAGTTATTTGTTTTGCTTATGGTATCATTATTAATATGTTATTTGTCAATTGTCATCGTCAATATATGGTGTTAAAATGTTATTTTAGATACTTTTATAATACAAAGTAGATTAATTGTAAATTATATGTTCAATGTGAGAAAGTAATAACTTTGATGAAATGTTAAGCTTAAAGATGTGCCCTTGCTTAAGGATATGACACATCTTTCCCATGAGACGGGGTGATGTAACGACCCGCCCCTATCAATAATCTATTATTTATAATCAATCAATATTTTCAATAATATCAGTCAATATTTTATCGTTAATCAATTTTCATTAAATATTTTATTCCATGTTAAGTCATAACAAGTCAGACCATTGTAAATAATGTTAAAAGTCAAAGACTTCCTTTTTTCCAATTTTAATCAAGATTCAACCATGAATGTAATAGTTTAGTTGTTACAAAGTGTGTCGCAGTAGAAGCGAGGAGTGCTGACTGCTGATGCAGCAGCCTCAGCACTGCTGGCCAGAGGTCAGTCGAGTCGAGTGGAGGAGTCGAGTCTTGGAGAGTGAGACGAGTGGATAGGTCTTACAGTAAACATGTAAACTTTTATTAACTTATTTTAAATTGTATTTTATATCCTATTTTATCCAGTATCAGTTTTCAGTTTTTTTATGTTAAGTCATTATTTTCTTTGTCAAATGGATTGTGGTATTTTGTGTTCAACCGTTAAATCCTATACTCTTATACGAGCAATGTTTGCTTGTTTGCTTGCTTGCTTGCTTGCACAATTATCTCAAAAACGGCTCCGACGATTTCCTTCAAATTTTGGAATATGGGGGTTTTGGCCACCAGAAATCGATTGGAGCTGGTCCCATAGCTGGGAAAAATCCGGTTTTCGCGCTAGAGCCCTTCAAAGATCCCATGTTATCCTTATGGAAATTTTTTAACTGAACAAAAATCAGCTGATAACTGTAGATAAAATAAACCAATGTGTTACATCTTTAACCTGTGGTTTTAGGAAAATCATACCAATGTGCAGCAAACCTTCCGCCTGGCGAGTGAGCGGAGCGAACGAGCTTTGTGTGAGAAACGAAAGTAATAATTTTACCGAGCTTAAGCTCGGTCCCCCTGGTACTTTTAATAAACTATGTATTTTGTACGGAAGCGTGGTCATGAGTTATTTATTTTGGTCCCGGTGCCGACTCATCGGGTGGTGGCAGCGAATTTCGGCTACTGAAAATATCCCCAACACCTCGGCGAACGTTACAGTATTATTATATACACAGTGATGTGGCGTATTCATTTGTGGGAACACTCTTTGTTTTGGAAGAGATACCTATGGTGCCAAATAGTCTAATATTTAACACGAAAAACAATAGATAACGCTCGGCAATAAAACGGAAACACAATATTGGACTGAGACAAAAATAAATTTCATTAATGTAGTGTTACGGTATACAAACCCTAACCCCGGAAACAAATAATAAGCATCCTAGGCTACCTAGTTTAATTGAGATTCTAAACCAAATTAAACTATTGTGTGAAAATTTAAATAGCTGTTGTTGCCAGTCGCGTAGTTGTGCTTACAGCGCCAGGGTGGCTCACGTCAGGGGGGATAATAATTATATATAGGGGGTTTTTCTTCACAGACATAACTCAATGACGGCTGGATGTATTTTGACGTTTAAGATATCAAATTGAAATAAATGGTTTGTAGATTTGCCATTATGTCTAGGGATTTTGAAACATCGCATCACTTAAGTACAGTAAAATGCTGAACTTTCAGACCTGTGGCTCTATCTGAAGCCCCACAGACATCCAGCGGATTATTTAAGATTTTAATGGGGATTAAATTTACTGTGCTGCGCTCTGTCGTTAACCTTACAAACTGTTTGAAGCGGGTAGTAATTTTTTATACCAGACTTAAGTTAGCTTAATAAACAACTGTTCATATATAATTGTACTTTAAAATATAAGAAAGTTTAGCATGAACCAACGTTGACAGATAGAGCCACAGTTCCGAAAGTTCAGCATTTTACTGTACTTAAGTGATGTGCTGTTTCAAAATCCTGAAACATATTGGCAAATCTACAAATTATTTCAATTTGATATCTTAAACGTCAAAATACGTCCAGCCGTCATTGAGTTATGTCTGTGAAGAAAAACCCCCTATATATAATTATTATCCCCCCTGACGTGAGCCACCCTGGCGCTGTAAGCACAACTACGCGACTGGCAACAACAGCTGTTTAAATTTTCACACAATAGTTTAATTTGGTTTAGAAGCTCAATTAAACTAGGTAGCCTAGGATGCTTATTATTTGTTTCCGGGGTTAGGGTTTGTAAACCGTAACACTACATTAATGAAATTTATTTTTGTCTCAGTCCAATATTGTGTTTCCGTTTTATTGCCGAGCGTTATCTATTGTTTTTCATGTTAAATATTTTAGACTATTTGGCACCGTAGGTATCTCTTCCAAAACAAAGAGTGTTCCCACAAATGAATACGCCACATCACTGTGTATATAATAATACAGTAATATTTATTGTGTTGTCATTGGTAAATAACAATAGTTATAGCTTTTATAACTGAAGTATAGATTGTATAAGGAGTAAATTTAGCTTAATTAGTGCATCATCAAAATGCAGTGTCGAATAATTTACAGGCATTTAATTATACAGTTTCAAATGTGTTTTGTGTAAATGTCATTCAAGAATTCCATTTGTCTCATGTTTCTACGACGACGACCTGAAGAAGGTTTTTGGGTTCTAACTTATTTAGGCTAGGTAGGGACAACTTATAAACCTAATAACCTAAATAGGACTTAGGTACGTAAGTCCTAAACCGACGTACATTTGATAGTCTTAGTTACGAAAGTATGAGTCGGGTTAGATTCATTTTCAGATGAAAGTGTCTAGTAGTCTATAATCTAATACCCCCCGTCGCAGCAGACCTGCGTACTCAGCGAATTTCCAAATTAGTAATATTAATTTTGACCAGCTAAACATGTAAACAAAATTTCATCACGTGCTCATAAGTAGGGAAATAAATTAATGTCTATTCTCCTTAAGATAATTATAGGGAAAGAGTATGCAGGTATGCTGCCATGGGGGACACTAAAAGTAGGTTTTTAGCATAGAAAAAATTTATTTCGACCATATAAAGCCATATAGTAAGTTTCATCAATATCTGTCCATAAATAAAAGGGTTTGCCTATTCTCCATAAGATTAACATGGGGAAAGAGTATGCAGGTTTGCTGCCATGATAAGTAAAAAAACCGAGATTTTTTACCTTAAATGGATGAATCTCAAGAAAATGAAGCTAAATACCAAGTTTCATACAAAAATATTGGTTAATAAGTGAAATATTAACACATCATTATCCTCCATAAGTAGTGGGGAATGGGGGCTTTTGGAACAGTTCAAGGTCACCCGAGCGATGACGTCATCGATGACGTCATCGAGGTCAATGACCTCATCGATGACGTCATCGATTGCGTCATCGATGACGTCATCACCAATGACGTCATTTCGATGACGTCATACCCATGACGTCACAGAAATGACGTGCTGATGACGTCATCACCCCTTACGTCATCAAAATGACGTCACCGACGCCACTAAGGTCAAGGTCATGCCGAAACTTAAAATTTTTTGGCACTTTTGCCGTTTCTCGCACTACGCTCCGAGTTTCAGTCCGAGTCCCCGTGACCTTGACCACTTGGAGCGAATTTTCGACGAGAAACGGCAAAAGTGCCAAGTTAAACTCGAGTTTCTGACATGACTCAGCCTAAATGGGCAATCGGTTATCCCTCAGGTGACCTTGAACCAGCACAACACCAACAATTTCATATTACTGTGACCTTGAAAACCTAACAACGGAGCGCCGACACCGATGCGCAGCCCACGACAGCCACCGAGTGACTGACTGTCAGGCTCTGTGTACTCTAGGTATATCGGCTTGAGAGACTAAGACTCCAAACTGTCAGGAATGGGGGTAACTAACTGAATTTTGTAAGGAAAAGTCATTTCATCCAATATTTTAAACAAATCTTCATCAGTAAAACTTAGGGTGTCCGCGCAACAGTTTGCGCCACTTAGCCAAAGTCGAAACCCTCTTAACTTTGAGCGGTGGACAGTGAGCAACTAATAAAGCCTTAACACGGCTAAGTTTCTTACCTAAAGTGTCCTGCGACATGGCTTTACCTCACAAAAGTCCGCACAATACTGAGAGACTGCTTGTAGCGCATGAGTCAAGGGAAAAGAGGTGGGGGAAACAGCAGGAGTGGGGGAAGGTCACAGTGGTGGGGGAAGGTGAGGTGGTACGCTGGAGTATCGCATCACTTTACCATGAGCTGTCCTACAGTCAACACACTGTTCTATTGGCCCGAGTTGGCACTAGAAGAAACATTTCTGTACAGCTTAGGCTGTGAGAACCGAGGAAGCAAAGTCAAAGTGGAAATTGTGTTAAACTCCAAGATGAAGAGTCTCCTAAATAAACTAATTGTATCCCTGCAATCCCCTATAACTTTAGAGAAATACCACTTCATTAAGCGACACCTTATACTTTGGCAAAACGAAGTGGAAATGGAAAAGATTACAGTAAAATTAATTTAACTTAAAACTTGGACTGGACACTCATGGCGATACTACGTGGCGTGCAAACGCCACCCTAAACATTACAAGTTAGGTTATTAAGCACCTCTGGTACGATAACCGATGTGCTAGAGTTAAAGTGTGATGACCTTGAGTCAAAACACTGAAATACTACAAGTCGATATCGTCCCAGAGTTAAAGTGTAGTGACCCACATTCAGAACTTGTAAAATTACTTACATATAGAGAGCTAGAGAACAGCGAGACGCACCGCATGGAAGCCGGAGACATACTGGCGAAGCGGTGTTGTGCAGCCTAGGGACCCAGTTGTGGTGGGGGTATAGCCAACACTTAGAGTACAAGTGTTGTGGGTGACCTTGACCCACTTAACTTACCTGACCCCCCCCCCGACAAAAAGTGCGAGCCCCCCCCCCGACAAAAAGTGCGACCCCCCCCCCACCCCCACCCCCACCCCCACCCCCACCCCCTCCCCCACCCCTGATATCCTGGGCGTGGCAGCCCCGGTGGGGATATAAGGGGGCCCGGCCAGAGCCGGCTCGCAGTCCGCTCCCGCGCGTTGAACGTGAACGATCGGGACGGACCGCCATAGGCATCACTAAACATTGAATGGCGCCTTCAGTGTTTAGCGAAGTCTACTCTAACTTTAAGACTTGTATTAGTTGTAAGATATTGCGCTTGCGTTTGGGTATTGCGAATTGTTTTATATGAGAGTGTTTTACTTGTACCCTATGTCTCCTGTGTGTCTTTTATCCTTTGTGTCTTGTTTGTTATATGTGCTTGTTCCAGCATTGACTACGTTGAGTTCAATTGTGTGTTATATGTTTCTAAAGTGTATACGCTTGTTTTAGCAATCCCCCCTTGAGCTTTTTCAATGCTCAAAGTAAATTGTAACGTCAGGGAACGGGAGTAGGCCCCCGTGTAAAGCCACTTTTAATAATTGGTAGGCTCCTGCCAGGCATGCAAAAGGTTGCGGATGGCATTTGGGAGCATGTCCGTTTGTACGCTGGCAAGCAAAAGGTTGTGGCGGCCTCTGCACTCGGACCGAGGACGTAAGCCACTAGGGTGTCCTCAGTATGTTTCCCTTCTGGAAACTCAAAATTATGTAAATGAATCTTTGTTAGCTATTTGTGTTTTTAGTCCCCAAGGCCCCCGAACATTCGTGATTCGCCATGGATGTACGGGGGCCGAAATTTTTTAATGTCCGTGTGGCCTTGACCCACAAAGACTTGTAAAAATTGAATGCATTGCTAAATTAAAAATATTAAAGATAGGTTACGGGAGTAGGCCCTCGTGTAAAGCCTATTTTAATTATCGGTAGGCTCCTGCCAGGCATGCAAAAGGTTGCGGATGGCATTTGGGAGCATGTCCGTTTGTACGCTGGCATGCAAAAGGTTGCGGCGGCCTCTGCACTCGGACGAGGACGTAAGCCACTAGGGTGTCCTCAGTTTGTTTCCTTCTGGAAACTCAAAATTATGTAAATAAATCTTTGTTAGCTACTGAAAAGACAATGCAGTAAATGTTTACAAGTCTTGCGTGGCGAAGGGTACACGACATTGGATGTTGCCTTGTTGTCATAGTTGGGTCTCTTTGGAGGCTACAGCGATGACAACCCAAGTGCCCCACACCCCCATAGGGGGTGTGGGGCTTAATTTTATTAAATTTTTTTCGTGACCTTGACCTAAATATATAAAAGTTTTCAAAATCTTTAACATTCATGTTTTTTTAACACAGTAAATATATTAAGGTCTTTGAAAATTCTCAACAGTTAGGCTTTATTAACACACAAGTCTGGCGTTGACCATAGTTGTCTCTTCGGAGACCACAACGATGGCAACATAAGAAAATGTTTACATTTTTTTAAAATTAACCCCCCCCTCCCCCACCCCCTCCCCCACCCCCTCCCCCACCCCCTCCCCCTCCCTTTAAACTTTTTTTTCGAAAAAATTTTTGACCTTGACCAAAAAGTTTTTTGCTCCGGACGAGAAGTGACCCCCCCCCCAGGGTGGGGTCGCCCTTGGCTGGTGGGGATATAAGGCGGTCAGGTTGCAAGCACTTCTCATTCACGCTCCACCTTTCGTTGGAAGTGGCTGTCCAGGAGCTCATTCTTAAGAAGACCGGTGACCAAAAATGTCTCGTCGTATACCTTATAAACCTTCGTACTATAATCTGATTGGTATTAATAGTATTACAGACAATGAGAAAAAATTGTATAAAAAATTTTGTTGTTTACTTGACAGAACGCGAAAACTACCGCCAAATACTTTTACCTACAAGCTACCCCTGATAGACAAGGATGATGTAAGCAAACTATCATCAATTCAACTAAAATTGGTGGAAGAAAAATTCTTGTTTGTGTGAGAGAAGTGTTTCATAATGAATATTCAAAAAGATTGGCTTTTGACTTTATTAAGGAACATGCAGGACGTGAAACAAAACAGTATCCAGGATTATATTATTTATATCTTTTTGAGAATGGAGCAAGTGTAACGGTAGAAATAAGCATCAAACTAATGTAATTCTCCCAACCAAGTGTTAAACTAGGACTTGAACTTGGACTTGATTGAGGTTTTGTAGAACAGAGCGGGGGATAGATCACTTTGCGTCAATGGACTAGCATGCTGCTTAGTGGTTTATCCCCCGCTCAAAGGGTATCTTTACACGACCTTGACCCGCATAAATGCATAGTTTGTGGGAGTATAACAAGGGCAAACCAATTGGATGGATACACCACTTCTATACCATGGCTCCATCGCAACAGAATTCTTTCTATTCTGGAGGTAATACCGGTGATATTTCACCTTTGTAAGAAATTAAAACAAAAAAAATGTGAGCGGGGGATAGAGCACTTTGTAGTAATTGATGCTGCTTAGTGCTCTATCCCCGCTGAAAATAATAATTCCAAATGACCTTGACCCACATAAACTTGCTCAAACAGACATCTTTGAAAAAACTTGTACAAAGTAGCGGATTTAGAGCAAACATCATTGGTTTATCAAGCCTGTTGAAGAATGTATTGAAAATGGGTGTTTAAAAGCCAAATCTACTACATGATTGATAAACCGGATGTATATGACGTCACCTTCCCCCACCCTTCAACCTCGGGTATAAAGGGACCCGGTTGAGCGCACTGCTCATTATTGCGTGGACATTCACCGAGTGCACACTCAAAGCCAAACTGTAAAAAAATGGCTCTTTGCGATATTTGTGGTGAGTTTTTCCAAGACGAAGATATCTTTGTTTTACACCGAGAATTGCATCATGAAGAGGACAGAAAAGAAGAGATTGTTGTAAGTGAAGAAGACTTGGATGCGTTTGATCGGTTATTGGAAAACTACCAGAAGCAGATGGACGACTGTGATAGCTATCTACAGTTACACCGAGAATTGCATCGTGAAGAGGACAGAAAAGAAGAGATTGTAGTAAGTGAAGAAGACTTGGATGCGATTGATCGGTTTTTGGAAAAACCTCAGAAGCAGAAGGAGGACTGGGCTAGCTATTTACAGTCAATGCAAAGAAGAAGACCAAGTGTTATTCAATTTGCCGGAGCTGGACCATCTACAGCTGGAGGATTTATTGAAAAGGAAATGGAAGAAAAAAAAGTGGAAGATGTAAAACAACTGCGTACCCAAGAAGAGGATATGGAAGAAGAGGATACAGAAGAAGTGGAAGATATAAGACAACTGCGCACCACAGCCTTGCCAGGACCAGTTGTAACTCATTTCAAAATTAATAATGTTCAATTGGAATTGGAAAACTTTATAACCCAAGCTAAAAATCTAGTTGTAAAAACATTGATGGAAGAATTGGCAAGATTGAACTTTATTAAATTTGGATTGGTGTTGGAGGCTATGTTTACTAATACCGATGGTGAAAACTCACCGAGAGCATTCATTGCTAAAAACCGAACCCTTACAACCACATCTGATATCAACGAAATCTTAGAAGAATGTTTGGTTGAACTGCTAGTGAAACTTCAAGAACATGAAGGAAGAGGATCCGGCTGGACGCTATCATCGATTGAAGGTATGGATGTGAGGGTTCACAAGCATGGATATGGTATGAGGGGTAGCAGCTTTATCCCTCTACCAAAGGTGATCCGAGATACAAGATCATGTATCAATGTGAAAAATGAGGATAATGAATGTTTCCGGTATGCAATGTTAGCAAAATATGTGGAACCTAATGCCTGTAGACCTAGCATAGCATACGAAGCTGTTCAACACCGCTATAACTTCCAAGGTATGTCGTATCCTGTTAGTCTTAATGATGTTGCTAAATTTGAAAGAAAAAACCCAGGAGTTTCAGTTAATTTGTTTGGTTTAGACGAATCAAATAACGTATACCCGTTACGAGTTACAAAGACTGAACGTCAAAATCATACAGATTTGCTGCTATTGACCAAAGGTGAAATATCACATTATGTTTACATCAAGAACTTTGAAACTTTGGTTGGACGACAAGTGACTAAAAAGAAAATTAGAGTAACAGTGTGTAATAGATGCTTTTGTTTCACAAATAAAGACTTGAGACGTGGAGGGTCGGAGTTGTTGTCGGAACACCAGCGGCTTTGTAATGACAACTATGAAGTGAAGATTAGTCTGCCACCACCATCTAGAGCATTTGTCCAGTTCAATAAAACAGTTCACCAATACCGGATTCCACTAGTTATCTACGCTGACTTTGAATCCACGTTAGTGCCGCAGGAACTTTCGGATGGTGAAGTAACTAGAAGAACCAAATATCAATTGCATCAACCTAACAGTTTTTGCTTATTGGTGAAATCTACTTTACCTGAAGAACAATTGCAAGACTATGGCTTAACATCCACTCCGATACTCTACCGTGGGGAAGAAGCTGCTAAGTATTTTGTAGACCAGTTGTATGACATTGCTGAAAAGGCGGAACGCTTATACGGTAATGTTTTACCCATGAAACCTTTGAACCAAAATCAACAAGAAGAATACATTTCGGCAACAAGATGTTATCTATGCAAGAAGAGCTTCAGTGAAGAAAATCAAAAAGTAAGAGATCATGATCACCTCACAGGGTTATACAGAGGACCTGCTTGTAATTCATGCAATATAAATTACAAACTGCCTCAATTTATTCCTGTCGTGTTACACAATCTTAGCGGCTATGACTCCCACTTCATTATCCCAGAGTTAGGACGAGATGATAGAAAAATCGAAGTATTAGCTGAAACATTGGAGAAGTACATCAGTTTTTCTAAAACAGTTGGTAAAATTAAACTTCGCTTCGTAGACTATTATAGATTTATGTCATCTAGTTTGAGCAAATTGTCTGAGAACCTAAGAAGAGAAGATCTAAAAGAAACCAGCAAAATTGTAAACCTGAAGATAAATTGGACTTAGTATTACGAAAAGGAGTTTTCCCCTATGATTATATAACTTCCACAGAAAAGTTTGAAGAAACCAGTCTACCACCGATTGAAGCCTTCAATAGCAAATTAAATGAAAGTGAAATCTCCGTTGAAGACTACAATCATGCGTGTAATGTTTGGAACCAACTAAACATTCAAACTTTAGGGGAATATTCTGATTTTTATATAAAATTGGATGTAACTCTGCTGTGCGATGTGATGGAAGAATTTCGGAACACCTGTTTCTCAGCATACGGATTGGATCCTTTACACTCGTATACATCCCCTGGATTAGCATGGCAAGCTATGCTCAAGTCAACTAACTGCCGATTGGAGCTTCTCACAGACATCGATATGGTCCTCATGATCGAATCAGGTGTACGAGGTGGTTTGACTCAAGCTGTGACAAGACATGTTAAGGCCAACAACAAGTATATCTCCAACTTCGACGAGCAACAACCATCACTCTACCTTGGATATTTTGATGCGAACAACCTCTATGGTTGGGCGATGTCAAATCCACTTCCCTACGCAGACTTCAAGTGGATTGACCCGACCACCATCGGTGACATATCACGGATTCCAAAAGATGGCCAAACAGGCTATATTTTGGACTGTGATTTTGAATATCCAGAATACCTTCACGACCATCATTACGACCTGCCTCTCCTAGCCAAGACTGAAGTTTCACCGACAGGAAGATGGCCCAAGCTGATGATGACCTTGGAGAATAAGAGTCGATATGTGGCACACTACTGGGTAGTTCAACAAGCACTTGAATTGGGCCTACGTATAGTGAAAATTCACAGAGCAATTGAATTCACCCAGTCTTGTTGGTTGAAACCATATATCGATTCCAACACTACAAGAAGAGCTGCAGCGACAACAGCATTTGAAAAGGACTTCTACAAATTAATGAACAACGCCATCTTTGGGAAGACCTTGGAGAACAAGAGAAAACACAAAATTGTAAAATTAGTAAGTGATCCTAGGAAATTGGAAAAATTAGTGCAAAAACCAAATTTCGGAACATCAATGATTATAAACGAAAATCTAGTTGCTGTCAGTATGAATAAAACAACAATAGTGATGGATCGTCCGTTATACATTGGAATGACGATTTTGGATATAAGTAAAACTCTGATGTATGATTTCCATTACAACAAAATGGTTAAACACTATGGAAGAGACAACATTGGAGTTGCATACATGGATACCGACGCGTTTATCTACTGGATAAAGACTTTGGACATGTATGAAGATCTAAGGAGTTTCCCATACAAAGACGACTTTGACTTCTCTGACTATCCGAAGAACCATCCGAATTACAATGAAAAGAATAAAAAAGTAATTGGAAATTTTAAAGATGAAGCAAATGGAATACCTTTGGAGGAAATAGTTGCGCTGATGTCCAAATTATATTCCTTCAAGATGTATATGGAAAACGACATACCGACAGTGAAGAAAGCTAAAGGAGTCAAAACATCGTACTTGAAGAAACGTGTGACATTTGACCATTACAAGACCTGCTTGTTTGAAGATTCTACAATGTCTGCAACGTTCAACACTATCAGAAGCTTTAAACATGAGGTCTACAGTGTCACTGAAGTTAAAAGAGCACTATCAGCTCAAGATGATAAAAGGCATATTATGCCGGATAAGATTCATACTCTTCCTTTCGGCCACTACTCTCTAAACCCTATCAACTAGTAACCTATTCTTCGTCCTTCTACAACTTCGACCTTATTCCTTTCTCCTTCCGTAAAAAAATGGGGAACACGGCAAGTCCAACGCCGTGTTCCCCATTTTTTTACACAAGTTTGGATGACCTTGACCTATATAAATGATGTGAATATTTAAGACAACATTCATTATGATTATACATGTGATACATGAAACATTCAAACCTGCAATATGAAGAACTCGAAGCAAGAAATTGTCAACGAGCTTCATAAACCTGCAAGAAGAAAGTTTCCACGAAGAAATACAGTGATAAAAGGAATAAATGATTTATATCAAGCGGATTTAATCGAAATGATTCCTTATAGTAAACAAAATAGAGGATTTAAATACATATTGACTATTATTAATTGTTTTTCAAAAATGGCAGATGCTTTACCACTAAAAGATAAAAGTGGCAAAAGTGTTACAAAAGCAATGGAAACAGCTATACAAAGAGACAAACATACTATAAAACATTTACAAACTGATGATGGAAAAGAATATTTTAATAAGGAATTTGCAAATTTAATGAAAAAACACAACATTAACCATTACTCAACCAATTCAGAGGTAAAAGCATCAATAATTGAAAGATTCAACAGAACTTTAAAAGGTGCGATGTATAAGATGTTTTCTAACAGAGGATCGCACGTATGGATTGATATGTTACCAAAACTTATAAGCGATTACAATAACAAGTTTCATAGAACTATCGGTATGAAACCAAGCCAGGTGACTAATAAAAATGAAAAACTTGTATTAAAACGTATAAAAATGAATACTAAACCAAGAGTTGAAAAACTAAAGCCTAAAAGGTTTAATGTTGGTGATAAAGTGCGAATAAGCAAATACAAAGGTGTATTCAGTAAAAGATATCTTCCAAACTGGACAAATGAGGTATTTACTGTATTTAAGGTGCAACCTACAATACCAGAAACTTACATTTTAAAAGATAATAAAGGACAATTGCTGGAAGGAGGGTTTTATGGACATGAAATGTTAAAATCAACAGTAGGTGATGTATATTTAGTCGAAAAGGTGTTGCAACGAAAAAAGGATAAGGTTAAAGTACGATGGTTAGGATTTAATAAGACGGAAGATTCTTGGATACCTAAAAAGGATCTAATATAATGATAGAGCATCATTTTGGGTTGAACCATTACAAAGGATGGAGATAATACCGCAAAAAGACAATTTTACTATTAATAATATAGATGAACTCACAGTGGATGGTTCTCAATTCAATACTGGGAAACACGGTGTTTTGTTACCAAACACGGTGCGTTGTCTGGTTACCGGTCCTTCCAATTGTGGAAAAACAAATGTAGTATTCAATTTGATTACAAATCCTAAAGGATTACGTTTTAATAATTTATATGTATTTTCAAAGTCACTACAACAACTAAAATATCAGTTATTGGAACAAATACTCAATAATGTGCCTGAAGTTAAATATTTTAAATTCAACGCGAGCGAGAGTGTCATGCAACCGCAAGAGGCTAAACCATTCTCAGTATTCATATTTGACGATGTATCTTGTGAAAATCAAAATACAATAAGAAATTACTTCGCCATGGGTCGACATAACAACATAGATAGCATTTATATTGGTCAAACTTACAGCAAAATACCGAAACAGCTCATTAGAGACAATGCAAACATGTTAATTGTATTTAAACAGGATGAAACCAACCTAAAACACATATATTATGACCATGTAAGTGCGGATATGCCATTTGAACGATTTAAAGAGTTGTGTGGAAAGGCTTGGGCTGAAAAGTATGGGTTTTTAACAATTATGAAGGAACAACCGCTAAACAATGGTCGATACAGGATAGGATTTGATAAATTTATACTAATACACTGATCATGATGTAAAACATTCATTTTTGTACAACACGTCTTGCTACAAACATGGTTAACCAAGAAAAGTTAATAAAGGAAATAAAATCACTTAGTGATTCTATTCGAGATAAAAACAGAGCATTAAAATTAGGTATTAGCGAAAGGGAGAAATTTCTTGAATCTACTTTTAAACCTATTACTGAACCCTTGAAACAATTAAACAAAAAATTTGCTAAACCCGTTTTGGAAGGAGATGCAATTGCACCTATTACAAAGTTTGAAAGAGAAAATGTAAAATCAGAAGATTTTAGTGATGAAGACCTGGAATCCTCTACATATAGTGGTTTTACCGGTGGAGAACCTGAAAGAGAGCTAGAATCACCAGACTATAGTGGTATAAGAGAATTATATGAAGTAAAAGCTAAAAGAGGACATGAAGATGTATTAACTGCTAGTGAAGAGGAAAAAGAAGAAGAAGCAAGGGAAGGTCCGTCAAACATAAGCTTGTTGGGTGAAAACATTCATAACAAAGGACCTTTAGGAAGGAAATACATGATAAAAATGTTAGCTGGAATAAATCCTAATAAAAACTACCATAGTTATGGAGTAAGATTAACAGAAGAAGGTTTAATGGTTGGTAATAGCCCGGTAAACATTGATGAAGATGATAATATTATTGTTGGTAATCAAAGATATAAGGGCACAAGAGGATTATTTGAATTATTATTTGAAAAAAAACCTTTAGAATTGTTAGTTAAAGAAGAAGACATGGAAGCATATAAACAGATTTTGGAACACACCAATGCATACAGGAGGAAGTATTTAGCTGACCAACCAGTTTTTAGATCTAGGTCTTTAAAATATAGAGAATTTGTATCCAAGTTAATACCAACAACGAGAAGACAACCAATGCCGATAATGCCAAGAAAACCTGTAAAACGAAGGTTTGTGTCATCCACTTTGGATATAAGTGCTCCAGAACCAAGAAAAAGAAACAAATCTGTTACAGGTACAGGTTTAATGAAGAAACTATATAACACAAATGTGATTTATTACAATAATATCAATAAATTGGTGGATAGAATGAAACTAATACATGAAGCTAAAGAAGCGGGTCATACTGGATTGGAAAACGAATGGGTGGCTTTAGTGGATGAACTCCGAAACCGTGGGGTAATCTCATAAAAAATGCGTTACTCCCTAGATTACTATTCAGTTGCACCATGAGTGTCGACAAGTTCGGACGTTACTCCTCGGATGGGTTATATTACGCAAATAATTTAAAAAGAGGTGCTGGTTTACCACAAACACCTGATGGGGATTATGATATAACTAATAAAAGGTTAAAAAACATAAAAGATCCCACAGATGAAAACGATGCAATAAATTTAAAAGTATTAAAAGAAAAGATATCACCAACATTAAGACTACAGAAAAACACATATGACGCAGGTAATCATAGAATTGTCAATGTTGGTAAGCCAAATCAAAACGCTGATGCAATAAACAAAGGTTATTTATCATCAGAATTAAAAAATGCGTTAAAATTCAATGGAAAAGCGTATACTGCTGAAAATAAACGTATATCCAACGTAGATGACCCTAAAGATGCAAAAGACAGCGTAAATAGACGCTATTTACATTCATTAATACCTGAAAAGACAAAAGATGGTTTTTCTTTTTATAAATTTGTTATTAACGATATAGGTTATCCGAAAAATGAAAATGATGCTGTAAATTTAAAATATATAAAAGATCATTGTATTACACGTGATGTAGGAGTTATTGATTGTCTAGGTAATTGTTTAGCGAATGTTAAAGATGGTTCGGCACCATCAGATGGTGCAACAGTGGGTCAAATGAAGGAAACTTTAAAGCAAGAAACATCTGGATTTGTAAAACAGGATCAAGTAGTATCACGGTCGGGTGATGTGTTTGTACAAGGAAATGAAAAGTTTATTTTACTTGAACAAAAAAATAATGTTTGGGATTGCAAAGACATGAAATTATCAAATGCGCAATCAGCTACAGATGCTCATGATGTTCCGATTTTATCACAAGTTTTACATACTAATCCAAACAATTATCATAGAAGTTGGTTGGGTACAAATAGAAGAATAATTAACATATTTCCAGGTATCGATGATTACGATTGTGTTGTAGTAAAACAATCTTTAATATTAGACAAACCAGGAGGTAGTACTTTCAATGCGAAAAATAAGAAAATAGGTAATTTGGCACAAGGAACAGATCCAAAGGATGCTGCAACTGTAGGACAAACATTACAATATGATAGTGCAAATCAAGAGTTTATTTATAATACCAAAAGATTTAAATTAATGGATGTAAATGATTATCAAAATATATTAATTGCAGATCCAAATTCATTTAGCGGATTTAGAAAATTGTCTGGTGAGGAATTTATTCATAAAAATCATGTATTTAGAAATGAAGCAGACAGATCATTAATTAGTGCAGATTTAAAATATTTTAAATGTCCCGGGAATGATGCAAATGTAACTGATGAAGACTAAGAATTTGTATAAAAACTGATATGGGTTAGAAATCGGGACTAATATTATAAAAATGGGTTACACTCTAGAATGTTATTCAGTTGCACCATGAGTGTTGACAAGTTCGGACGGTATTCATCGGATGGATTATATTACTTTAATACTTTAAAAAGAGGTGTTGGATTACCACAAACACCTGATGGAGATTATGATATTAGTAATAAACGGTTAAAAAACATTAATGATCCCACAGATGAAAATGATGCAATAAATTTAAAAGTATTAAAAAAAGAGATAGTACCAACACTGAAATTAGATAAAAACACATATAACGCGGGTAATCATAGAATTTCCAACGTTGGTAAGCCAAATCAAAACGCTGATGCAATAAACAGAGGTTATTTATCATCGGAATTAAAGAATACGTTAAAATTTAATGGAAAAACGTATAATGCTGAAAATCGGCGTATATCCAACGTAGCAGACCCTGTAGATGAAAAAGACAGCATAAATAGACGCTATTTACATTCTATAATACCTGAAAAGACAAAAGATGGTTTTTCTTTTTATAAATTTGTTATTAACTATATAGGTTATCCAAAAAATGAAAATGATGCTGTAAATTTAAAATACATCAAAGATCATTGTATTACACGTGATGTAGGAGTTATTGACTGTCTTGGTAATTGTTTAGCGAATGTAAAAGATGGTTTTGCACCATCAGATGGTGCAACGGTGGGTCAAATGAAGGAAACTTTAAAACAAGAAACCTCCGGTTTTGTGAAACAAAACCAAGTAGTAACACGTCAAGGAGATGTATTTGTACAAGGAAATAAAAAGTTTACTTTACTTGAAGAAAACAATTATGTTTGGGATGGTAAAGGAAAGTTATTGACAAATTTAGGTATTGGTGAAAAGCCTGGTGATGCTGTTACTTATGAACAGATAATACAATTAGAGCCAACTGGAAAAAATGGTGGAATTGTGATAACAAACGATTAACAAATGTTGCAGACCCTGATTATGCCGATAACGCTGTAACTGTTAATTTTCTTGTTAAAGTAATAGGTAATTTATTATTTGATATGCATAATTATATTGTAGCAGGACAACATAAACCTATTGACGAAAAAATGAGAAATACATGGATTAAACAAGAAATTCTTTATAAATATTTTTTTAATCATAACACACAAAAGTTTAGATCATCAGATTGGGGTACTTTTGATATTTAATTAAATAACACCATATATTACATCATTTATGTGCAACCTGTCATAGAGGTAACACATGGGTTACGCTTTTCGAATATAAAAGACAATCATGGCGTTTCATTACACCAGTCCATATCGAGACACTATACGGAAAGGAGGCGGTATCACGTCCACAGCGGTTTCTCTGTTAAGTAAAGCTTTAAATCGTATTCCAGTAGGATCTATCGTAAACAGAGCAATAGACGCTTTACCATACGAATTTCACATACCGGGAGGTTATCAGTATTGCGGACCAGGAACTAAATTGCAAAAACGACTGGAAAGAGGTGATCCAGGCATAAATAAGTTAGATCAGGCTTGTAAAGAACACGATATCGCATATTCCACATTTACCGATTCAAAAAATAGGTCAATCGCTGATAAAAAGCTAGCAAATATAGCTTGGCAACGAGTAAAGTCTAGTGACGCTAGTATTGCGGAAAAAGCAGCAGCTTTAGCGGTAACAGCAGGTATGAAGGCTAAAACAGCGGTAGGAGGTGGAAAAAGGAGGGGTAGGAATAAAAAAGGATCAACCATGAAGAAACATGGTGGTAATATTAGACTAAAAAGACGTTCTACGAAGAAAAATAATAAAAAACCAACAATATGGTCAATGGTAAAAAACGGGGCAGGTCTATACCTAAGACCGTATCGTGCATATTAAATAAAAGAAATCAATTAGTTATAGCACATAAAGCGTTGACTAATGTTGAATTATTCAGATATATTTCCTGTTTAAAAATACCATTTTTTCGCGGAGTATTCATGAAGGACAGTTTACCAAAGAAAATATGGAAAAATGAGACTGGAATCGTAAATTTGGATAATACTGAAGGGTCCGGCACCCATTGGGTGTGTTATAAGAAACTGAATAGCAATGTATATTATTTTGATAGTTTTGGAAATTTGCCACCACCTAAAGAACTTGAACATTACTTTAAATCTGCTAAAAACATATATTACAACTATAAAAGAGAACAACCTGATAATACTTCAATATGCGGCCATTTATGTTTGGAATTCCTAGCTAAAAGTATCAGTCACTATTGAGATGTCTTCCTATACGGTATCATTAACAGGAAAATCGTCCACTTTACGAAGTATCCTTTTTCCAGCGTTACGCTTGCAAAAAGGAAGATTTTGGGAGGCAGCACTGTTAGATTTTACAACTTACAACTCTATTCCCAATGTTACGGAAGGTAAAAATAACTTATTGCATTATTATAAAGGAAAAGATGCCAGTGGTAAGTTTACAGACTTAGAAGAGTGCAGTTTACCCACAGGTTCTTATGAAATTGATCATATTAATGAATTTTTGCAAAATAAAATGGGAAAAGACAATATATCGCTAAAAGGTAATAACAATACAATGAAAGCTGAGCTTACTTCAAAATATTATATAGATTTCACTAAGCCAAACTCAATTGGTGATTTATTAGGATTTCCCAAAGATGGAGCAATTTTAGAACCAAATAAAACACATTCCGGTAAACAAACTGTAACAATATTAAAAGTCAATAGTATAGACATAACTTGTAACATTATACAAGGAGCTTACAGAGATGGAGCAAATACTCATATAATACATACTTTTTACCCCAGTGTACCGCCTGGATTTAAAATTGTTGAAAAGCCACAAAACCTAGTATATCTACCGTTGAACACCACTTTCATTTCAGACATCGTGTTGAACGTATTGGATCAAGACGGTAACTTGATAGATTTCCGAGAAGAGCCTATTACGGTTAGACTACATTTAAAATCGACACTTTAATACAAAACCATGGGTTTAACATTTAAAAGCGAACAACCTACGGGAAACCGCATTAGTAGCTCTTCAGCTGTGGAGGAGTTAACACGCGAGAACATTAGTTTCTTAGAGAGAATTGGATTAAAATTAACCGATTATGGATATACTGGATATAGCTCAGGGTCCAACATTCGACGAAACCCTATGGGAAAAAGAATATCACACCCACAACCCTTACACTTCATCAAAATTAAACAATAACGATGAAATTCGTATTCCCATACAAAATCAAGACATTTACACACTACCATGTGAAAGTTACTTGTATATTGAAGGAAAGGTTACTAAAAAGGACGGTACTACTACTGGTACAACAGTTCCATTTATAAATAATCCCATGGCTTTCCTGTTTGATGAAATTAGATATGAAATATCAGGTGTAACAGTTGATTCCACTAAAAAAGTAGGTATTGCAACAACTTTAAAGGGATTAACATCTATATCACCTAATGAAACCAATTTAATACAACCTGCAGGATGGGTTTTACCTGCAAAAGACACAATTACTCCAGATACAAATGGAAATTTCGATTTTCATATTCCGTTACGTTTGTTGCTTGGTTTTGCTGAAGATTATAGGAAAATAATATTAAACGAAAAACAAGAATTAGTTTTGTTGAGATCTTCAAACGATAAAGACATTATTAAAGCTCCAGACGGTACAACAGATGCAACTTTAGAATGGAAATTAACATTAGACAAAATTGTATGGAGAGTTCCGCATGTTAAATTAGCTGACGAGCATAGAATGCTACTATTAAGAAAGTTAAAGGCTGATCGTGATATTGTAATTCCTTTTAGAAGTTGGGAATTTCATGAACATCCCAGCTTGCCAACTACGGATCGTCACACTTGGACTGTTAAAACATCTAATTATGTGGAACGAGCCAGGTATATTATATTTGGTTTACAAACAGGCAGAAGAGACACCATCACCAAACATGCAGGCCAATTTGATCATTGTAACTTAAAAAATATTAAAGTTTATTTAAATTCACAATTTTTTCCATACGATAATTTAAACGTGTCATTCGCTAATAAAAAGTACAGCATATTGTACGATATGTATGCAAGATTCCAAAGTTCATATTACGGTAAAACAAATGCACCTTTACTATCACCAGAAAAATACTTAGATGGTTACCCTATAGTTGTAATCGATTGTTCTAAACAAAATGAATCGGTAAAATCATCAAGTGTGGATATAAAAATAGAAATGGAATTCAACGCGGCTATACCGGCTAATACAACTGCATACTGTTTAATTCTACATGATAAAATCGTAACATACACACCTTTAACTGGAATTGTTAAAAATGTATTGTAAAAAACCGGTTTTGTTACATTCCAATGCATTCCGCGAGTATAAAAGCAGAGCGTTTAGGTTGCTCCTCATCAGTTTGTTGCCTGTTGTTGTATGGGTAGCATCTCATTCAATATGGCTTCTCCTAGTGGTACACCAGAAAATGTAGTAGATATTGAGAAGGAGATATCCGACTTTTTAGATCTTCAAGGTCAACCGGAAGGAGATGAACACAACGCTTGCGGACAACTCCACGCTAGTAATAATGTTGAGGAAAAAGGTAAAAGAAGAAAGAATGCACAGAAGAAGAAAAGGGATATTGAAGATAATATTTCTCCTAACATATTGAGTGAGGTATTCTTGCGAATATTTTATCCAATTTCATCAAGTTTGGACAAAAGTGTTTTAATCGGTGTTATGAAATCGACGGATTATTCACCTACTGTAATTTTAACTCATGGACCCAAAATGATTTTGTTTACGGACACTGCTTGGGAATCGTTTATGAAACACTTGCATCTGCTAGAATGCTATTTAAGTAGTAACATGTTTGGAAGAAAGACAAGAGTAGGCCTTTTGGATTCAAATGTGGAAATCGATATTGTTAAACATCGTGGTGATCATCAGTTGCGGTTTAGAGACACAACAAGACATGATAACAAGATTCAACTTAATCGAGAAGAGTTTTTTATTCTAACTTGTGCAACTGAACCAATAACAAGATACTTGAGACAACTGGTGTTTTCAAGTTCAATTATTAAAGATTATCTGGAAGACACTTTGGACAAACAACCGGACGCACCTATATTGTACGGGCCTGTGGATACTTCTATATTCAATAGGGTT
The DNA here is from genome assembly GCA_030545055.2 of Neoaliturus tenellus. Taxonomy (NCBI): domain Eukaryota; kingdom Metazoa; phylum Arthropoda; class Insecta; order Hemiptera; family Cicadellidae; genus Neoaliturus; species Neoaliturus tenellus. The sequence goes on from CM061533.1 coordinate 264,500,114, forward strand.
CCTCATGAAGTACAAATGTGGAGACAATTGGAAAAGTACGCTCAACTACATAAGAAATCAGTAAAACAGGAAGAAAAGGAAGATGGAGGAGAAGAATCAAGTGTTAGTGATGAAAACGAAAACAAGGAAAATATAAAGATGGAAACTTAAATGACAATGGTTAGTTTCTAAAACAATAACCAACATTTTGTGGGGTTAGGCCTATTGGGGACGGTGCCCACGTTAAATATACACCAACGCGCCAACAACTGTACGGCCTGGTATAAAAGCAGTACCTACCGTGGTGTGGAAATCAGTTGATCTTTGGACTTCGTCATGAGCAGACGAGTGGCCTTCGCAATGGACAAGGAAGAAGAACAAGTAAAGTCCAAACCTGGTATAATTGAGTTCCAAGCGTTTCGGGGTAATGACGATAGATTTATCATAAAAGAACTTGTGTTTTTCGACATCAATACAAGTGTTCCATATACATTTTTGTTCAAACCACCATGTTCTTATTCATCATTAACTAGCAAAGCCGCTACTACCAACAGGTGGATTTCAAAATATTTCCATCATATCGATTGGTATGATGGTTTTGCAAGTTACACAGACTTGTATCACATCATGCATCAGTTTTCAAACAGGTTTACCAATATTTATACAAAAGGACTGGAAAAGAAGAGATGGATCGAAGAATTTACTAATGTTCCGGTTAATGATGTGGACTTGGATAAAAACTACAAGTATACGATGGAAAATGTTTGTATTTGTACTAAAAGTCCAGAACATGAAAAAGATAGACATTGCGCTTTAAAAAACGCCTATAAACTCGCATCTTACCTTCAAAGTGGGGAAGTGGGGAGTGGTGGGGGTGACGGGGGTTATATAAGTGAGGAGCAGACCGGGACCTGGCATGAGTATTACTCGAGATTCCGAGACGACAACATCTCCCAGCAAGAAGACGAAGAAGACAATCTTTAACTCAACCATGGCATCTCACCAGTTCATGCAAACTTTGGTTGAGCAGTTCAATGCTCACTCCAAATCTACCATACTACCTGTCAAGAAGTGTTCCGAACTTAAAGATGAGAAGCACTACATTATCCACGCCATGAAGAAGATGGAGACTACAGTTGGAGAGGCTATCTGCTGCAGTCTTAGCGAGGCACCGTTCACTCCGGGGGATGAGCCCAAGTTCCAAGTCTACCTGCCGAAACGATTCGTCCATCTCCTCCAGAACGAGGATCTGCGCTCCATCCAACCCGGCTGTCTCTACCTGGTTTCCCACGGTTGCACGGGTAGCAATTCCACCGAGTTGACCATCCACATCGCCGACAAGCAGCAGTGTTAGATTTAAGTTTTACTGTTGTACATATGTTATTGTAATGTTTTATAAATAAATAAACCATAAAAGAAAAAAAATACAAAAGGCAAAAAAATGCAACATATCAATATGTGAAGTTTGTCACATATTGATATGTTGCATTTTTTTTAAACTTCGCGGGTGACCTTGACCTTTGACCTTTGCTTTCACAGTTACCCCCACCACCAAGCTAAAGGTCAAACCTGCTTCGACGCAAACACCCCCACCACTTTTTCATAGTACCCCCAAGCGCTGTGCCTTAGCTTCATTTCAACTCCGACGGTCAACCGTACAACATCAAGATGTCTCTCAATGTAAGTTGTGCTAGTTACGAGGAGGTAACCATTAAGACTCAGCAGGAGTTGAACGACTTGTACAAGGAGTTGCAGCTGATGGTGGCGCGAGGCTACCGTATAAATGTGCAAGTCTACGCTTGCAATATACGCAATCTCCGACACCCAAAAGAAGAGTCTGAACATTACTCTTCTCCAGCGGCTTCATCACCGGCGTCCATAAAGACTGAAGCAAGCCAGACTTTGGATTATTTCAGCTGACTAGTAGTTGTCTTCCTTCTTCTTACCATTGTAGAATATGTTTATTTCTTTATTATATTAAAGATGTAAAAGAGAAAAAACACCTATCTTGTTACTGACATATATGCTCAGTAAGAAGATAGGATTTTTTTAAAACACAATTTGAATGACCTTGAAACTTCCCCCACCACTTGACTGTCAATATACATGACACATCACAATTCCGGGAAAATAACGTCCTGCTCCCCCACTCCGTCCGGCTGTCTCACAGTCGAGTTTTGGCCAGATAGCGCTATGGAGTCCAAGAAGGAGGTTGTCAACAAAACCGATGATCAACAATTGTGGGACTCCTCTATTACAGAAGAAGAATTACATTCAGCCGTCGAAGCTGTCGAGGAAAAGGAAAAAAACCTCAGGCGGCTCTGGTTGGCTCAGATGGATATTTGCGGATCTGTGCCGCGTGATGATTTTGAACTTCAATGTCAGATGGCGATTACCCAGCAACTAGAAGAAGCCGAAAAGGAGCTGAGGAGTGGAGGTACTATCCAGGCGGAGGTGAAAACTGAGAAACATGAAGAATATAACGAATATGATGATTAAACGTACTGTTGATCCCAATTCTTTTAGTTTTAAGTGGTTATGTTATAAATAAATAGAAAAAGTTTCCTTTTTTTAAAACTCCATTTGGATGACCTTGAAATTTCCCCCACCACTCTGTTATACCAGCATTGCTCGCTGCAACAAGCATCATTCCTCCTCCAACAACCATGGCGGACACACCTGCTTGCGATGACATGTCTTCCACCGAAGATGTACCCACTACAAGTTGGAAATTGACAATCGACGACGTGCATTATTTAGAAACCATCTGCGATTGGATGAAGTCTATTCTCCTCGACAACCCGGGAATAAAGCTCATGCTCAAGGTCACTTTAGATTATGATTGGTCTGAAGTTATAATGCAGCAAGACGATCAAGAATCAGATCACAGTGGAGGTCAACAATCACCGGAGTATTTGTCACATTTACCGTTGTCAACCATATATCCTGCAAATGAGGTGGAAAGGGAAGAAGAGGAGCATGGGGTTTAGAGTTTCTTATTTTTTAAAACCCAATTTGGATGACCTTGAGATTTCCCCCACCACTTTCCATATACCTAGAGTGCGCAGAGCCAGACAGTCAGTCGCTTGGTGTCTGTCGTAGGGTGCACATCGCTGTTGCTACTCCAATTCCTGACAATTTGGGGTAGTTCAAGGTCGCCACACTTCTACTCTGGAACGACATCAACTTGTAGTATTTCTGTGTTTGGACTCAAGGTCATCACACTTTAACTCTGGGATGGTTTCAACTTATAGTATTTCAGTGTTTTGACTCAAGGTCATCACACTTTAACTCTGGGACGGGATCGACTTGTAGTATTTCTGTGTTTTGACTCAAGGTCACCACACTTTAACTCTGGGACGGGATCGACTTGTAGTATTTCTGTGTTTTCACTCAAGGTCATCACACTTTAACTCTGGGGCGGGATCGACTTGTAGTATTTCTGTGTTTTTGACTCAATGTCACCACACTTTAACTCTGGGACGGGATCGACTTGTAGTATTTCTGTGTTTTCACTCAAGGTCATCACACTTTAACATGTAACTTTAAGGTAGCACCAAAACGGTGCTACCCGGCTTGACATTTTCAAGTTTCCCAAGGTCATCACAGTTCCCCCACCACTTCCCATATACCTAGAGTGCGCGGGGCCGGACAGTCAGTCGCTCGGTGTCTGTCGTAGGGTACGCATCGCGGTTGCAGTAATGGTCGAATGGGGGCTTCTGGGTCAGTTCAAGGTCACCCGAGCGGTGTCACATGACGGTTTAGGCAGAGTCACGTTGCAAACTTCAAGTTTCCTCAGCACTTTTGCTGTTTCTCATCGCAAATTCGCTCCAAGTCGTCAAGGTCATGGTAGCTGTGACTGAAACTCGGAGCGTAGTGCGAGAAACAGTAAAAGTGCCTAAAAAATTTTAGGTTTCAGCGTGACCTTGACCTTTGTGACATCGATGACGTCATCTTGGTGACGTAAGGGGTGATAATGTCATCAGCACGTCATTTCTGTGACGTCATGGGTGTGACGTCATGGATGTGACGTCATTGGTGATGACGTCATCGATGATGCAATCGATGACGTCATCGATGAGGTCATTGACCTCGATGACGTCATCGATGACGTCATCCCTCAGGTGACCTTGAACTGTTCCAAAAGCCCCCATTCCCTACTACTTCCATAAGATTAACATTGCAGCCCCAAAAGACAATGTACTGTCTTTAGACTTTGTAATATCTCGGTAACCAATAGAGATAGAACAAAGCTTCAAAATACTAAATTGTGTGTTTTTTTGAGCTAAATCCAATGGTCAAGATAAAAGTTTAAAATTTTTTAAATTTACATATGAAAAATGTAAAAACCCCATTTTTGGGGTACAAAACCCCCCTAAACTACCCCTTCCGGTAGGTCGATATGTCTGGTTTTCGAACTCATCCGAATAAACGTAGGATTACACATCTCTACCAAATTTGGTGTCGATCGGACCATTTTTACGAGAGTTATCGTGTCTAGGGACACATACATATATATATACATATATATATATACATATATATATATATACATATATATATACATATATATATATACATATATATATACATATATATATATATATATATATATATAAAAATTTTAATGACTATTATTTTTGGTCTCTGGGCACCTTAAAACAAAAAAGTAACATGGTCCCGGGCTTAGGTCTTACCATGAGACCTACGGTAATAGCTTATTCCCTATGGGAAATTCGCTAAAACCAAGATTTTTTACCTTAAATGGATGAATCTCAACCAAATGAAGCTAAATACCAAGTTTCATCCAAAAATATTGGTTAATAAGTGAAATATTAACAAACCCTTATTCTCCATAAGATTAACATTGGAGCCCCAAAAGACAATGTACTGTCTTTAGACTTTGTAATATCTCGGTAACCAATGGAGATAGAGCAAAGCTTCAAAATACTAAATTGTGTGTTTTTTTAGCTAAATCCAATCAATGGTCAAAATAAAAATTTAAAATTTTTTAAATTTACATATGAAAAATGCAAAAAACCCATTTTTGGGGTACAAAACCCCCCAAAACTACCCCTTCCGGTAGGTCGATATGTCTGGTTTTCGAACTCATCCGAATAAACGTAGGATTACACATCTCTACCAAATTTGGTGTCGATCGGACCATTTTTACGAGAGTTATCGTGTCTAGGGACACATATATACATATATATACATATATATATATACATATATATATACATATATATATACATATATATATATATATATATATAAATTTTAATGACTATTATTTTTTGTCTCTGGGCACCTCAAAACAAAAAAGTAACATGGTCCCGGGCTTAGGTCTTACCATGAGACCTACGGTAATAGCTTATTCCCTATGGGAAATTCGCTAAAATCAATGAAATCATGTGAGTATTGTTTCCTGCGTGATGTAATGTGACATAGGTGTATTTTGTAAGGTTACGGGCAATTGCCATACTGTTTACAAGAAATTACACGATTGTAATAATTTTAGTTATATTTTTCCGCAATATTGTCAAAGAGAAAAAGTACACCGACTTGTTTGTAAGATTTGATGACGGACAGGGCCGCCGAGAGGGGGGGGGGGGGCAGGGGGGGCAGTTTGCCCCGGGCCTCAAGAGACAGGGGGCCTCATCTTCAGGCGTTTTTTTTTTTTTTTTTTTTTTTCATCTATGGTAGCAAAATTTAATCTCAGCATAGGCTATGTAGTAACACAATGTATTTTTGAAGACCTATCTTCTAACCGTAACAAAGTATAGCCTATGACCTTATATACAGGCCTATCAGTCTGTATCTATGAGTCTCCGTGGTTTTGAGCTCTGTGTCGGTGAACAGACGTCGCGGCGCCGCGCCCGCCGCCTCGTGCTGTGCCGGTATTTGACAGCTATACCATTGCAAAAATATTATATTTTGCAACCGGTCCTTCACGGCTTCGGCTAATATTGTCGTGCCTGCGTTTGTTGGTCCATCCAAGTACATAAGATAGAAGAAATATATAAGATAAAAGTGTCTTTTAATAATGTCATAAATGAATTTGCCATATTGAAGGCAAGAAAGAAATGTTTGCGAGTTGGTAGCTTTTGTGAACGCTACTTAGTTTTGGTTAAGAACCAATACACTGAATTATCTAATGTCTTAGGGGTGAAGTTGAGGGTTAGTCTTGAGTAAATAGGACCTTGCGTAATTCCTTCAATTTTATAAATTAATTATAAAGCAAAAGCAACTAATTATAAGTTCAAAAGCAAAGTAAACAAAAAAATGTAATTAATTAACCATTTAAAAATCAAATGCATTTTTATATTTTCCCTGTAAGCTTAGCCATTTCAAAATAGGCCTACTTAAGTTATGCCTAAAACCATGCTGTAGCTCTCCAATAAGGACTCTCAAACTCAGCCAAAGTGCGACTTTGATCAAATTATTTCATGTAGGCCTACTGTAAACCTAAGTACATTTATCCAAGCTATATCTTAGAATAATACAAATAAAATATTTATGAATCACTTAAGAAAAGAAAGCAAATTGTGTGCATGAATAGAAAATAAATATCCAAAGAAATAAAAATAATAGGTGTAGCCTATATTGCATCTGGTTCGAACACAGACGGCGACGGGCAGGGATTCACCGGGGGGGGCTCACACTGGAACTCTGCCCCGGGCCACAAAAATTCTCTCGGCGGCCCTGATGACGGACAGTGAGGTGACGAAGGAGAGACAATTTAGTTGGGCTTAGAGGCACTCAAGTTGACCCTCCAAGCCTCTCAGTGTTCTCCTAAAGCATTTACCTTTTGAGCAATTTTGCAAAATTTTGTCGGTTATTACGAAATTGTTAACTATTTCCCTATAACTAATCAACCTCACCCAACCTGGAATTATATATATAGTATGTAGGCTAAATAAAATGAATTTCACCTTAGTGAATGTGCATACCAAATTTTACCAAGTTCTGTCAATAAACAAGCTAGATACAGGGTTTTATTGATTTCCCTGAAGGTTGTTCGACATGGGAAACCTGTTTTTAGCTTTTCTCCGGAATCTGTTAAGTTAAAAATTCAAAACACTAAATTGTTTGTTTTATAAGCTCTTTTAAATGGTTTTAGTTAAAATTCTTGAATTTTGAATATTGAGGTTCAAAAATGATAAACCCTATTTTTGACTGCTTTGAAACCCCATAAAACCCCATTCCCATAACCCGACAATGCTGGTTCACGAACTCATGAAAATAGACTTGGTTTTACACCTTCATACCAAATTTAATCAAAATCGGAGTTTCCCTTCAAAAGTTATCAGTATCACGGACACATACATATATGAAAATGAACGAATGGTGTTTTTGGCTTCTGGGAACCTCAAAATGAAAAAGTAAAGTGGTCCCAGGCTTAGGTCTTACCATGGCTACTACCGTAATAGCGTATTCCCTATTGGGAAATTCGCCAAAATATAAAGTAGTTCATCTCTCCTTGTTAAGCGGTGGAAAAGAAACTAACAGGGATTCCCTCAGTAGCTGCGAGCGAACCGGGAAGAGCCCTTGTCATATATTTATAGTTTCTGACGGTCAATATGTTTTTTCCTATAAAATGTTATAAACGCATTACTGCTGATGAAGATGGCCATAAAAGAATAAATTTCAAAAGAGTATAAAGAAACGTTTAGCGTTTTAGAATGATTTTACATCTTCTATTGGAAATAAAAATTAATGTATAAAGATGAATTTTTGCTTGAATTTGAATTGTGAGAATTGTTGCCTCAAACTTCTGTGTTTGCTCACATTTTTTTATAAATCATTGTTTTGATGAAAACTGAACACCTTTTACATAGTCCCGTTTTGAAATTCTAATTTTTTTCCATCCATGAATAGTGTCATTCTTCAATCTTGGCCACTTTTTGGTTGTCTCATATGCATTACAACTTATGTTGCAGTCGCAGTTAGGAAGAGATACGAGAATTCAACTGAGTCGCTGGTGAAAAGCTTCATTAGCCTGTGGTTGCAGCAGGCAAAATGGAGGATAACTAGGAGGTTAGTTTTGTACAATGTACGTTACGTTAAGTATTTTCTCACTGGAACAGCATGCGTCGGTGGATGGATTATCCTATTTACATATAAATAAATCACTGCGTATGTTAACAAGTGAGACCGTTCACACCACACATGGAAGACATGTGAATGCGTCGCAGAGGATTGCTCGCAGTAAGGTTTTGTAGAAATGTAGCGACTTTTCACGTCTATGCAGGTGCACATTGAACAACTTTGTAATCTCATGCTCCGGCTTCTCTCAGTACTATCCGGTCAGTAGAGATATTAGGATTCAATTAATTTTTTCTTTAAAAAATGTGTCATGGACGGAAAAGAAATAAAATGTTAACCGTTGGTTTAAAAGGTAGGGAGATGTCAGTAATCGGATTGTAGGCCTACATAAACTACCGCAATTGCAATTTCTTTCAAAATGTGTAAAATTCGTTATTTTTGTTTACGAGACAACAATAGAAACCATACAGAGCTGATCAAACTGTTGTGGGTACAAAAATGTTCATTCACTTTACCCTGTGGTGGCATTCAAAGCTCCTGTTCACCTAAATTCTTATGGCAGCTTAAAGGATAACAAGATTTATAATTCCCCTCGCAGCAAATTTATGTACTGAGAGAAGAACGCTGTTATAATTATTTTTTTTTACCATTGTTTTTTTTTTATTTCAAAATATTTGTTTCAGGAAAAAGGAGCCGGCCCCAGTTAGTTGTCGATGAGGCAGATCTAGAAGAACCTTAACTAAAGAAATAGGCCCTATATGTTATGGTTGACGATAGAAATTGTTGTTAATTTTCATAATGTGGATGACACGGAGAAGTATCTTGCCATGATAAGGTATAAATTAAATCTTCCGTATTTGGAAATTATGAAGAATCCTAAATTTAAATATTAAAGCCTTTAAATATTTACAAAACTGCAATGTAGTTGTGAAATTAGTTGCTATAACTAGGCTAATAAATGTTCATTTAATTTAATGTTGTATGTTTTTCACAAAAGGAAGTCTGATAGAAAATCCTTAAATAGTGTGTGTTAACTTTGTTAATATGTATAGAATTTATTATTTAAGAAAGTAGCCTGTATTAATTTGTGTGACTTTTTACCCCTGTTTTATGTTTAGCCTAATTGGTATCAAACCTGTTCAAATGTAAATAGCAATGACATTCTTTATTAATTGTTGATGTTCCCGGTCTAAACTTTTATTTAGTACTTGTTACCTATTTTAATTGTTGAGACTTTCTACTCCACCTTCATCTTTGTTCTTATTAGAAGTATTTGAATTGTAAATAATAATTTAAGTTTTGTAATTTTTAATTTATTTTCACTGACTAAAACTAATATTTAGTATACATTTACCATCTTATTCCTGACCCATTTAAATTTTTAAGACTCTATTGTTGTTTTATCCATTTTTACTAACCAAAACTTGTATTATTACTTTGTATCAAGTTTGTAATTTAACTTTGTTTGTACTTAAGGTATTCAGTAGGCCTTTACTTCTTTCAGAATTGTTTGTGAGAAACCAAGATGTTTTTCTCATAAATGGTTTGTGGCCTGATCGCAAAATAAAGTCTCGATTAAAATTTATTGAGTCTTATTGAATGTGAATCCCATAACTTATGATTTACCTTTGATGTTACTAGAAATGATTTATAGTTTGTTGAAGGGACTGCTAACGTGTTCAATAAAATCTAGCAACTTGAAAACATTCAACAGAATGATGGACTTATTTAATGTTATATTTTTTATCATCTTACAGTTTTAAATTGAAGTGTGTATTGATAAAATATTTAACCTTTGAAAACAATTCCAAGGTTTGATTGTTAAATAACACTTTTTAGGATGTTATTCCAAAATGATTTGCATATTTACGTCTTCCTTTACTTGTTGTTTTACTCGTACTTGCACATCTAAAACCAATTAATAACAAACTTCAGAGTAATATTGTTACTAATCTAAACATTACAAAGTAATCATGCAAGAAAATTATTTTTTATGCTTCAAGCATTAACTTCTTTTCAAAAACTAACAAGGAAAAACCTAATTTAATGCACAATGAGCCGTGTTACCACATGGTGTTCTATTGTTTTTGCCTTTGTTTTATTGAGGTGTGAAGATGTAAATCAAATGAGTTGAAGACAATCGCTGGACTAATTTCTCCTTTAGGGACAGTTTTACTGCCTATTGAATACAAATTTTTAGGGTGATTGGTTGGGATCAGTAATTATTTGTGTCTTTAATTTTTATTAAGTACCTACAATTTTTACCTATATTTCAAAGTAGACATTATTTTTATGATAAACATTTCTATATTTTTTTAGTTCATTACATGATAATCATGGTTACATGGTTGACAAATACTTAATAGTTTACAAATGGTTTATTTTGATTGTGGAATTGTAATGGGTTATACGCTATTGTTTTTATTTGTCATTGTTTAGCTACCGATGGATACCCTTGACTTTAAGGTGGGAGCGGTATGTAACCAGATTGGAAAAAATCTTCTGTTTAGGAATTCGGTAGGTTCACGTTCAGATGCTCCGTAGGATGGTAAGTTCACGTTCAGCCGCTCCCATCATTTTCTTTAGCCGTAGCCACAGGTGGATGCGGCTGAACGGGACCATTGAATCTTGAATTTATCTTGTTTTCTTCATGATAATACCTTGATTTTATTCTTGATTTAACCTTGAAGTAAGTCACAATCTATCCTTGAATTAATCATGGTTCATTCTTGAATTAATCATGATTCAACCTTGAATAAGACATGATTTTACCTTGATTTGATACTGATGCCTTGAATAGGTATTGTTGAATCAAGCAGAAAATTCAAGATTGATTCAAGCTCCGAAAGTGTTGAGTTGAACTCTTGAATCAAGCATGAAACATTGATAATGCCTTGATTCTTCATGCTTTATTCATGCTTGCAATCTTGAATATTCAATGTTGATTCATGCATAAATCAATACAATTTTGCTATCTACTTCTGATAATTGTATTCTGTGTACCGCCAATACCAATGCCACCGTAAAATGTTTAGCAAACATGTTAGGGGAATATTAACTATATCCTAGAGCAACAAAACCTGTTATTCAGTTCCTGCATGACAGATCATTACTAAGCTAACTATTATTATTGCCTCAGAAAAAAAAATGTTTACTCCAGTCAAAGACGTAAAATGATTGGAATATACCCAAATTGCAGCTGCAAAATACAATTTTGGACTATTTATTAAACACAATAAATAATTGGAATTTAAGTAATGGTCTCATTGTAAACGGTAAAGTGGTATTCAGTATACCGGGTGTTTCAAAATGAAAGAGCAGATTTCATATATGTATTACTCTAAACCCATTAATCTAGGACGTATGATTTATATGGCATTGGATAGAGCAAACAATGAAGTTTCATTGTTGTATCAGCTGATAGGTTGTTATTATTTCCCAATGCGAAATCGTGTTAATTTTCATTACATTCTTGTAATTTAAGAAATGGCAACTCTGCAAGAAAAAATATTTTGTGTTTTGGAATTTGCTAAATGTGAATCAATAATTCAAGTGCAACGAAATTTTCGTCGAACATTTAATAGGCAACCACCTCGGCACAAACAAATTTATGAATGGCACAGGAAGTTCGTGGAAACTGGTAGTGTGTGCAAGAAAACCAGCACTGGACGACCTCGGACTTCTGACGAAAACGTTCAACGGATTCAAGATTCTTTTACTCGAAGTCCCAAGAAATCGACATCCCGAGCAGGTATTGAACTTGGCATTCCTAAGACAACCGTATGGCGTGTTCTAAAAAAGAGATTACATTTCAAACCATACAAAATTCAGTTATTGCATGCACTTCATCCTAATGACTACAACAAAAGGTATGAGTTTTGCAGTGATATGCTGATGGATATGGCGGAAGAAGGTTTCTCTGATCGTTTAATTTTTTCTGATGAAGCCACATTTCACATTTCCGGTAAAGTTAATCGTCATAATGTACGAATTTGGGGATCCGAGAACCCCGGTATAGTTGTTCAACATGAGAGAGATTCGCCAAAATTGAATGTTTTCTGCGCCATATCTTCTGACAAAGTGTACGGCCCTTTCTTTTTCGCAGAAAAAACGGTGACAGGAATAACATACCTTGACACTCTAGAGCAATGGCTGTTCCCTCAATTACTAGAGGACTCAGGAAATTTTATTTTTATGCAAGATGGTGCGCCTGCACACTTCCATGAACTAGTTCGAACATTCCTCAACAACACGATTCCAAATCGATGGATAGGGAGAGGAGGGGAAGAAGATCTCATTTTTCGACGTTGGCCTCCCAGATCGCCAGACCTCACTCCATGCGACTTTTATCTTTGGGGCTACATAAAAGACAGGGTTTATGTCCCACCATTGCCTGCTTCGCTTCAAGAACTCAGAGTACGCATAACAGAAGCTGTTGAATCAATTACTCCAGACTCTTTGGCCAATGTATGGCGAGAAATCGACTACCGATTTGATGTATGTCGTGCTACACATGGGGCGCATGTCGAATGCATTCAACCTCAGTAAAATAAACTTTAGATGTTCCTTTTATCGTTTGTATTTTTAAATGTAAATAATTCAATAAAGATTGTCTGTTATAAGAATATGAAATGTGCTCTTTCATTTTGAAACGCCCTGTATTATGCAGTAATCAATTATCATATTATTATTGCATTATCAATGTACTTGAAGGTGTTGTTCCTTGATACAAAGTGTTTATAAAGTAAATAAATTATTTGCAAGATATATTAGTTATATATTTAACCTTTATAACTATTTAAATCATAAACATTTTTATTATTTATTTGAAAACTTAGTACTCAGTTTTTCCATGAACGTTGGTACGGCAGAATCTTAACTAACGTTCTGTCGTTATTTTTCATAATAAAAATTCATATTCTATAAAATATAATTTTTTATTAATATTATTTTTATTGGTTTTATAAAAAATTAGAGTATTTTTATTTATGAACATGTGGCAACACTAAAAGAAGAGGCAGTGCAGCTACGATTGGGCAGTGGCGCAAGTCTCGAATTTTACAGCCACTTCAACGCAGATGTGCTGCTGCTGCAAGCGTCTTGTGTGTACCGTGCCATTTGATTACATACAATGCTCAATCGCTCAATGCTCAATCGCCGCTGCAGAAGGAAGCTTCAAAACGCTTGTCGACGCAGCATCACACCCGCTGCAACGCTGCTGCTACGCCTCTCGTGTGAACCACTCCATTTGATTACATACACGGCTTAAACGCCGCCGCAAAATGATGCTGCGTCGATGCAGACGCAAAGATTCTCGTGTGTACTGGGCCTTATTTTATACAGTCGGCATTTCAGCCCCTGTTGTTCAATTATGACTGATATTTGTCAGTAACAAAGCTACACCTCATCTGATCCATCACAATCATCACACTCACCCCTTCAGTCATACTCACCTTAAAATACGCCAAAGTGCGTCGGTGTTTCAAATGAAGTCTCTAAAGTCTCTAAATTACTTCTATTCAGCTTTTAACACGTGTTTGTCAGTTTTACTATCAACAGCAATTAATTTTTATTTTGCAACTCAATAAAAAATTTTCCCAATGTTAATTTATGGACAAAAAACGAATTTTAATGGCTTCCTGTGCTCTTCAGAATAAAAAATATCTAAAACCTTATTGCAAAACTACCATGTGAGACAAATGTTAAAACATAGGCCCTGTTCTATCACAAGATATTAAAAACACTCTCAGAGCTTACTATACCTAATCGTTTAATTGATTTCAATTTCCAGCCAATGAAATTTAAGTTAAGGTTGAGTTAAGAATTTTTATAATAATCCTTGGACAATAACTTCAGGTCTGACACCCACTGAAACTCAGAACATAAAACCAGAGAAGGTATAGAATAGTTGTTAACACCTTCATCATAGAACCTGCCACATACAGGTACACACTGATGAAGTTATTTGAGTTGTGGTTGGATCGGTTTTGTTTTACACAAATATTGAATTTCATCACTTTTAATTTAACACTTTACATGGAATACTACGCAACAAGGGGTTACAAATTATTAATTTTAGACTTACAAAAATTATCATCTACACTGATGTTGACTATGTAAATGAAATTTGTACTGCTAAGTGTTGAAATTGCAGTTTAAACTTTGAAGTTAACCATTTTGTATGTTTAAGTGTGTGCAATACCCTACAATTTTGCGATTATAAAAATATTTGGTAAATGTTTTGCCATTATGTAAATTTTTAAATAAAAAAATAGTGCTCTATATATTACGCCCTTTTGCAGAATTACAATGCTCTATAACGGTGTTTCTCAACCGGTGGTACGCGAGAGTATTTCAGGTGGTACAATTTCAGGGACAAAGGAAAAAAATACACGAAAAATAAAAAAGGGCATTTTTGAACTACTTCATAACGTCAGCCGTTTTGGTCAGCTCAGTTCTGCGTTACAACGATTTTACTCATTATTTTAGTTACTCCAATAGGTAGCTTTACCTCTTCCTTACTAAAGCAATTTAGTGCCAACCTAACAAATTGAATTATTTTAAGTTAAAACTCCCTTTTTCGAGAATACCTATACTAATGAATAATGATTTTGTGTCCAGTATGCGTCTGAACCCTTGAATTAGGCCTATTTTTAGTTCTGTATTTACCTTGTACCATTTTAAGTTACAAGGCCATGCAGAAACAATGAAACGTGAGAGAAAATTAATTGGAGAATATGAAGTTCATCACTTGGTAACCCTGGAACACATTTTGTGTATTCCAACGAGGTTAAACCAACCTCAAAATAGTTTGTGTCTTGTGTCGTGACCGTTATTTGTGCATGTGGGATTTCCTGAGCAAGAAATAACAGCAAAGTTCCCATTAACAACCTCTTTTGCTGTTAATACTATTTATTAGTTTGGTGATTTTGAATTTTTATAGTGTTAGTTACTTTTGTAGAAATGCAAAATAATCTTTTTTTGTTGTAAGTGTGTATTAGAAACAATTTGTTTCAATTGAATTGTAGGCCCTATGAAACTTTGTTTATAAAGCCTGCAGCTAGCAATTTTTACTTTCAAAGTGGAAAACGTAATATATGCCTACTTATACTATTACAATTAATAAATAACCATAGTATAATTTGTATAGTTTCAAAATAAAATGTTCATCCTAATTTATGTGTTTTTCTATTAAAATAAACTTTTTTAATTATTTGTTTTAAATGTGAGTTTGATTTTTTTCTCGGACTACTAATTAGGGTCTTTTTTAATGAAATATATTAAAAGGAAAACAATAACCTAGGCTCTCTCCGGCTGTGTGCGGCGGGGAGGGGGAGGGGGGTATGTATGAGTTTGGATGGTACGCCAAAACATTTAAAAGCCTCAGGTGGTACGCGGGCACCAAAAGGTTGGGAAACACTGCTCTATAACATTTCCAAAATCTGACTGAAATTAAATTAAAATTCTTGTTCATTGGCAATATTATTCAGCCAACAGGACTGTTGAATTTCTATTAAAGTTAAAACATTTGAGTAAAAATTACAAATTACTACTCAGTTGTTTAAAACTAAGTGCCATGAAACTCAGCATTATTGGCTGCTTAAAAAGAATTTTTCTTGGAACGAGAGATTGCCATTGGCTACATCAGACTCCATACCTCAATCGTCTCTGGTTCTCAAAGACAAATAACATAACTACAGGCAGAGTGTGGTATTGATTTACAAGTTGTTTGGCAGAATGTTATGTACTCGTATTTGACAAAACTTGCTTCCGTTGTTTTCAAAATGTATATATCTATTTAGCAAATAAGTATTACATTAACTTATAATGGTATTTTATCTACAGCCATTGAAATAAGCACCTATAATAATAACATTACGAGTAAAATCATAAAGAGGTATATTATTTAACTAAATTCAACCCCGTTTCATAACAAGATAAAGAAGTTACATTAAAGTACGGTTCTAGACAAGTCAGAGTTCTTTGCTTTCCGTAATTTCCTTGTCTGTTTTTGCAAGGTACACCTCTAACGCGCATTGCCCAGGGAACCACGTCTGTTTTTGCAAGGTACACCTCTAACGCGCATTGCCCAGGGAACCACGTCTGTTTTTGCAAGGTACACCTCTAACTCGCATTGCCCAGGGAACCACGTCTGTTTTTGCAAGGTACACCTCTAACGCGCATTGCCCAGGGAACCACGTCTGTTTTTGCAAGGTACACCTCTAACGCGCATTGCCCAGGGAACCACGTCTGTTTTTGCAAGGTACACCTCTAACGCGCATTGCCCAGGGAACCACGTCTGTTTTTGCAAGGTACACCTCTAACGCGCATTGCCCAGGGAACCACGTCTGTTTTTGCAAGGTACACCTCTAACGCGCATTGCCCAGGGAACCACGTCTGTTTTTGCAAGGTACACCTCTAACGCGCATTGCCCAGGGAACTCCGTCTGTTTTTGCAAGGTACACCTCTAACGCGCATTGCCCAGGGAACCACGTCTGTTTTTGCAAGGTACACCTCTAACGCGCATTGCCCAGGGAACCACGTCTGTTTTTGCAAGGTACACCTCTAACGCGCATTGCCCAGGGAACCACGTCTGTTTTTGCAAGGTACACCTCTAACGCGCATTGCCCAGGGAACCACGTCTGTTTTTGCAAGGTACACCTCTAACGCGCATTGCCCAGGGAACCACGTCTGTTTTTGCAAGGTACACCTCTAACGCGCATTGCCCAGGGAACCACGTCTGTTTTTGCAAGGTACACCTCTAACGCGCATTGCCCAGGGAACCACGTCTGTTTTTGCAAGGTACACCTCTAACGCGCATTGCCCAGGGAACCACGTCTGTTTTTGCAAGGTACACCTCTAACGCGCATTGCCCAGGGAACCACGTCTGTTTTAGCAAGGTACACCTCTAACGCGCATTGCCCAGGGAACCACGTCTGTTTTTGCAAGGTACACCTCTAACGCGCATTGCCCAGGGAACCACGTCTGTTTTTGCAAGGTACACCTCTAACGCGCATTGCCCAGGGAACCACGTCTGTTTTTGCAAGGTACACCTCTAACGCGCATTGCCCAGGGAACCACGTCTGTTTTTGCAAGGTACACCTCTAACGCGCATTGCCCAGGGAATCACGTCTGTTTTTGCAAGGTACACCTCTAACGCGCATTGCCCAGGGAACCACGTCTGTTTTTGCAAGGTACACCTCTAACGCGCATTGCCCAGGGAACCACGTCTGTTTTTGCAAGGTACACCTCTAACGCGCATTGCCCAGGGAACCACGTCTGTTTTGCAAGGTACACCTCTAACGCGCATTGCCCAGGGAACCACGTCTGTTTTTGCAAGGTACACCTCTAACGCGCATTGCCCAGGGAACCACATCTGTTTTTGCAAGGTACACCTCTAACGCGCATTGCCCAGGGAACCACGTCTGTTTTTGCAAGGTACACCTCTAACGCGCATTGCCCAGGGAACCACGTATAAGTGTAATTGTGATGTTTATATTTCTTTACACTGCACCACATTTTTATTTCATGTACACAGTAATTAGACGTTGTACTGAGTTTTTTTTTTCAATAAATCTTCATTTATTATTAATAGTTATCCATCGCCATCTCGAGACAACAAAACTTGTCTCTTCTAAGAATTGCGCTCTACAGTAAATGTTGCTCTTCAGCATTGAAAATGGGTTTTTAGTAAGACTTATCACCCAATGTAAAATGTTTCTATCTAATGTTAAAGTCATCCATTTGACGATAATTCACATGTTAATTATTTGAAATACTACGTAGTTACTAAATTATTTAGTATATGACATTATGTCAATCAATGTGGTTAAAATCTATATAGAATACTTTAACCTCTTTGCTTTTCATATAAACTTCTGGATTCCATACAACCTACACCACATGGTGCAACCAAGGAATACAACAATGTGGTTGTATTCCTAACACAATAACAATATTCTCACAGCTGACAATAAAACATTTGCCAATCCAACAGTGTAAACACTCGTCCACAAGAATTGCATTAGCTCAGTTTGTTTTAGTCCGACAGTTATGTAGCAAATATTATAGTAAGATGCACGAAAATAGTCCGATGTAAATTTTAACAGCTGTGTCCCCGCTCACCCCCTCTCGCCCTGCAATGCTGTCATTTGTGTTTATATTTTAACATGTGTAATACCGTATAAAAATGTGTTTCAGAATAAATTTGGCAACAATGTAGCAACTCCCATCAGACTATTTTCGTGAATCCTACTATAGCAAGATTGTGCATTTGATGATAAAGTTCTAAAATTTGGAACAGAAATACTACAACTACAAAGGCTTAAATTTAGATAGGAGGCCATCTTTGATTATCCATATATGGGTTTATGGGGTTCCAAATGCAGGTTTTCCATTTTTACCATACTACTATTTTTAATTATATAATTTTGAGATACATATCTTGTAAGAGCTAAAAATATATACAGTTTAGATATTCAAAAAGAAAAATATGATCCGATATATCAATAGTCTGTTTGATCCAATGTGATATATCGATCGTATTGCTCGATTTTTTAAATTCTATAGTATTTTATTTGCTACACTAATATTATTGAGCGAAAAATGCATCGCATTGTATCAAACATTAATAAATCAGATCAGCTGGGATTTTTTCAAATTTATTTTCTCTGCAAAAACTCAAGATAATTTAACAGTTGAAATTACAAATTTTTTAGCTCTATAAAAGATTTTTAACTCAAAACTATGTAATTTTTCAATTGAATGGTCAAAAATTACAAACCCCCAATTGAACCCCATAAAACCCATGTGAAATCTTACGTACATGGTCAATGTAAGATGGCTTCCTATCTGAATTTAAGCCATCGTACATGTGTATCTGCCGGAATATTTAAGGTTTTTAGGGTGAAGCCCTAAGAACTGTCGTTCATTTAAAGATAATTCAGCAAACCTACGCATCAATCGCATTTGCATCATACCGTTTGATACATAAATCAAGGAAATCATTCTATTAGTTTTTAGAGTTAGAACTTAGTGTTTAACCGTGTATTAATAGTATATAAGATTCCCGAGAAATCACAATTATCAAGCACGATCAAAGGATTACTTAGTAGAAGTGCTTTGTATGGTAAATGTTTCAGTGTTGCGCTGTGTAGGCCTTATGCAGTTGCATTGAAAGCTCCATTAGGTGCATATAAATTGACCTGAATGTTTCTGAGATAAATTTAATAATAGCAAAAGCAGCATGAAAATTGTTTAAACTTGTTTTAAAATCGTTTTAAAACAAGTTTAAAATAAGTTTGGTTTTAAAATTGTTTTAATAGAAGTTTAAAACAAGTTTAAACTTGTTTTGATAAAGTTGGCAAAATCTCGTATTAAACCATTTTGAAACAAGTTTGAAACAAGTTCATAATTGTTTTGATATAGTTTATGAACTCTCTATTAAAACAATTTTAATAGGAGTTTGAAACAAGTTCAAAATTGTTATGGTATAATTGGTGGAATCTATTTGAAAAATATTATGTTTTTTAGCGAATTTCCCTATAGGGAATACGCTATTACGGTAGTAGTCACGGTAAGACCTAAGCCCGGGACCATGATACTTTTTCGTTTTGAGGTCCCTAGAAGCCAAAAACACCGTTCGTTCAAATTGATATATATGTATATATATATATATATATATCTATATATATATATATATATATATATATATATATATATATATATATATATATATATATATATATATATATATATATATATATATATATATATATATATATATGTGTCCGTTAACACGATAACTTTTGAACGGAACCTCCGATTTTGATGAAATTTGGTACAGGGATGTAAGCCAGCGTCTACTAGGTTGAGTTCGCGAACCAGAATGATCGGACCATGGGAACAGGGTTTTATGGGGTTTCAAAAGGGTTAAAAATGGGTTTTTGGCTTTTTTTACTTTTATTTAGAAAATTCAACAATTTTAACTTAAACCATTTAAAAGAGCTTAAAAAAACAAACAATCTAGTATTTTGAATTTTTTACCCAGCTTAAATGGTTATGGAGAAAATCCAAAAAGTATGTTTTTCATGTTATTCTTATGGGAAATCAACAAAACCTTCTAACTTGCTTATTTATTGACATATCTTGATAAAATTTGGTATGTACTTTCATTAGGAAGCGTTTAACTTATATTTGCTTAGAAAACCCATTTGGCGGCAAACCTACGTACTCACCCCTATAGGGTTTATGGGGAAAATAAAAAGAACACCATAGCCTTATAAAATTTGGTATGTACAATCACTAGGTAGGGTTTAACTTATATTTACCAACAAAACCCATATGGCGGCAAACCTACATACTCTCATCCCCATGGATTTTATGTGGTAATAGAAAATATACCAAAATTCCATTGGAAATTCGCTGAGTACGCAGGTCTGCTGCGACGGGGGTATTAATAATAATATAATTATGAGACTGAAACAAAAGCTACCAACATCACATACAGACAGGACGGGCTCTACCACTTTTGCCGCCCTAGGCAAAGGTTATATTTGCAGCTCCTGCACCCCCTGTCTCCATCCCAAACCTACCCGGGCGCACCGAAACTGCGATCCAAAACCCAGGTAGACGCCGAAACTGCGATCCTTACCCTACGGGCGACCCCAGGCAGACGCCGAAACTGCGATCCTGGCACGGCGGCCGCCCCCGGGACGATACTGACGATACTGTATTTAGGACGATACTGCTGCTCTTGCTCTCAAACTGATAATGACTGATATATTTGTGGGGGAAAATAAAAAAAGGAATGTACACCCTGAAAGTCTTCGTTTATTGGTCCAGGCTAAGAGTCATCTTCACCCCTGGGCCTATACGGGTTTAACTATACGGCTTTTAATGCAAAACATGGTACGGTATTTGATTTCCCTGTTTCGGACGCCATTTTTCAACCGGTTTTTTTAAACTTGGTAAGTGTTTAGTTGAATAGTTATATTCGCTCCCTCATACCTCGAAATTTTGAAAATGTAACAAATATTACTCTCTGTGACGTCGCAAAGTAACTCAATTTTCCTTAGTAATATTTGTTAAATTTTCAAAATTTCGAGTTATGAGGGACCTAATATAACTATTCAACTAAACACTTACCCAAGTTTAAATCGGTTGAAAAACGGCGTCCGAAACAGGGGAATCAAATACCATATTTTGCATTAAAAGCCGTATGGTTAACATTGCTGACTGCACAAAAATGGGCTACTGGCCCAGGGGTGAAGATTACTCTTAAGGGGGTGGTATGTGCGAGTTTAGTACAACTTTGAAGTCCCAGCTCATTGGTTGAAAAGTGACTTGAGCGACACGTCGGACGGCGAAAGATTCTAGAGCCATTAGCCTACACCGGATGCTGGAATCCCCGCTGGACCCTCCGCTACCTGCTGATGGGCCGCTGTGCCAGGATCGCAGTTTCGGTTGTGGGATTAGCGAACCCTTTTGAGGATTAAAACTAGGATCGCAGTTTCGGTGAGCCGACCTACCCATACCTAGTGATGTAAAATACCCGGGTATTTAAAACTCGGGTTAACCCAAAAGTCATAAATACCTAGGTATTTTGGGTAGGCCTATTGACAAAATCTAGCAAGATTAATTTATATTTACCCATGAGTATGTTATCATTAGAATTGAATTATATTTTTGGCTAGTTAATATAAACCTTTTTACATTTTTTTCAAAGATTTTATAATTTTAAAAACAAAAATACTATAAAAAGTTTATAAATAAAGGATTTTCCATAACTAAAATCAGGTAGCTTGTACTTATTAAGGTAAATATTACCAAGGGATTGTTAATCTTCTTATTGATATTCAGTAATATTCTAGGCTATGGCTATTTAAAAATATTTATATTACAATTAATCAAATTTCAATTTTACATTTATTGAAATTTGTATATTCAGGATTTTTTTGTTTTATGTATTGTTTCTTATCTGTATATTCTAAAAATTGGGTTTTTCTTTCCGGTAATGTTTGGCTCTTCTACCAGACCGATTTTCATGATTTTAGTCTTAAATTTAAGGTATGCATTCATAGATTTGCCATCAAGAATCGGAATTCACTTTCCTATCATATTACTCGATTTACACATAAATTAAATTTTTTCCCTGTATGTTTCTTATGGGAGTAAATTTTAACGGTCTTTTCCAGGTTCATTTCTCTATTCTAACCGACCGATTTTGATAATTTTGGTCTTAAGTAAAGGTAAGAATGCCAAATTGGCCATCAATCATTCGTATTCAGTTATCTACTATATTACTTGACTTAAAAACATAAATGTGATAATTTACAGAATTTTGAATTGAATTAAAGATAAAATTTTCCAGTTATAGTTATATTATGCTATATGTTTTGGTCTAAGAACCATCTATGAAAAACCAGCTTTTATTTGGGCCTTTGAATATAAAAATCAGACAAAATTGAAGCTCGCTAGGCCTACTGGATTCCAAACAACATAAGGTTTATTTTTATTTTTTATGACTTATCTGCAATTGAAAATTCATAACTCCATTTCTATTTTAGATATTTTAAATGGTTTGGTCTTCAAATAATCCTTGAAATCTTGGCTTCAATCAATCAAAAAGTCTTTATTCATTTCATGCACAGATGTACAATAAATAGTGTCAATGTTGGATAAATCATTTCCGTGCTTAAGCTACAGTACTTGATTATACTTTTCACATAAATAAAACAAAATAAACTATACATTTTCATTATATTCTTTTGAGATATTGATCATTAGAATCGGTATTCATTTGTTTACTATATTACTCAACCTAAAAACATAAATTTGATAATTTCCAGAATTTGGAATTGAATAAAGGATAAATTTTTACAGTTATAATTATGTTCTATATGTTTTGGCCTAATAACCATCTGTGGAATACCAGCTTTCATATGAGCCATTGAATATAAAAATCGGATGAAATTGAGGCTCGCTACTGCATACTAAACAACACAAGTTGTATTTTTTTATGACTTATGTGTAATCGGTGATTCATAACTCCATTTCTATTTTTGCTATTTTTAATGTTTTGGTCATCAAATAATCCTTGAAATCTTGGCTTTCTTTTGAGACATTGATCTTTAGAATCGGTTAATTTTGAGATGTTATAATTTGTTTCAAAATTTGCATTACATTTATACAGTCGAGTAATTTAGTAGATAACTGAATACGAATGTTTGATGGCAAATCTGTACATTCTTACCTTTAATTTAAGACCAAGATTATCAAAATTGGTCGGTTAGAATAGCCAAACGAACCCGGAAAAGACAATTTAAATTTAACTCCCATAAGAAATGTACAAGGAGGAAATTTAATTTGTGTGTAAATCGAGCAATATGATAGGAAAGTGAATTTCAGTGCTTAATGGCAAATCTGTGAATGCATACCTTTAGTTTAAGATTAAATCGTGAAAATCGGTCTAGTAGAAGAGCCAAACATTACCGGAAATCAAAACCCATTTTTTAAATATACAGATAAGAAACAATGCTTAAAACCAAAATAATCCTGAATACAGTATACAAATTTCAATAAATGTAAACATATTTGCATAAATAAATAGATAACATTTATGCATTCATGCATTAATCATTAAATTATGCACTAAAATTTTTATATTTGTTAATTTAGCATTAATATTGTTATTTAGCATTAAGTTTGTTACTTAGCATTAAGTTTGTTACTTAGCATTAAGCAAGAGACACTGATTGTAATGAGTAAAGATGGGTTTAATTGGTCAAATTGGGTCCAAATCCATCCAAAATATTCAAACTATACATCCAGTAGTATGCATTTATATTTATTTTAAAATTCATTAAACATCAGATCAAAAGAAGGTGTTTCATTTTTGAGCATATTCAGTAAACTGTAACCACTCTCGGGAATATAAAATAATTACTGCTGATTTATTTCATTGTTTTTATTTCAATAATAACAGATCTTTATACAAAAATTGATCTTTACATATGTACATAAAGAAAATATAAACTGAGGAATAGTCCTAAGGAAAACAATATAAATAAAAGTAAAGGATTTCCAATATTTGAAGGTCAAAGGTTGAACCTGGTTTTTTCAATAAAAACATACACCATAATAAAGATTACTGCATATTTTTTTATGGTTTTGCGACCATTTTTTGTGCTTAGAGTCAAAATTTATGATATTAGCATTAACTTAATTTATTATTTATTTAACATAAAAATGATTTATGGATAAACACATTTAATTTAAATTTTGAAAGCTTTTTAGACACAAGAGCAACTTGAAATAAATTGTATAAGCTCAATGAAAATTGGAGTAAAAACAAAGTCACATTACACATCAAGTCAGTTTAATTTTTTAACCCGAAACTTTTTCACAGATATAAAGCAGAATTCTTATACGCAGGTTAAGTTATAGTACCACGACAGTAGAAGAAGTAGGCCTAAATTTTTCATGTTCTGAAAAATTGACATTTACGCTACATGTAAAAGTAAAGAATGTGTTGTTGCCACCACAAAAACTTGGGAGTTAAGATCAAAGGTATAGTTAAAAAATTACTCGGAATAACAAGACTTGATATGTAGAGTATGTTAAGAAAACAAGTTGCGCATTTGTTTTGCATTTTAATATTTCATAATATCAGTTTTAATTAAAAAAAACGGTGGGAATGTTCATTAGGGACAATTATAGTGTTCTGATGAACAACAGAGGTATTGTATTTAATAAATAGAGAGCCTTTGCATCTTATTACAAACATTAATGCTGAACTTTTAACAATAATAATAATAACAATGTGCATTTTATACTCTATTGGAGAATTTTTGCATCTTCAGAATGTGGTAAAATGTGTTTATTATCATTAATTTATTTATTTATACAGACTTGCCATTCAAAATTGTTTATAGGCACAAGAGAAATTTGACCTAAAGTAAGATGCACGAAAATAGTCCGATGGAAATTTTAACAGCTGTGTCCCCCCTCACCCCCTCTCGCCCTGCAATGTTGTCATTTTGGTTATGTTTACCATGTGTAATACAGAATAAAATTGTGTTTCAGAATAAATTTGGCAACAATGTATCGACTCTCATCGGACTATTTTCGTGAATCCTACTATAGTTTTAGATTTTAGTATATAACAATGCTAGTTTAAATAATGTGTTCTCTTTGCCTATGTTAACAAATATCATTAGTTAAAAAACCCGATTAGTTTTTTTAATTTATTTTTATTAATTGTTTATATTTACAAATTATGAAATAAAAGTTGCACTGAATAAGCAAGATTGATTAAATAGTTACTCTTATTAAACTTTGGGACAAATATTTTCAGTTTTTTAAGAGACGTGTGTGCAATGATTAAATTGAGAGTATTAATAACAAACTGTCGTAAAAATGTGTCTGTACGGAAGCCTCAGTTTTACTTATTTTGATGTGAAACCGGTCTCAAAGGAGAAATGTGTGAGGTAGTTTCCGCTTAATACTTTAAATATTCTATATAAAAGAAATACAAATTCAAATTTAATTATTTTTAGTGGAAGTTTTTTTAAGGTTTTTGTTGTTCATTGTCCAACGAACATATTATATTTTTTTACAAACTATTTTTATAAGCTATATAAACTTTATTTTAGCTCTGAAGCCTATATTAGTAAAAAATCAAAAACCTTTCCTTTGAATAGAATCTGAAGCCGTGTTTAAGTTTTTAAATCATGATTATTGAACGAATTCTAGAATAATTGCATTTTAGCAGTACCCGTGATAATTAAACTATTATATACTTTACGTTCCTTTGGTTTCACAGATAGGCAGTTCCTTAATTGGTACATGCTACGTAAATTCGGTCTTTAGGCTTCTTTGAAAACTAATAATCCATCTACTAGCTTTGAAAGTCCAGATTTAGCTAGTGTTTCAACTGTTTGAAATTCACGACAAAATAAACAATATGTAGGTGTATAATCTTAACTTTGACAAAGTGAAATAGTTTTTGCAAAAAGGTGTGTATGTTTTTGTATTCTATTTCAATTTATCACAGTAAATTAACCTCTCAAACCAGTCTTAGACTAGCCAAGCTTGATTTTCTTCTCCGCAACACCCTCAACTTCATCCACATCATTGCAAAGTTCATCCAGGGGAACATCGCAAAGCAGATCATCATCTTCATCATTTTGAAAAAAGTCATTAATTTTAGTTTGCGTTTCTTTTTTTTCTTCATCATTCTGGAAAATCATATAATTTTTGTTAAAACAAAAAACCACTAAGATGCCCAGGAATTTCAAACTTTTATTAAAAAATTGTATTAGGTATTTCCTTAGTGCATAAGCTATACAATTACACATATTCATATCAATGCTATTCCATAATTAATTTTTCATAAAAGAATGGGGCATAAGCGGGGCCGACGTAAACTACGGGCCTGCAGGCTATGACTGTGACGTCACAGGCGGAGGCTGACCGGCCGAGCGGTGTTACATTGCAAAGCATTGCGCGCGCCCGACATCGAGCACTATAATCTGCTCTAACTGGCGCAAATTGTATTTGATATTTACAAATTGTATATCATTTTAAAGAGAATTAAAAAGGGAATCGAAAGGTGCAAATTAAACAATATTATATTGTGCGCAAGAAAAGTATTTGAAGAATTAAACTTACATTTCACTCAGTGTATGGGCCTACTGTGATGACAACTTATTTACTTTACGATTGCCTTTTTATTGTTATTCAGATTATCACTAATGTTCTTCAAATAATTGATCAAGAGGATACTACCGAAAATTACACATTTACACATTTCTTCCCTATTACTAAGTTAGGAATTTTACAATGAATTCAGACGAACACAACATTGAGCGACATTCTTTACCGGTATTTATTTATTTTTTATTGAATATCTTGGAAAGTTACATTATGAGGTTTAATTTTTTGGGTAACCTTTTTCACCAGCTCGAGGAAAAATATCTTACGAGTTTTTTTTTTATAGCCAATGTATTAGTTTTTGCAAACAGATGCTTAATTTTTTAATCTTGCTAAAATAAGGTCTGACAGTTAAAGAATTATATAGCGTTAAATTTATTTCTTTGTGAGTTTATTAAATAGTTTAATGAATTGTTTGCTTCTCTTAACAATTTTTATTTGGTTATAAACTCTTGATGGCGGCCTTAATAGCGGCCCATAACCACCTGTCAATTTATAAGTAGGGTCTACCGTATTTATGTGTGGTGTCATAAGGTCTTTCCCTGATTTCAAAGGCACACACATCTTTATATTTTTTTCAAAGGAATGCAATATAGTTTTCCGTTAATTCATTAACACCTAAACTCTGCGGAATGACAGCAATGCAGTTTACTTATGATGTGCACTACAAAACAAAATCGTGATTACCATATTAAATTGCCACCTCGTTCACCAAGCTTGACCTCTCTGCATTTCTTAATGTTCTCTGATTTTTGTCAAAGATTAGGTTTATTCTTTCTCAGTTTTTAATTGTGAAAGTCTAAAAGGCAAAACGATAATTAAATAAACGTCAATTACTCAGGAAATTTTAATTGAAAAAATTAAATGAAAAGTCGCTTAAAAGATTTACAGGTTACTCAAGGCAAACACACAGAAGTTTATTTGAGTTTAGAAGGGTTTGAGTGTAGCTGTAAAAAACATAAGAAGTCACTTGTAAAAACTGAAAAATAAAACTTTATCTTACCACAATTTTTTTCATAGGCTTACTTTTGGTTTTTTTTATCAGGGCAAGACATTATGGACACCCGGTTTAATGCAATGTTAGTTAAAACATTCACACGATATTGTCGTTCTTTCATAAAACTAATACCACGCAAAAATTAATATATAGTTAGACAATTAAAAAAAATATACCATACAAAACTGTAAGTTATGGGATTATATATTTTGAGAAAGATTTAGTTTGTTTTAGATGTTAGTATTTTTTGCTTGGATTTAGTTGTTTTTTTTATTACCTTTACGTCTGTCTCAACAAAGTGGTCTTCTAAATTAACTAAATTCTTTGTTAGTTCAAAATTTTCCCCGTGATTACATTTATCTCACTTATCTCTTAAAGCTACATGTACGTCTGACGGAAGCCTAAAACATATCGTTGCCTTCCAGGCATAAGGTCGTATCTCAAAAAATTGGATTTTTAGGTTACGACATTTTTTGAATCTCCCAGACAGCCTCTACACATCACACGAATCGTCGTATGTCTATCCCTCCTAATTTAGAAGATACAGGCTATGGTTTATGAGTCGTATCTCAAAAAATCGTAAATTTAAATCAGACGAAAGGTCGTATCAATTAATGATACGACTGTTTGCCTGATACAACCCAGTCAAAAAAGGCGTCGTATCTCAAGATACGACTTTTCGTCTGAACTATAATTTTGACCTTGCCTAGTATAACCTTACATAATGTATTCAGGCAAACTGTCGTATCTTGTTTATATATATAATTTTCAAAGTATATATATATTTCCAAATCTCTTGGCGTGTACTTAAAATTTTAGGGTAACATGCATTACTAGCCTAAAAATAAAGTTTCTAAGTTCATTCGTTTAGAATCTCTGAAGCAAAATGTAGGTGTGGTTTTTGTTTTTCTGCTCTCCTGAAAAATCACTGAAAATGAGATACGACCATATGCCTGGAAAGCGACGATATTTATGCACTGTTCCTGTTCCATCGTAATTAGATTTACAGTTCCGTACCCAAAACGTCCGTTGCATTTATGACACAGGATTTAATAATTATTCTTATTACCTCCACAACACCGATTACCTTAAGTAAAAATACTGTTAAAACGTGTAAACGCATTAAAAATTAAGTCAAACACAGCTGTCACTGAACGGAAGGGGGGCGACTCGCGAGTACAATGTACGGAGATCAGGCTGCTAGCAGGGTTCAGGAGGCAACAGCCGGCCTCCGATGGTGACGTCACAGCGGCGGCGCGGGGAAGCCTGCCGGCCCGTAGTTAACGTTGGCCCCGGCATAAGTAGGCCAACTATTTAGATTTGTAGGTAATTCAGGTAATATGGGTGCAGAACATTTACTTATGTCAAAAATCTCACAAAGTTAATGGACTAATACCTAAATTGTGACTGTGTGGTTGTAGTCCAAGGAATTACTAATACTAAGGATGCTAAAAATTTTTTCTGATGACTTAATTTATTTTATTCATATTGGAGAATTTGCCCTTGAACTGGTAAAACTTAAATTTGGTTTAGGTTACCTTCGTCTCCAGTTCAAATGAAGTCGCTGATTACGACATAGATTTCGACACCAATTGTGTCATGTTCACGTAGACGTCAGTTGAAGTTGAACATCGCTTCCGCCAACGCCAGTGTCCTCCCCTCGCCGGTACCGGTTGATGCACATATCCGTCTTTCGGCCACCCGTTAGTTGTAAAAAATTGTTTTTTTGTACTGTTCGTAAAATGTGTGTGTGTTTGTGTTGTGTTTTAAATGTACTTTTAACCATCGACAATGTCAACCTTGACGGCTTAACGCAAGGACCAGCCTGATGTTCAACTTCAACTGACGTCTACGTGAACATGACACAATTGGTGTCGAAACCTAGGTCGTAATCAGCGACTTCAATTGAAATGGATACGAAGGTAACCTAAACCAAACATAATTTATGTTGAAACCACCGAATTTGTAAAAACACATTGTAAAAATTAATGAGGGTAAATAATCTATATATATAATTCCGTAAGCGAATCGGTCCCCACGAAATATCTCGAGTTAGAAAAAAGATAGGGTAACGTATGATGGCTCATTTTAAAGCTTGAGGGCCAAGGACGCAAGGAAAAATACCAGAATTATCAAAAGTTACCTGGGCTTCGCCCCATTGGACCTTGAAGTTCCAATGTTAATCTAATGGGAAGAAGATTTTTAGATCTACACGGGTGTTTAAGCAGATGTTCCAGTGTTTTTTCATAAACTCAGCTGGTTACTTAGCAGATATTTTGAGTTAAGATAACCTCATAGTTTATAACTTTTTAAAATTGGAAATGCACTATAAAAAAAAGGAGAACACTAACAGTCATGAAGGGATTATGGATCCACAGGAGATTTCATCTTCGTGACCCCATCTATGTCATTAGGGAAATAGGAGTATAATGATTGGGGTATGTTCAGCATAAAAAATTAAAAAGTTAAAATTATTATTTAACGTGGCATGGTTGATATAATGGTTAATTGTCTTTACTCAGTGAATAACGTTTAGTTATTACATTACTGCTTCATATTGGCTATTAATAGATAGAGTTGAAGAGTTGAATCTTTTTGTTGAGTGTTTATTTATTTTCGACTGAATCATTATATGTAAACTACTAACATTTGATAATCTCCGTATGAGGAATATTTTGGCTTGGTTTTATCCGTTCTCTGCTTTTTCCTTTACGTTGGTCGTAGGGAATCAATAAACGCCCGTTAATCCATAAATACGGGGAGTTTTTTAGGTTAATAATAGTGTGCGAAAAGTAACAATATATCAATCAGTGTTCTACTTTACTGACGAACAGAAAAATTAGACTACAATTAATGTATGAGAGACGTCGGTGACACGGAGTGTAAGGAGGTATGGGGGCATGGGGGAGACATGGGAGGAATAGAGGAAATGGTGGGGGGCACAGGAGGACATGGAGGTACGGGGAGGGACGGCGGGAATGTCAGCAGGGAACGACTGGGAGTGCAGGGGAGTTCGGGGATGTGGGGGCACGATAGGTGTCGGTGGCACTGGAGACAGGGGGACATGAGGGGTTTGGTGGAGGCATGGGCAACATAGGAGCACAGGGAGAAACGGCGAGAATAAATATAGTTTTGTGACTTTGGAGCATAGGGGGCACTCTGGGGAGGCATGGGGATGCACTGGGGCACATGGTGGTGGGGGTGATGGGGCACAAGGAGCATTAGGGGCGTCGGTGGCAAAAGGGGTAAATGGGAATGGGGGACACGGTTGCACGGGGAGCAACGTTGGGCTTGGGGGTATGAAAACATAGGGTGCCCGGAGGCACATGGCGGAGCGGGAGTTGGAAGGCACAATGGGCACTAGGGGCGTCGGTGGCACGAGGGACGGGGGGCAGATGGACGTGGGGACACTGAGGAGGCTTAGGGGACATAGAGAACATGGGGACCACGGGGAAGAACGGTGGGCAAGTGGGTATGGGAGTACCTGGGTGCGGGGGCATGGATCACGAGGGTTGTCGGGAGCACTGGGGTTAGGGTGGCATGGGGATATAGAATGGGGCATGAGGAGAAATGGTGGACATAGGGCACAAGGGTATTAATGCATTGTAAAGGGGGCACAAGGGGTGCATGGGTATGGGGGCCTACTGGAGGCGTCGGTGGCACGGAAGTTGGTTTTGGGCATGGGGACATTGGGGAGGCATGAGGAACATAGAAGGCACGGGGGCCACGTGGGCCACGGGGATGAACTGCGGGCATGTGGGCAAGAGAGAATGAAGGGCACAGGGTTACGAGGGGTCACGGTGAGTGTGGGAAATGGGGGGAACATAGGTCCAGGGTGAAGGAGTGAACAGTATTAATGGGCTTATGTTGTATTGACCTATTTTATTTTTTTGAGTTACAAACTCATCATGAACATGTTTAAGGTTAAAACTATTTTAACCCTAATCAAATAAGGTAGTATAATACCTTTTACTATGTTTGGAAGCTTAATAGTACAATATTTTTTTTCTCAACAAAATAGACTAATGTATTTTAATACAGAATGAATTATTAGTAAATTACTGATTTGATACCTCCAAAGAGTTTTGTCAAAATTAAGAAATATTTTATTAAAAAACCCAAACGTGTACATTGACACTACAGCTTGAGAAAAATACAGTAGGCCTAACACTGCAAAGTGATAAATTTAAACTTATTTTTGGAGACATCACCATTTTGATTTTAGGGGCCTTTGCCCCTACACTCCACTAGTAATGTTTTAAATCAGTAAAACGACTAATGACATGATGTGTAAATTATGGACTATGTTATACTGTAGAGTCGCCCTACTCCAAATAATAGTTTACTTGGGATAGTCCGACATTTAATGGTCGCTCGGTAGTTCAATGTCGCATCTCACACTGAATTCGTAACTCTAATAAAATTCCTGGAAACATATAGGGCCATAATATATAATCCCCAAATAGAAAGACAGTGGTAATAAAAAATTCCAAGATAACAATAATGTTCTGAATGACGAAATTCAACTTTGTTAAAATACCAACATCCCACAAGAATCTTTGGAAAACTTAATAAGATGGATCTTATTCGAATTGCTAATCAAACAGATGAAGAGTCAGAACAGAAAGTCACAAATACTGTAGTATTTGTGACTTTCTGACACAACTGACGACGCAACTGAGGAGGCCTTTGAGCCAAAATACACTATCAGCTGTGACGAAGTTATGTCGACTCACAGTCTAATAGGTAATTGGGAGACAGTGATTACACTTGATCACTTCAGGTGGCCACTTAAAGCACCTGACATATCACTTAAGAGAATACTGATGCCTAGGAGCACAAGTGGATGGTTTACTAGCGCGCATTGAGAATGGCATACGGGTTAACTCTACAGCCAATCGCACCACATGGGCTAGCGAACCATCTCTAGCGCTCCAAACCACCGGGATAATCGTTACTGGTATGTTTGGTGGTTTTATGTGGCGGACACCCTAATACAATAGAAGTGTCGTGACTGTATTTAACATACAGTATTTTATTTTTCACTTTTTGTACAGTAACAAATAACTGTTTTTAACAAATAATTGGTCTGTTGTAGTAAATAATTTCTAAATTCATAAATTGATTATTTTACTCCCTTAATATTGAAGAGTATTCATAATAGTACAACATCTTAACTTTTACAAGGTCAAATTCAGTAAGTTAGATTAAATCCAAACTTTGGTAATCCGACACCATCTAGGTCTCTTAACTGTGGGATTATAGCAAGTCAACTGTAATTGAAATCCCCGTTATCCTACTTGTAACCCCATTTGGCTTAGCAAAACTTCAGAATAAAGACAGTTCATGAAAATGTAAAACTTTGAATCTTTACCCCCATTTACTTGATCAGAACGTATGATATTTCAGCATGCATTGTGTAACACGTGACAAACATTGAAAAACAGCTGAAGTAGCAATTGAATCGCATGTAATGGCCGTAAATTCAGAGTAGATTTTGGAAATTGTTGACCAGAATTTCCTCTGTTTTTAAGTATTGAGAAAATCAGTATTTTCCTAAACGCATTTGTAATAGAGGAGTTTTTGCAATGTCAGAGCTATACTCGGCTACAACTAGTCTAACCTCGAGAGACTTGTGGTCAGCATCGATGTACGTGTCCTTGCTGAGTCCGGCTTTGTTGAGCACTTCTAGCTTGGACTGCACTAGAGGCCATAGGTAGTCGTCCGCGGTGCCCCTGGCTATCAGGTACTTGACCACCACACAGTCCTGCTGTCCAATTCGGTGGACACGATCCTCCGCCTGGGCCAGGTCCTGGAACAGAACGGAGATGTCTGAATTCCAGGCACATGAAGACCTCACAGCCGTTTCTTTGGACATGACAGTAGTAATAAAATTATTTGTGACTTCCTTACATCAAAAAGATAACATCCAAGCGGCAGACAAACTCTCCCCCCAAGATGAGCAAGGTTATCTTGTATGTATTGTTGAGCCTATGCACAAGTAGAGGTCGGCAGGGCTTAGACAGCAATCAAGCTTGCCTAAACTATTTTTTTTTTTTTTTATTTTCCTAGTAGGTTGAATAGCAAATGTATATAATTCACATACTGCACCATCACAGATAACTCATTTTTTCCAATATAATTTCAGAGGGATAAAAAAATGGAACACAGTTAATTCCCAGATAAGTTCCTGATATTTTTCTAATATCAGTGACGCCATGCTGCATTATAACTATCTAACTTACAATCAACTGCTGATCCAAGAATCTACCAACTGCTGTGTTGATAAGTTTTTAAAGATAAATTTTCACTAATTCTACCTCTTTCTTAATGTTATCCATGGTAGTCTGGATTCATTTATATCATATTATCAGACTCTTACTGTATTATAAAGGTAAGTGTTAAAACAAATGTTGGGTATAGTGGTGCGTTACTAAAATTATGTTTAAAGTATTCAGTAAATACTAAATAGATTCTCACATAGAACCTGCAACATTTTCCTCTCTGGGAGTAAAAAGACATTTAACATATATTTCATGTATAATAACTTACCCCAGGGTTCCAAAATAGCTCGGCAAAAATGACCACCTGTGCGGCCGTGAGTGTCAGACCGGTATTTGCTGCTTTGATTGACAGCACCGCCACCCTCCACTTGTCTTCGTACTGGAACTGATCGCAGAGCGACTTGCGTTCCTCCGCACCCACCGAGCCATCGATGCGGATGTAGCTGAAACGTGTCCCCGTGACCACCAAATTATGGATTGTATTAAGATTACAGATGTACAAATGCATTCTTAAAATTTTTATCAAAAATTTATTTCAAACACTAAAAGCTGATAATTAAGGTAGATTATGTAATCTCTATATTGTGAAACAATGTTTTGCTGCAGCAGCTAAAGTATACATAAACAAGGCAAATATGTTCTTTTGAAGGCAAATGCATTATGTTCTTGTAGATGACAATGAGCTACGCGGTGACACAGCACATCTCTTTCCCAAACAAAGTTTACCTCAGAGAAACAAAACGCGAATATTTCTTTACTTCACTATTAATTACAAGACACTATAACTATTTATCAAACTAAACATTAGAACCTCCTGATTAAAGTGGCATAAAGCTATTCCTGGTACAGTTATGTTTTTATTTAGAAATAAGCAGTTAAAAAAATATTTGTTCAAATGACTAGTGACTAGTTGTTTGCAAGTGAAGAAACCTCTGTAATATACTTTTAGATACTTTAGATACTTTATTTGAAACACCGACGCACTCTGAGGTGCGTATTTTAAGGTGAGTATGACTGAAGGGGTGTGTGTGATGATTGTGATGGATCAGATGAGGTGTAGCTTTGTTACTGACAAATATCAGCTGTTTTATTTGTCAGGATCATTAATTAATAGCCCAATGACCAAAGGCAGCTGGGTCCAGTATCGAACCATCAAAAAGCACTAACTTTTCTCAGGATCGAACCGGCTACCTTCAGATTCAAAGGCGAGCTCTTTAACCACTCAGCTACCCAGCCAGTTATTTATTAATTGTAAGTGACTAGTCACAAGTCAATTGCCATATGGAGGGTTACCGGTAAATAATTTATGCATCATAAAAAGTATAAATCACTGAAATTTAATGTCAACACTGTAAAATCCCACGTACTCGATGCATTGTGGACTAAGGTACTGTCTTTGGTGGAAGTTGAGATTCACCAGTTAAATGTTAAATGTACTCCCGCCATTAACTTGTTCAGATTGTCTCATATTGGCTCTCAAGTATGATCGAAACACATAAAAATAGTCAGACACGATAAAATCATATTTAAAGTAAAAAAAACCAATCCAAAAATTTTTATGTTATACATCAACAGTGTTGAAAAACTAGGCATGGACGAGATTGGATTTTTATTTTGAGACAAGACGGGACTTTTTAATTCCCATAAAATTTTGAGACGAGATCAAGACGGGATTTCCCTTCTCGTGCACAACAGGAAACGTGCGCTCGGAATTTTAATCTGATTTTGTAACAGAATTCTAACAATGGTTAAATCCTTATTTTTATCTTGGTGAAAAATAAAAATTATGACAGGCAAGACTGTTATACAACTTTTATTTAGAAACATCTTTAAAAGACATCAATATAAAACAAATATTAAGTACCTTTGTAAAAAAAACTCTTAAACATAGGCTAAGATATGGCTGTACGTGTTATGATGAAAAATTGAAAAATGCAAAGTTTACTAGTGTGAAACACCAGTCTATTAGTATTTTCTTACAGTTTCAGTCTTGTCTTTTTGGCATATCTTGTTTTCTGCTACATTCAGTCAAACTAGTGCATGTGTTACTTGAAATAGAGCAATTTATTTTAATACAATACGAATGTTACCTTTATCTCTAAATCATTGACGTCCGACCAATCCAATATTGTGTATATCTGCAATCACCAAAACTACACGTATTTACAGCTGATTATTAACAGATGTTTAAAATGCTTTATTCAATCCCAATGTTATTTAAATGGGAAAATTTTGAGATTTCAATGCTGGATAGCGCCTTTATTTTACGTCAGATTCTCATCAGATTTTGGCGGAAACAACTACAGACCAAGCCCTATCCAACGACTCCAAAAACTTGAAAATCGGTTGAAAATTGTAGGAGGAGTTCTCAAGACAAAAAAACCCTTAGCGTATTAAATAAGTATATAGATATAGATATGTCTCACACTAGTCACTCTTAACAACACTTCTCAAAAATACAATGAAAAAATGAAAATTATGAAAAATGAAGGTCATAATCATAGCCATATAAACATGGACAAAAATGATCAATCAAAATCAAAATTTTAAACAAGAAAAAAATAAAAATAAATAATTTCCAAGTAAATGGCTCTGACAAGACTCACCATCACAGATGTTAACTTCACTCTGTTTCAAAATCATGAATTTAATTTCAGTATTAAATTGCAGGTAAAATAGGCCTAGCAATTTGTAGATTATTTGTACCGTTTTTAACGTTATTCACTAAATATTTCCCATCTCGAAAAATCTAATCCAAATGACATCCCGTCTTGAAAAACCAGATTCAAAATTTCTCAACAATTTCTTGATTTTTCAAGATTCGTCCTTTTCTATTGAAAACACAGAAAAGCAGCACCAACCATGCTGAAATCGCGTCTTAATACCATAAATTCAATTCCCTCTGATGGCAATAGGGAGTTTTTGCGACATACGGTAAATCTTATGGTAAACGCTAAACGCTATTTTTGATAATGAAATAAATTTACCTTATCCAATCACTGGTTATCAAAAGACAACATGTTTCGTTCCTTAGAACATCTTCAGGTCTAAAAGTATGCAACTACCACATAATCCAATGTATTATTACATTGTGGTTTGTCAAATGATTCAATAAAAGGTTGTCCCAGTCACTAAAACTAAAAGTTGTCATAGTGATAAAATTAGTAAAACAGATTAAAACTGATTAAAATTGTACTTGGGCTGGCCAGCACCTCACTCTTATCACAAACTAGATAAAACTGATTCATTGAAGGTGTTGTCTTCTTCTTATTATTATTATTATTTTCTCCAATGCTGTCTATGTTGATGTTCTTCTTACTTTCACTTTAGATTTCTTTGCATTTTTGTTTATCTATGTATGTATCAAATATAATATTTGATTGAAAGAAGTTTGATCGTTGAGGATGTTGTTGGGATCAGTCTTTTTTGCTTTGTATATGGTGAATTCTTCTTTTACATCAAGTTTAAAGCTTTTTGGTAAAATCTCAATTATTTCCATGTTTTTCTCGATTGATGTATAGCTGTGGCGTTCTGATACTAAATGTTCTGCATACGAGGATTGTTGATGGTGAAGTCTCTTAGGTATGTGTTCAATAAAATCTTTGGTTGAAGGATCTTCCAGTTTGACCGATGTAATATTTTGGACAGTCGTCCCATTTAATTTTGTAGATGCCTGATTTTTCATAGTTGTTAGTGGTGGCTCGTTTGGTAACTATGAAAAATCAGGCATCTACAAAATTAAATGGGACGACTGTCCAAAATATTACATCGGTCAAACTGGAAGATCCTTCAACCAAAGATTTAAAGAACACATACCTAAAAGACTTCACCATCAACAATCCTCGTATGCAGAACATTTAGTATCAGAAAGCCACAGCTATACATCAATCGAGAAAAACATGGAAATAATTGAGATTTTACCAAAAAGCTTTAAACTTGATGTAAAAGAAGAATTCACCATATACAAAGCAAAAAAGACTGATCCCAACAACATCCTCAACGATCAAACTTCTTTCAAATCAAATATTATATTTGATACATACATAGATAAACAAAAATGTAAAGAAATCTAAAGTGAAAGTAAGAAGAACATCAACATAGACAGCATTGGAGAAAATAATAATAATAAGAAGAAGAAGAAGACAACACCTTCAATGAATCAGTTTTATCTAGTTTGTGATAAGAGTGAGGTGCTGGCCAGCCCAAGTACAATTTTAATCAGTTTTAATCTGTTTTACTAATTTTATCGCTATGACAACTTTTAGTTTTAGTGACTGGGACAACCTTTTATTGAATCATTTGACAAACCACAATGTAATAATACATTGGATTATGTGGTAGTTGCATACTTTTAGACCTGAAGATGTTCTAAGGAACGAAACATGTTGTCTTTTGATAACCAGTGATTGGATAAGGTAATTTTATTTCATTATAATATATTTCAATCCAGGGTCACAATGAATGCTATTTTTAAGTTGGAAAATTTACGTATATTACGTTACACAGGATAATTCAACTGGTGTCTAATAGTTACTATTGATCACTTTTGAATGAACTTTTGTACATACAATCAGCAAAAGTACCTAAATACACCACTATTTAAATAGCGTTTAGCGTTTACAGTATTCATTTACCGTATGTGCAAAAACTCTCTAATGATTTTGACTTGGCAAACACTAGTTAGTGCTAACGCTACACTCTCGATAAATGCCGATTATTGAGTCACACGAGATTACAGACGCTTTCGGCAGTGTTCCGAGTTATCGGAAGTTTGTGAAGATTCACTGAACTTACAAAACTAATCACAGGATTATCAGTAATAAAATAAACATGAACATTATTTAAAAAGATCAAGAAGATAATTATTATCAACAGTTTATCAAGAAACTTAGGCCTACCATGGTAGAATTTTTAATTTATGTAGAAACCTAATCATAAAAAAATTTAATTTCACCTTCTTTATCACATGCATTTACACAATGTGAATAAAAATGAAGGGAGTTAAGGTGTATAGTTTTAGTTTGATCTTAAGATAATAAAACTTCACAATGTCATCTGGTATGACTTAAATTTGATCCTCACTTATACTGTTAGTGTTAACACACAAATAGAACAAAGAACTGATCTAAGTTTTTAGTTCAGTATTCAAAAGTGCTAGCGATGGGTCCATTTTTGTCACACCAGCTAGCTTTGCACACACTTTTATTTATTTCTATACATATGCATTAAGGTTGTGACGCAATTTTTGTTAACACTAAGGTTAGCCTATGCTAGGAACCTGTAATACAAAAATAAAAAAAGATTGTTATATAAGGAATTTTGGAATTTGAGGTTATTTCCAATTAATTTTGTCCTTCGACATCCGGATAGCAAACTACATAGTGTCTACTCTAACAAGCACAAAAAATAAATAATAAAAAATCCAAGTAATCAAAACTAATGACACACAAAATAGGGAAAATTGAACTTACTATGTCTGATTCTTTTCCAATGTGTCACAAATGGTGTCCAACATTACGGCATGATGAGCAAAACACAGGAACTTTATGTTGTCCTGCAGCACATCTGTGATATACTCGCTGAAAAAAATTCAAAATTAATCAAGAAAAACACTTACTAATACTTTATAGCTTAGTAAAGTTCTTGGCCATTTGGTACACTTTTGGGGGGTTCATTTTTTAAAATAAGTAATATACGTACCAAACGGCAGCCGCCTTTTTCTTGGCTGTTTCTGAAAAATACTCCAGCAAGCACCCGTGGCGCTCCCTTCCCTTCAAGTTGGCCGACTTCAGCCTCTCGGCGTACGCATCCATCGAAGCGTTGTTTTTCAGTAGTGACTTGCTGTTCAAAGTGATCACTTGTCTGTGAAAATTAAAATATCTTTTAAGATACTTATAAGGCAAAATTATTGCAAATAAATCTTAAAGAAAGTTGGTTTATATAAAACTATGGTTGTGGTGGTTCTTATGTCTTAAAATAATAAATTGTAGATAATGTGACTAAAACAATAATAAGGGATAATCCACAAGATTTGTTTCCTGTGGTAAAAAAGATTTTTTGCTCAAAACTATTTTTACTTATAACTCTTATTGTTTTTAAGACAAGTGTTTACTAAAATTTTACTTACATTTCAAATGCGTAGAAAAATTTTTTCTTTTTCCATTTTCAAGATTTTAAGCATTTTAAATAAGTACATGCATTTCTTTATAAATAATTCTAAAGCAAATATTTTTCTAAATTAAAAAATGACACAAATGCTACATTTTATTTTTAAAATTGCCTGGGTTGCTTAATAAAAAAAATAATAAATCTCTGAAGATTTGGCCTTCATTCAGCAATTAATTTTACTGAATATTTAGATGTTTAGTAAAATTTGTATAGGAACAAAATTATTAAAGGTATGTTAATAATTCCTTTACCAAAATGTTTGACAAAATATTCATGTATAAAATGTGTATGTGTTTATTTTTATTTCCATGTTAATAAATTGAAATGAGTAAAACAAATTCATAACTAACTGATAAATTATTTTTCAAAAATAAACTTTATCTACGAATCTTACAAATAAGACAGCTGCCAATATTCAGTGGTTTTTAAAACTAACATTCCTTACATGTAAATGCTGTTACACTTGTGCTAGAACAGATAAAAAATTATACATATATATCATATGGCTAGTTTAGCCAGCCACCAGGTTTTAAGAGGGCGTTGGAGTCAATCCAAATTCCGCCTTTCCCCCATAAGAGCAATGTTAAACGGGATGTCAAATAACTCTTTTATTTATAATCAGAAAATAATGGTTTATAGCTCTAAATAAAGGGTCAAGGCGGATTTGGTTTGCGAGAGGAATTTTTTTATAAATACTAGTGTTTTTTACTAACTTGAAATAACAAAGCAAGTTATTTAATACTTTTAAAACATTTTCTACAGAATTTTATAAATTATTTACAAAGAATTGATCTTGCAAAAGGAACGGGGAAATTAATTGTGATTCAAACGCTATTTATTCTGAACCAATTGGACAAAAAATAAAGAAATTGTATGACAAATGCCGGAGACAAGTTTAGCATTGCTCTTATGGGAAATAAATCCAACATGGCGGCACTCCAACGCCCTCTTAAGAATAAGAAAATAAATTCTACAGTGCAGAGCACCTGAGTCAGTATATGTAAAAAGATAAACACTAAAATACAAATTAAATCTCTCTTTATAGAGCTAACACAGCCTAAATTTTTAAATTGGCCCTGGGAAGGGCCATTTGCATTTTGTCTGGCAGCTAGCATAACTGAGATATCACATGCGTGATAGTTAAGTAGCTCTTGTAAGCCAGTGCAAAATTGGTTAAAAACATAGTTTTGAAACTAAAAAATAAAAACATAATGAAAAAAATAAATCAGCTTCTTGCCTGATTTTATCAGGGAGTTGTTTTAACACTTCTGATTTCAATCGCCGTATCATAAGCCTTGCTTCTAAAAGAATTCTTAGTTCTTCCATGTTGCTCGATCCAGAAAAGTCCCAACCAAATTTAGTTTGATTTCCATTGCAGTATCGCATGCCATAATCCTTGCTAAAAATAACCAAGTTAGTTAGTGGATGTTTAAAAAATCAATAATTTAAGATTAAACTTATCGAAAATTCACATCAAATGAGAGATTTGAGAGTCACAAACTACTATTCACCTGTCAATAGCTGATATATTTTACACTTATGATCTGGCTATTCCATCCACACACTCAGTAATATTTCAAAAACTAAAACTGATATGTGATGCGAAAAGGGGAAAGGGGCCCAAAGTTGGAAATTTCACTTTTTAAGTTTTTTTGTATATTCTAGAAGAGGTTGATTTTCTGACTATTTTAAGACCAAAATAATTACAATATCTTAAAAACTGACAACGATACAGCTTTTCAAAGTTGTAGATCTGAAAATTGGGATTTGGAGAAAAAAAACGATCTAAATTTTTGGTACCGTAGCATATAAATAGTTTATTATTTAACCTATTTGAGAAAATAAATGTGTACATTTTAAAATTAAATGCAGTAATTAATAGGACTTATTTGGTGATTTTCAAACTAGTGGATGATTTTTCGTTAAAAATTAACTGTTATGTACCTTATGTTAAATATATCTTGATCAACCAAAGAAATATACATATAAAATAAAACAAAAGTGTTGATTTTACTATCTTATAAAATATGATAGTCATAACAGTCACCTCTTAGAGAATTAACTTTTAAAAATTAAAAAAGTTAGTGAACAAATAACAATTTAAAATTCATATTTTCAAAACAATAATATATACTACGGGGAATATTTCTTAGCTTTGAGTAATTTTAAAAATTACTATTTTTTCACAATTAAAAACTTAGCCTGTAAAATAAATACACATAGGTACAGAGTCTTAAACTTTGTATGGTTACACTTCATGAAATTAAATATTTTAAAGTTTTGATCATATAACTGTAAAGTACATGTCTTGTGGGAAAAGTCCAAAGAATATTAAATGTTCCTGTATGGAGGATAACCTAGGTAATAAAACCAGTTTCAAGTGGTTTACTGTTTCTTGTAGGATTAAACTATTTCGCTGCTTAAGAACTAACATGCGGTGAGCAACTTTGCATGTTATGTTAATTAGGCCTATTTAAAATTTACTAGTATACGTGTTGCTCGAAATCGAGCAATTTATTTTCATACAATGTAAATGTTACATTTAGCTTTAAATCAATTACATCCGAACAATCCAATATTGTGAATCTCCTTAATCACCAAAACTACACGTATTTACAGCTGATTATTAACACATGTTTAAAATGCTTTATTTAATCCCAATGTTATTTAAATGGGAAATTTTGAGATTTCAATTGTGGATAGCGCCTTTATTTTCAGTCCGATTCTTATCAGTTTTTGGCGGAAACAACTACAAGCCCTCCCTATCCAACGACACCAAAAACTTGAAAATCGGTTGAAAATTGTAGGAGGAGTTCTCAGGACAAAAAAACCCTTAGCGTATGAAATAAGTATAGATGTATACATCATGGTCTAGTTCATATATGGAAAAGTCTAGGTATTGGAACTAGTGTCATTTTATATTTAGGCTTCTTACTATCTAATATGGCTTTCTACATACAGACCTTATATTCTTTGAAATTTCCCCACCAAAGAAATTTTAAAGCTCAAAACTGTTTCTATATTTTGTAAAGAATTTAAACCAAAAAAAATTTATTTTATAAAATGCAAACATATGAAATATATTAAAATGCACAATAGACCTATGTGTCTTAGTACCACAGTGTGTCAAACTTTGAGACATATTCACTTCATACATAAACAATTTGAATGACAACTTTTACCATTTTGTTTGTTATATTTAATTAGATTTTTTAAGCTGTCTCTTAAAGAATTGAATGTTATTACTATCAAATCAAGAGACAGAAAGGTTTACACTTTTATTTTATACAGATGTATAACTTATATCTTTGAATGGTTAAGATGATACATTTAACTTATGTAGATTTAACTTCTTAGAGCATTTAAACAATTAATTTTTGAGGATTACACATCCACCATGTTTAAAAGTCACCTAACAAGTCTAACTAATTACTAAAATAATTTTAAAACATAATTTTGTTTCTTGTTTAAATGTATGAATAACATAAAAATTAAAATTAAATAAAAAACACATTAGAAGCAATTAAT
Organism: Neoaliturus tenellus; assembly: GCA_030545055.2. Lineage (NCBI taxonomy): Eukaryota > Metazoa > Arthropoda > Insecta > Hemiptera > Cicadellidae > Neoaliturus > Neoaliturus tenellus. The sequence continues at coordinate 264,543,833 of CM061533.1, forward strand.
TAATTTATTTTTGAACAATTTGGATGAAATGACCATAAATTATTAAAAAAAATAATCCTGGTAATCTATGCAAAAAGGGCTTTTATATTATAAATATATTGTTATTATTATTAAGAGTTATTAAAACACACAATTTTATGATATTATAAGATGGCTCTCTGGAGTTTTAATTTATTAGGAAAGCCACTATACGCGCCACTAATGAATTTTACAAAAAAAGTTTAAATATTTTTAAAAGGATAAAGCAGCCAAAAAAAAAAAAATGAATTTTATTTCATCATAAGGTAGCACATATCATATGGATTGCTGGAAGAAATACTTTAGCTTGATTGCCACTGTGCCTTTATAAAATATTTACGTTTTAGTAAAACAAAATTTTTCTTTAAAAATTGCTTAATGTCTGTGTTTAAGGGTGCGCTCTACCCATCTGCCGCGTGCGGATGCAAGGGTTTAGAATCTCCGTGTTTGTCGCCCCAGTTGTAAACTGATTTAAAATATTTTGGTGTCATTCTTTCCGTAATATAATTTTGTACTCTGCTATCATCTTAAACTTTCGATATTAATTTAAATTACTAAGCAGGGTGCTTGCTAATAATAATGAAATAAGCGTTTTTGTATCAAGTTTTAACATATTAAAAACAATTTTTTAAGAACAAATAAGACGATACACGAGTACAATATAATCTTAAGAACAAGAATCTGCAATAAGATTTGTAAAAAGTTTATAGATAACGATGCAAGAAGGGAGATGCGAAAGGTCTGCAATTTCAAAAACATCGTTATTAGACCACCGATCAATTCCGCACTGAAACCAAAAAAGCATTAAAGTAACAAAATTTAAAATCACCCGTCATATATTTTCCAAAATGTGAGTTTCCGCGTATAATGGCAGTTAACAGTCTCGCTCGACGATTTTGACGCCGAGGTAGAGCGCACCCTTAAGAATTTTTTTTTCTTTTTTATTAGGAATTGGTAGTACTATATATTATTATTTTATAAGATCTGTATAGTATAGACAACACCTGAAATTTTGACTTGAATTGGGTGCACGTTACTGTTACAGTGCACGTTACTGCGGAAATCTCGAACATGCAAAAACGACAATTTTATTCAAATTTAAAACAGCTCTAAAAAATAAACGAGTAAAGATATAGCACTGAAACTTGGTATATCTTCTTGTCTTTATGGAAAGATCAACCATACCAAGTTTCATCAAAATCCAAATCGGTTGGTGACAAAACTTATTTTTATTGGATGATTTGATGTGGAATGACCCACAATCTATATTTTATGCATTTTAAAAACAACAATTTCTGGATTTTAATAAAATTCAATCATTCCAGTATCTATTTTAAAATTCCAGTAGAATTCCAGTATTTAAAGCATGGAAGTAAAAATCCAGTGTTTCCAGTAATTCCAGTATCAATAGACACCCTGTTATTAATGGAACAGCTTATTATCCAATACAAGTAGAGAAAATTCATTCATCACGTTATGTGGTGAGCCTTATAAAAACATCTTTCTTAGATATGATCCACACTTTTCCTAGCTTCCCATAATAAAATAAGAGTCAGAGATGTTTGAAATACTCAAGTTATGAATCACTTTACTTACAAGTTGGGGAAGGCTTTGGCATCAATGGCCTTGATCTGATTGTACAATTCTACAGGGCGGGACAGAACGGGCGTTCCACTCAGCAGAATCACTCTCCGACATTGTTGAGCTACCTCCATCGCCGACCGACCTCTCTGTGTCTTGTAGTTCTTGATACTGTGGCTCTCATCCTGAAAAAATAAAACACAATTTCAGCCAAAGCATGAATGATACCTTTGATACCAGTGGTGTCAGGGCATCACGATATTTGATAATTTTGGCCTTCGGATGACCGATAAGTATACTGATTCCAAGTTTTGAAGTTCCATGACTGGGTGAGCGGTTATAAAACTCGCCTTTGAATCTGAAGGTTTCCAGTTTGATTCTAGGAAAGGTTAGTTTTTTTTTTATTTTTAAAACTTTTATTTTTAAAACGTCAACTTATCTGATCCATCACACTCACTCTTCGGTTATATTCCCATTAAAATATGCATCATGTTGTGTTGGTGTCTCAAAGTACAGTTGAGTCACGATAGTCCGACATTTTATGGTCCAACATGCTCGGTAGTCCGGCGCCGCATCTTGTGTTGAATTCTTCAACTCTGATAAGATCTCAAAAACATATTTGGGAAGAAAACCCACTCATCACAGAGAAAGATGACAGTCATGAACAATACCAGGATAAAATCGAAGTCCATGATGCAATTACCTTTGCGATAATATTAACGTCCCACAAGAATCTTCGCAAGGCTCAAGAAGATGGATCTTAGATGACAACCTAAGTGCTGACCAAACAGATGATAAAAATATATTACCTACATAAAGTTACATCTTCTGTACTTAAGACAACAAAATTGGCAAGGCCTTGGAGCCAAAATGAGCTGTGAGGAAGTTATGTCAGCTCTCAGTCTAATATATAGGTAATTGGAATCCTCAATAATAGTCGAGTCACGACACTTGGATCACTTCAGGTGTCTGCCAAAATCACCAGACATATCAATAACTATCAAACCGGTGGCAAGAGCACTAGTGGTGGTTCACTAGTGTTGTGAATCATCCAAGTTAACTCTGCAGACAACCTCCAAGCGTGCAAGTGAACCTACACTGATACTTGACACTGCAAGTCACCGTATATACGTTGCTGATAAGTGGCGGATACTTATGTACATGTAGTTTCAATATTAGTGTCGTGACTGTATAGATTAGACTATGGTTGGCTGCAAGCACTTTGATTTGAGTGAGCGAAACTTGTGCAAGGAACATGAACTTGACTTTAAGCTACTATTGAACTAACTAGCCATGTCAAAATATTTGTGTGAAAGGAAACAAACTCAATAGAATAAAACTAACCTTTGATAATCTGACACACTCTCGGTCCCTAGGGATAACTGGCAGATTATCTCAAGTCAACTAAGTTAATTGCAGATAAAATTGATTTAATTACCATCACAACCAAGTAAAAAATATGTAGGCCTAGGTCTTTACAGGTGATTACTCTAAAAGCACTTTCACTAGATGGAAAACCTGCTAGTGTTTCTGTCAAAGGAAAAGTGCCCGATTCATAAAAAACTAAAAACCAGCCAATGGAAAATCAGACTAGGTTTACAAACCCCAACCACCAATATATAAAATGTCTTTAAACTACTCAGAGTGGCAAGTTGCATACCATAATGACAACTCCAAACTGCATGTCCTTGATTAAATCTTTCTTTTTGGCCAGTAGATCATAGGAGACGATGAGAACTCTTGCCCCATCCACAATGTCTTTCCCCGTTGTCATCACGAATACCTGGTGTGTGTGCACAGAGCTTGGCAGTCGCAATCTTATCTCTTCCTCCCATTGATACCTAAAAAGAAAAACCAGGTCAATCATTAACACATTCAACCTTTGAATTTGGGGTTTGTGTAGGGTGACCAAATCATTCACGCAGGAAACCGGGACAGCTACGAATATGAATCCTTCCCTCCATCCCCCCCCCCCCCTCGCACACAGTACACCGACCAACTGGTCCATTGTTTCCTGGATAAGAATTAGGCTAAATAATTACTGATTTATTCATAGTACACTTGAGTCCCGCTAGTCCGAACACGGGTAATCCGAACGTCCGCCTAATCCGAACAAGCTCCGGACGCATTTTGCAAAACATTTTCATTAATGTAAAAATATAATTTACGTAATAAAAATTGAATTCTTGATTGAAAAGATAAGAATTGTGGTAAAGAAATGAAAACGAAGTATTTCATTGAGGAATATACTGTTCAAATATTTAGTTTATTGTGTTTTGACTAAATTCACACAACGTAAACAAAAGAATGTACCTAAACAATAAAAAAATACAGTATAACCTGTAAAAAGTATTGCACGCGTAGTAGATTAATAGACTACTGTAACACATAAAAGGGAGGTAACATTAATTTATTTTTTATTGAATATAAAGTCCAACATCGTCTTTTGTTGAAGTTTAGTCAGTCTGTTTTTTGCCACGTAGTTCCGCCATTTTCTTATAAACATCACATCTGCGGGCGTGGCAGTACAGTCTCTGCTGGCAGTGGATACAGTCTGTGGCGCAAGGCGCAAGCAGAATTGCCAATTCGAGGGTAATTACCCTTTTAGAAGGTACATTTTGGACCTTCGAGGGTATTTTTGAGGGTAATGATTTTTTTAGGGTTGAAGGATAATTTTACTAAAATTGTCAAGTTTGACTAAAATGTGTGAATTTTCGGGAATGGGTCGAAATCCAAAGTAGATTTAATACTATATAAGATAATATAAGAGTGATTAATATCGCTCGAAAAACGAATACCAATTGAACAGCTGATACACTTTTATTAATCATTCTTGTATACTAACAACTTAAATATTGTTGGTAAAATTATTGATTTTCCGATATTTTTGTGTTTTTGAGGGTATTTGAGGGTAATTTTGTCAAGGATCTAGGGTAAGTTGATGAAATGTGATTGGCAACTCTGGGCGCGACTGAACAGTATCTTCACGCCATGCATACAGGCAGCACACGCTGCTTGCCCGCTCTGTGATCACATCCTAAAATTACGTGCATTGGGCCATTGTGCCATCTGCTATGGGCTGTGCAATTGTTGGTTTTGCTTATATAAGGGTAAAAGCACTGTTTAAATTGGTTTTTGTGTATTATTCGCTAATATTACAACACGTAAACCAGTTTAAATTGCTTCATTATCCCTTATTGAATTATTTCGGATAATCCGAACAATTAGCTGATCCGAACAGCGTTCGGTCCCAATTAGTTCGGATTAGCCGGACTCAAGTGTATATGGTTTTTATTACAGTTAATCAATCAGGTTCACTCAAAAGCAAAGTTTCATGAATTTCCTAAACCTAAATTCTTGGTACTCTATGTTAATGTAGCATTGTAAAAAAAGCCTATAAAATTCAAAATGTGTTTAAAATTTAACTTGTCATTGAAATAATAGGAATAAATTACGATAACTTAATTGATAACATACAGTACACTCTCGTTCATCGGCACTAATGTGGCGGACGGCCAGTTCGGATGACAAAAAATTCCGATGAAGCGGAGTCCGTCGTGAGTCTTCCTTTCCGCCCGTACGGTGAACTATCGTGATTGTATTCACTCTTGTTTTTAAGATAACACAAGAGATTTTATGAAAATAAGGCACTCAAACTTTGAACATTGTAACGATGAACAGATAGCAATAAAAACAACACAGGAAATAAAGATCCAAAATCTTTATTCTCATATTCCATATTCATAGTCCACTCATCAACTCAGCAGTCAACTGACTTCCATGTAACACAGGTGCAGTCACGACGCGAGACAGACTGAATGACAGTTTGGGAAGCGGTCGACCGGATGTTCACTTCCTACCCCTTCCTCATTCTATTTTTGTGCGAATACTCCACGGCCTCGTAAATCACATCGATGGGTATAGATTATGGAAAACGCCTGATGACGTTTGATGCAAAATGTGATACTTCACTGTTGTGCGGATAGAACGAATGGAAATTGAAGGCGCTAAAACGAAAAAATTATTTATTTCGTAAGAAAAAAAATAATAATATCCAGATTTTCAGTTCCGATGAAGCGGAGTTCCGATGTCGCCGAGTCCGATGAACGAGAGTATACTGTAATGTCTACATAATGTTGACTATTATAATGTATGTATTATTTATGTTAAAAAATATCTAAATAATAATAGAGTTCAAATGATTAAATTTTATATTACTTGCAGAAGAATATTTGTCCCTGCTTCTGGCGTACCTTATCAAGTTTTTGTTATTTGAAACTTAAGTAAGTTATAGTTATAAGATTGCACAAGGTCACATTGTTTTTAATTATAAGGAATCTTGAAGATGGCACCCAGCAAGTTCACTTCCGTTTAGATCCATCCGTCAAAATTTCAATTGGCCTATATTTATTTATAAATACTTTTTTAATCCCTTAAACATAATTCCGGGACTTTTGTGCGTCCCGATACAATTTTTCAGGACATCGCTTGACATTACCAAAAACCGGGACAATCCTGGTTTTCCGGGACGTTTGGTCACCCTAGCCAAATTGCTCTAATTTCTAAGGCCTTTAAACTAAGGGGCCGTCCATAAATTACGTCATCGCTTTTTGGCCATTTTTGGACCCCCCCCCCCCCTAAAATCATCCTACCATCATAATTTGTCAGACCCCCCCCCTCTCTTAGAAAATTTACGTTATTTTTAACAAACCTCTGTTTTAAGTAAAAATAATGCTTTTTCGTCAAAGCTACTTAAGTTTCTTTATTGATTTATTAAGACTATCAATTAATTTTTGAACCCCATTTTGGCAGTAGTTTGTTGAAAGAACTATTCAAACCGGATATTTTAATTTACACCACTGTAGTGCCACATTATTTATAGGCTCGGAAGTTGTTGAAAAATACGACATATTTCAATACTCCCCTTGTCGGATATGTGTCATCACTGCTCTCTCCCTCTCCTTCCCTTGCAGGTACCAAGGTCCATTCTCCACGCCTCGCTCCCGCTATTCCTTAACACTTCCTTTCCCATTGCCACAGTAAAGCAAGAAAACATAATGCTTAGTTCACGTTGTATTAATTTTTTAACCTTTAACATTTTGGAAAAAAACTAAAATTAACTATAAATCAACGCCTAAAAATAGTCTAATGTATTTCCTCGAATAATTATTTTATAAGAGTTGAATTGTGTACGAATTTATCATTGTTTAACTGTCAAAATTGGATAAAAAAAACATCATATCAAAGCCGACCCCCCCCCCTTGCACATCACCCTACCGTCATTTTCAATCTGAACCCCCCCCCTCCCCTCTTCAGATGACGTAAAATTTATGGACAGCCCCCCATGTATGACATGACATAGCTCTAATATGTTCCATCTACGACTTCCTCAAAAGGCCGTCCCCAAAGGAAGTTTTGGAGATAGCTTCATTATTCTACCTTTATTACTAAAAAAATTATAAATCCACCCCAGGACTTTTCGATCAACTGGTATAAGTATAAAAGCTTAACTATTAACTATGGTCTACAAATACAAAGAGATTATTGTTATTTTTGGTTTTGAATTCTTTTTTACTGCACGCAATAGATGATTTAGAAGGTTTTTTGTCACAAAACAGGCAATGAACTATTTAGTGGTTTAATTTTTTGTTTACAATTTTGTTTGATTATCTTAATAATTTGATTATGCAAAGAACCCTCGGTCTTTATTAGTGTGGATACCGATATTATTTGATACAGTCACTCTCTACAGTAGGTGTTCAGTGAATTTTGGTATTGCTTTAGATATCACTGGATGCTGTTGTTGTCGCATATATGCTTCGGCCTAATTGAATTAGGCCTACAATATTTTTGGTATACAACATTTTATGAAAACCTTCAATATTCCAATGACCTTTATTTCATTCAGTAACTTTGTAAATAAAATTAATTAGTATTAGCTTCTATCACTTATTATTTGCATATCATTTAGTTAATTTTCGGATTTCAGTAGCTGCTGGAATGAACGTCTAGAAAGTAATGGAATAAGGAACTCAATATATGTTTGATAGCACTAATGTTTATTTAAAAATACTTACGCTTTTATCTAGTTATGAAGATTAATTCCTTTTGTTTAATCATGTCACATTGTTTAAATGTAGTTGTTAATCCTTAGTACGGTAACTTAACCTAAGTTTCCCGAGGGTTTGACTAGTTGTTTACTTCTGGAATGAACACGACATAGAGAAACCCGAATTCTCTGGAAATTGCTAGTACATTTTTAGAATGTATATGCCCGCTTAGTCAGTCAGTTGCAGTTAGTTGCAGTGGTTGTTGTATAACTAGTGAGTTGGAGTGAACAGTGGACAGTTGTGAACATAGTGCTACATTGATATAGTGCTATTATGTGCTAATCTTTGTATGTGTTTACTGTGTTGTGTCGATTAATAAATTAGGTCTGGTGAAGTGGTGTTTTATTGAGAAGCGTCCCTAGTGATATACTTATACAGTGAAGTGGAACAGAGTAATCGCTAGTAATGACGACATTGTATAGCTATCACAACGAAGGACCAACCTCATCGAGGATGGACAGACGATGAGCAGCGGCCAGTCGTCCCTGTAGTAGTCCGCGATCCCCAGAGCCTGGATGCTCTTGCCCAAGCCCATGTCATCGGCAATAAGGAGTCTCCCTCCACGGGAAATTCCGTACCTGAAATTTACACACATCAATAATGTGCAGCTGGATGGAATTGGAAAATAGGAGAGCAAAATTATACATCAATGTCATCTGAGAAAAGTGTTTGAAATTTTTTCAAACAAGAACTACTTAGCCATCAAAAGCTGTTGGTAGTGAACTATATTTCAAACATTTTATATATTCTGAACTTAGCATTTTAAAAATCAACTGCAATTGTCAAGTGCCTGATTTGGAAATAAAATTTTGCAATTTTCAATTAGATAAAAGCACAAAAGTTTGTTTGGGGGAAATTTCACTTACAGACTTATAATTAGTAATGAGAATCAAATCTAGGATTTTAAAACTCAATTAATTCCAAATCCTAATCTTAAAATATAATTATTTCATAGTTTAGATAGTTAATCAAATTTATCTTTCAAATGAATTTTACTATCACCTATTCAGACCACCAGATACTGTACTGTATGAAACTCAAGCCCATTAGTTTGGTTTATTCAAATAAATCTTTTGAACAGATTTTGCTACTTGTTAAGTTAAAAATCACTATCAAACTTGTTATTTTTTTATAATAAATACACTTTAAATAAATGTATTAAGAATAAAATATGAAAGATATTATTTTCTCCATAAGGACCCTAGTCATTTATATGAATCTTTGTGTTGTTTGCAAACTTTAACATTTCCTATAAAATTTATGATGATGTACAAGATATATTGCGCTATCTTTTTCCATATCAAAATAAGTAATCGCTCACTCCCGATCTAGACATCGAAACACTACACTAACTGGTAAAAACTAACATCTACACACAACTAACAAACTCATGTTGACATATAATATGTCATTAAAATTAACATTAGTCGTCCATAGACACAGAAAACTGAAATGTGGGAAAGGAAGTTGATTTACAGCAAGTTGATGATAAATTGCTTTAATTTGATCTTATTATTGGTGACTCAAGTCCAGTCCTTTGAATCCCAGGAAAAGTTCATTACTTTTTGTTTGGTTCAAAAGTTTTATTTTTTTATAATTATTTTAAAAAAAAATCATTAGATGGTTAGATTTGTTCATTAACAAATAATTTACAGTTAAATTTATTTTATTTTCTTATCACTACTGTGAGGAAACAAACTGAATTCAAATGAAACTTGAAATAAAAAATAATAAAGGTTAGCAAAACTGAAGCACATACTGAATTCCTTCTTTTTGGAATGGGTAGATGGTATCCCTGAGCTTAGGGTCCAATTTTGAAATGTCCACTTTACTGAAGTCCTTCTGATAATTCTTGGCTTTTGTGATGAATGTCTGTAAACACGTCAACAATATAGCAAAATTCATTACAAACTACTTTACTTGTTGTTCCAAACCAAACAATTTAAATTCGACTATCACACACCATTGCTAAAAATGTTATGTTTAGTTCTCTAAATCAATTACAATAAACCAATTAAATATTCTGATTGTCAATAATCACCCAAAAGCTACAATTATTTGGTTACAGCAAAATAGGGATAGTGAAATTCAAGTTTCGACAGGACATTTATTTTGAACAGGCTGTAACATGATTAGACTTCACATCCAATGAATTCGTTTGATATCAAAATTAATACAGCTACATGTATACTATACCAGACGCTGCAATCGCTGTTATTATTCAGCTGGTTTTAAAGTGCTGCAGAAACACACTAGGCCCTATAAACAAAAATTCTCAGATATATAACATTTTATCCAGGGTTAATAACAGTGGTGGAAATGATTTAGGCCTACCTATATTGTCATCTGTACTTCATATAGGCCTACCCCATGAGAGATCGCGCCATAGTAAATTAGTTTTAAACAAACCTATTCTATATGAAGTCTATTCACGTCGAAGTATATAGTCAACAATGCTATTCAAGCATACAAATAGGCTACATGAACGAATAAATAAACGCAATGACTAACAAGTAATATTTCTTAATGGACATAATGTAACAAAACTATAAAATATAGTTAAGTAACATACCTCAATAACACAGCTTGGCAGATTTCCAATTATAACAAAGGGTTTGAGTACATCAACAGCTTTCTTCAAATTAAAAAATTCAGATATTGGAAAAGTCCACAGTTTTGTCTTAGAATCTGGAATAATACAGAAAATTTCTTATAAATATTTGTTATTCATTCTTCCTAAAAAATTTTCTCACGCAATATAGGAAGCCACAGTCACACTCAAAAATGATTCCTTCTTGATATATATACAGCTTTGTAAAAGGGTTTGGATCAATAATTGAGGAGGTCTATGTATAAAGAGCGTAAGTCGATATACACCCTTTTGAGGAGATGGCAATTTTAGATTCCTCGTGTTTTTGTTTATAACTCTGCGAAATTGAGGAGGTCTATGTAAAAGGGGGTTATAACTGAAAACTTCGAAAAGTTGTCCATCGGGTGACCATGATAATTTACTGAGTGGCAGGAGCGCTTTAGGCAAATTATCAGTGCTGCCTTAGGACAATTCCTAGCCAACAGCGCGCGGATCCATATATCACTTTCGTAAAAAATTACAGCCTTCGTTCACAATTCCTCCAGTTCATAATTACTCACATTCACCAAAATGCAAGCGTTAAGCTAAAGTTGACATATTTAGGGCTGGTTTCTCAAAGCAAGTTTAAACCAAAATTATCCATATGTTTAACATTGAATTAAACAAAGTTTAAGTTAAACGTGTTTGGAGAAACCGGCACTAAGTAGCCTATGGAAAAAGTAAAATTTACTTACCATACTCTTTTCCATTAATCGATCGAAAAACATCTATCGCCTGCTGATGGAATGGAATATCAACAGTGAATCTTTCTTTGGACACCAACCTGCATTCTCCAACTGTTCTAGTTTGTGTTTTTGCGGGAATATTCGTAACCACTACAGGTGTTGAAGAACTAGTTGGCTGGGGGAGCCCAGTATTCTCTTGCGCCTTGTTCGTTTTAACCAAATCAAGATGTGGATATTTGGAGGGAGATTTTGTCGAAGAGCTTGTACTGGGTTGGTAAAAAATATTGGTTGACTTTTGGTTTAAAGTACTGCCACCCAAAGAACTTGACGCCTCAGCAGGTGCAGGATTTGAGGAAGGATATGAGTTATTCGTTGCAGGGTGACTTTTTGCATTATAAACAAACCCACTTGATGGTTTACTTGGGCTTTGAAGCACTTTCTGTTCTGGCACTTTACTGTAAGAGTTGTTATATTGTACTTTAGTACTCTGTGTTGGAGTTGATCCAGTGTTGAGGTTTACTCTTGCCTGAACATTTTTGTCAGGAGATGATATTTGAGCTAACCTTGCTGCCCTTCTCTCAAGGGCCAACCTTCTATTTTCTTCAATTCTGGCTCGCTGTTCTGGTGTCAAACTTGATTGCATCTTGACTGACATCTACATCAACAATAAAAGCATAAGACATGTGGCATGGGCTAATCCCCATGAAAAAACTACTTCTACAACAACAAATATAATTTTGAGAGTACGGTAATGTTTTTAAAGAAGGTGTAATCTAATTCAAGCCTATTTACTATCTGGTTTGGGCCAACACTCACAAGTTGAACACTCATTAGTTTAAGAGGAGCAAAGTTTATACTAATTTATTTATTTATTTCAACGGGAAGAACCCAATACATCACATAGTACAAAAAAAATAATTAATGGCTAATGGCTACTTGCTAGAGGCTACTAATAAGTTACATGGTTTCTGTGATTTTTTCTCCAACCTACCCCATTTTTTCTCTTTTTTATCTTTTTTTCTCTTTTTTCTTTTTTTTTGTACATATAATAGTAATGTTATTATTTTATTCGTTTATTTATTTATTATTATTACTTCTTGGCACACGTCACACACGTCACAATTTGATAACTTTTTTCTGGTAATTTCAGAACTAAAATGCGTAAAACAAAATGACCAATTGAAGATCTCAAAAACCAACCTTTTGTCAAATCTAGCGGCTTATGTGGGTTTCAAGAAACTATGTTAATTATTTCATCGTTGGTGTGTTAGGATGGGGAAGGGATTTAAACCCTCCCGGTGTTTAATGTTAGACCCCGAAGTGTTAGGTACAAATTGGTTAATGTTTTGCAGACTAACAAATAAAAATTACGACTAAGTTAGTAAAAATATAAATTAGGTATTAGATGACCTAGGACTATTGTCTTGTTTCCATTACAATATATAAGTTTCCATTTAATATATATATTAAATGAAAGTAAATGAAGTGGACTTAGACAAACAATTTAACAGTACAAAAGTTGTTACCCTTATAACCTTACCAAAACTAGACTAAAGGTAAAAAAAAGTAAAAAAATGTTTTGTAACTTTGTAATAATCGTAAATAAGGTGTATTAAATGAAAGAAGATTAAATGGAAATAGGCAACTAATTTAACAATGCAAAAGTTGTTAGTCTTATTTTTTATTACCTTCCCAAAACTTAAAAGTTGTTCCAAAGGTAAAAAATAAAATACCCTCGTCGCAGCAGACCAGCGTACTCAGAAAATTTCCAATAAATATCCCTTGTTTTATCAACAAAGGCATTTGTGATTATATAGTTAATTTAACCCTCAAGGAAAAATATTTAATGGAATTATATTTTTAAATTGATTATTTTACTACTATTAAAATATTGTAATAAATATATCGGTGTGCCTAAACTATTAAACTTGGGAAGTACAAAATTCTCAAACCAATTATTTGTTACAATGTTAGAGGACAGAATATTAACGTTTTGATGCAGAGTAGGGTTACTGACTCTTGTCAAAGATTTAAGCACATTCAATGGGGGGAAAAAAGAATATTGTTATAAAATGTCTCTCAGGCTATTTCTGTACTAGTTCTCGTCTGCCTAATCTTATCTATAATGACAAAAATAAAAATAAAAATTGCGTTATGACCATTAAAATGGTTTTATTTTCAAGAGAGAAAAAACACACTGACTGTAAAGCATTGCTTAGGTTCAGTCTTTTTTAACTTTAGTACTAGATTGTTCACGATTCAAGTAATAAAATTCACAGTTTCATCCGAAGCCCAAACTGTCAAAACGTACGAAAAGAAAGTATCGTATGGTGACATATCATACAATGTACTTGTGGCTAAATTATCGTACAAAACAATAATTATTGTATGACTGGAAACACTGATAAACATTTCCGAGTCTACAAGGCTAGAAATTGGCAACAGTTTCGGTCTAGTTTAGTTAATCGCATATAGGCCCTAACTAAATAGTAACCAATCGAGTTCTTCATTTTAATTGATTCAAAAAGTTTAAACCTCAAGTTAACATTGCTAGGTATAGCCTCACGGCTACGGTTTTGTCTGAAATGATTACTACAAAATCGGTTAAGTAAACTCTGCAAACAATAAAAAAATCAGCGCAAGGACTTGCAGGTCGGAAACTTGGCTAACCATTTTAAATATCTATGATAAACACCTATGGGGTTAAACACTGTTGGCTTCCCTTTTTTGTTAGGCATGTTACTTGTACTATATACTTTTCACCCTTTTCTGTGTGTTACATTATTCGTTTAAACTTATGAACGGACCGACATCCTCTTGATCAAAGAAGGTTAGTGACAACCAAGTAAAAGGTAAACAATTTAGAATAACAAGTAGCAAATAGGGTAGTCTTTGGAGTAAGACCAAGAGCCTATGTTCTAAGACAAAACACTTTTTCATTTTGATATTCACAGAATCCAAAAATGTTTTCTTTGAATTTATATGAAAGAAAAACTCATAATAGCCTTTATTTGTTTTTGTTAATCCTCCAAGGAAACAGGTAAATTTCAGTTACTGAAAACAGTAAACTTTAGGTTTAGTAGGCCTAATAAGTTATGTTTATAAGATGGCTTACCAATAGTAAGTCCAATTCATCAAATTTTTACCTATTTATAATACCAAGAAATGTTAACCAATGGAAACTCTGGCAAAAAATAAATAAAAATTAAAAAACAAAATGAAAATAATAAAAAATTTGATTACGACAAATCACCGCCAACATAAAATTATTCAAACATCAACATAACCTAAAACGTAAACAAAGCAGAAGCATAGAGTAAAGCGTGGAGACGGAGACTGGAGGCAGGGAGACAGCGAGACAGCCAAAATCATAAAATACATAGAGATAAACATTTGAATCGGTCTGAAACATAGATATATACTAATACACCTGGATCGATAACTGAAATGGCGAAATAGCGGTAAAAACGAGCCGGCTCCCCCCACCACTAGCCAGTATTGCCGCCGCTGCGCCGCAGCCGCGCCACGCTGAATATCAGCTGACACGATTGTTGTTGGTGCGTCAGCTGCATTCTTGTTTGTTTACATTCTTTTAAATGTTCAATTATAATTATGATGATGAAAGATGGTTCTGTACTTGCAGCTTTAGGATGTATTAGCATTGAATATACATCTAAATCTACATACATACATCTAAATATACATCTTTGTATCCTTAGTCAATGGTATTAGTGCACATTCTAAAGGCTGAAATTTATCATTTCATAGGTAAGAAAGACTAAAAAGTTACAGTATTACTGTAATTTATTTAATTAATTTATATATTTATTTAAATTACAGTAAATGATTACTCGCACAGGGTTGGCAACACTGACCACGAATACTGGCTAGTGGTTGGGGTAACGGCTCGTTTTCGCAACACGAAGTTACCAATCCATACTAATACAACTGGATCGATAACTGAAATGGCGGAATAGCGGTAAAAACGAGCCGGCTTCCCCCACCACTAGCCAGTATTGCCGCCACTGCGCCGCCGCCGCGCCGCGCTGAATAACAGCTGACATGATTGTTGTCGGTGCGTCAGCTGCATTCTTGTTTGTTTACTTACTTACTTACTTACTCCTCTTGAACCACGTAGACTCTTGTAGGAGCATGTGGCGAGTCGTGTCTCTTCTAATTTAAATTGAATTACTTCCAATGTTTGTGGAGTATACTAAAACTCGGTTGGCAGGTCATAAAAACATTTGTCAATCAGATACTCTTTTAGCTTGATTTTAAACTTCTGGAAACTTACAATTCTCTTGATGTCTTCAGGTAGGCCATGATAGAACTTCTGTCCCATATAGTCAGGTTTTGTTTCTGTAAGTGTTAGTCTATGGGAAATGGCAAAATTGTTTCTAAATCTGGTATTGTAGTTATGTGCCGGTTCTTGAAATATGTTCTGGCTCTTAATGTATAAAACTAGGGTTACCATACGTCCTCTTTTCCCCGGACATGTCCTCTTTTTGGAACATAAAAAAACGTCCGGGCGGATTTTTGACAATCAGTCCGTTTGTCCGGCTTTTTGGAAGCAGAAAACTGAAAATCTGTATTTATGTTTTTAAATAATCCATAGGGCGGTTTTTTGTATTGTAACTTCGTCCAGATTGTTATTAAATCACATTTTAAATTGTTTAAGATGTTTAACCTTGAGTAAAAAGTAAATATTTACTTTTTTCTCTATTAAAATAGTTCGTAGGATATTCCTCATCCCTTTAGTTAGACGTAAGCTCCAGTGCCGCCAGTAGTCGAGTTGTATTTGTTGCTGTCAGTAGTCTCTATCGAGTGAGTGAATGAGGTTATGTTTTTGCAAATTATCGGCATTTTATTCGTTTCTTAGTTTGATTAATGCGACCATTGGTTTTTGGATATGATTTGATTAGTTGTTTTGTTAGTGTCTAAAAGTCTTTTTCTAATTGTGAAAAATTGACCGAGTTTAAGGGTCTATTGAAACTAAATTTCATTATCAAAATACTAACTAGTAATATTTTTTCACAATTTTTACTAAACTTTTGATTTAATTTAAGGTTAATCGTGAAATACCTTCTCTTAACTACAGTGTATCTTATGTAATAAATTAGAGCTCTTGGAATTTCACTTTATTTTTTCTCATGTGTTTGTCCCCATGATCCACACACCAAAACTTTTGGTTGTGAACATTTTCATAGGTCTTAGAATATGATATGTAATAAATAACAAAAAGAATCTACTGATTTGGTAAACTTACCTATTACTTTTCTAAATATTGAATTAAATTATGAAAAATTTGCACCTTCTTTAATATCTTAAGACAAATTTAATTAGGCTATTAAAAAAAAGGTGATATTTACAATTTATTGTACTAAACATTTCATCGTTTTACTGTTTCTCACTCTGTTATATTTAATTATAGGGGGGGGGTCTGGAATTCATATTTTTGTGATTCATATATTGTCGCGATCCGGCTCGCGACGAGTAAGTTACTAGGTGTCCTCTTTTTCATCCCGGAGGGTATGGTAACCCTATATAAAACTGTTTCAAATATGTAGATGGATGGTACTGTCATAATATTAAATTCTTTAAAAAACGGTACACATGAACTTCTAGGTGGTTGTTTGGCTATGGATCTAATTGCTCTTTTTTGTAATTTGAAAATTTTGTCGAGATTTTTCTTGCTGGAGGAACCCCAAAGGATAATTGAATATCTTATGTGACTTTCAAAGAGACTATGGTAGGCCATTTTTAAAAACTTTAAGTCTAGTACATTTACAAGGCTTCTTATTACAAATAGGTTTTTTGACAATTTGGAAAAAACTTCTTCTACTTGTAAAGACCAGCATAAATTGTTGTCGAGAGTGGCTCCAAGGCATTCTGTACTGCATACCTCCCCAATTCCGTCTTCGCCAAGCATGACATCCACGCCCATTGAAGGGTTTCTGTGCTGAAGCTGCCTAGTTGAAAAATGGACAAATTTGGTTTTTTCTTCATTTATTGATAACCTCATATCGGTGAAATACTGTGCTAAACTATTGATACTTAAAAATGTGGAGATTTGAAGGTTGTCTAATTGTTTGTCTGATGTAATCAAAGTGGTATCGTCAGCAAAAGTTATTAAACTATTTCCATCAACAAAGTCACTGATGTCATTAACATAGACGAGTTTACATTCTTTTGAATTTTCAATTATGATTATGATGATGAAAGATGGTTCTAACTGTGCAGCTTTTGGTTGTATTAGTACACATTCATAAGGCTGAAATTTATCATTTCATAGGTACGGAAGACTAAAAAATACAGTATTACTGTAGTTTAATCAATTTATTTATTTAAATTACAGTACATAATTACTCACACAGGGTTGGCAACACTGACCACGAATACTGGCTAGTGGTGGGGGTAACGGCTCGTTTTCGCAACACGGAGTTATCGATCCAGATGTATTAGTATATATCTATGGTCTTGGGCTGG
The DNA here is from genome assembly GCA_030545055.2 of Neoaliturus tenellus. Taxonomy (NCBI): domain Eukaryota; kingdom Metazoa; phylum Arthropoda; class Insecta; order Hemiptera; family Cicadellidae; genus Neoaliturus; species Neoaliturus tenellus. The sequence continues at coordinate 264,561,343 of CM061533.1, forward strand.
TCACTATCATTGACTATGAAGTATCCATAGTCAATGTCACATGGTCATGTGGTGCCATGCAGAGTTGTCGTTTCGTGTCACCTCCTGGCACGCTGTATCGCTGACGTCGTCGGCGACGTCGCTGTCAGCGTCAGCTGTCATTCGCTGCGTTGCGTTGCGTAGTGCGTTTGCGTTAATGCGTATACGTCACAGTGATTGTGATTGCAAAAGCAAACAAACGTCAAAGCCGAAGAAGAGTCAAAACTATGGGTGGCGAATAATTGAGTTTTGGTAACTTTACAAATTAGTTAATGATATTTAAACTCTCTGTATTTTGACATTCATCTGAATTCGGAAAACAGCCTTTCGCTACGTTGTTTATTTCATTTCGCCCTAAAGTAAGGTTAGTAGATAGACAATTTTAATCTTTCCTAATCCTAGTGTTTATCTAATTAATAGTAGGCTACTCAAGTCAAACATTTTTGTATAGTAATAAGTTGATCAATCTGTAAAATTAACCATTTTGGATAATAATAGCATACATATACATACATACATATCCCGTCCTGATTGACCATATTCGGCATAGGACCAGTCTTGAGTTTTTGAGGCACATCTTCCAGATGCTGTCATGGTAGGCAGAGGCATATGTGGGGGGGGGGGGTGTGAGAAGGTCATATCAACGGTTTGGGTCAGGTCAGGTAAGATGGAAGTTGGTAAAAGCATTTATCGATGAGGTATTTTTTGAGCTCATATTTAAATCTTTTTAAGTTACTAATCTGGGCAATTTGTGGTGGAAGTTGACTGAAAAATTTTAGGCCAATGTAATCTGGTTTATTTTCAAAAAGCTTTAAATTGTGAGGCACAGACGGGTTGATATTTCTATTTCTAAAGTTCAAGCCTTTTTTAACTTTTTGGTGCTTTCGAATCGGAATCGATTAGATGGTTAAATTCAAGGCTTACATTGACATTAAAGGGAGAAATAAATTCAAGCCTTGATTATCTTTTGTTATTTTGAATCGGACTCGAATAGATACTCAAATTCAAGGCTTACGCTGCAATTAAAAATCGAGGAAAAGTCAAGGCTTGATTCAAGCTTCCTTGCTATCTGGGAGTGTTGTGAGAATGCTGGTGAGCTGTAACAAGGTTGTTTTCTTTAATATAACTAATAACTTCAAACATATAAATACTGGGTACTGTTAGAATTTGAAGTTCTTTAAAGTGATCAAAACAAGAGTCAGTTGGCTTAAGTCTTAAGATACATCTTATAGCTCTCTTCTGAAGGACAAAAATTCTATTTAAGTTACATTTACTGGAAGAGCCCCAAAGGATAAATAAATAAACCTTACATAAGATATTTGTGATATAACCTAGTCCATAGATATTTTTTTTTATCTCGCCCCCAGTATTAATTTTAATCTCTTACTAGTCTGCATTCCTGATTGCAAAAATATCAACAAATAATTAACTTACTAAAAGGCCTCGTAGATTTTACAAACAATAAGAGCCTATTTATTTCAGGCAACATTGTAAAATATATATTAGAAAGCAAAACTTATGGTAACCTGTTACAGTAATTGTGAGAAAGGTGGATGATGAAGTTTGGCGGCAAATGTGTGAACCTTGTGACCGCGATAAATTCGGGTTGACTGTGTACTGTACTTTGTTAGGCGTAACTGCAGCATTACTTGGTTTTGCTGTGCCTCAAAGTAGTCTATAACTTGATAACATTTTCAAATCAGTGAAAGTGTTAAAGACATTTAAGTTAAGGCCTATTGGGCAGTAAAACATCTAGCGGCCTAACCAAACCGGCTATGTAAGAGATGAACTATTCTTCCAAATGTCATAGAATATTAAGAAGAAGGACTTTATGATTTCTAGTTCAGGAGTGAACCAATTGTGTTTCGGTAACAATTAACTTTTTGCTTAACCCTCCAGAGGCCGCTTAAAATTTAAAACGCCGTCTCACGCTCAAGGAGGTTTCCTCCGGTTTTTAAATAAAGGCACAAAATGTATTCTAAATACTTTTATTGTTTGAAATAAAAACAGAAAATGATTATAAAATAGATTTCACGCTATATCCCTGCAAAACAGAGCAAGAATGGCAAAGTTAATTTAACATGTAATTAGTATAACTATTATGGATTATACAAAACATATTTCACTTTTTTTACTTATAACTTAATATTTTTCAATAACAGTTTTGTAAAATTGTATAAAAATAGTAAAAATAACGTTTTAGAATACGAATAAAAAATCCTTTTTATAAAACTCAACTATGAGATTATATATTTAAAATACTTTGAGGTTTTCCTGCATAAACCATAAATTAAATATTATAACAATGATACTACAATCAATTCAAATGGTTACTCGTGGAAAAATAAAAAGTTACTTAAAATAAAAACAAATCTAAAATGGCAACTGTAGCCTAAACAATTAAAAATAACCAAATAAAAAACTATCGCACACAGACTCTTCCTCCGGGTTCACAAAACAGACAAGGACGCTCACGTAGGAATCGTCCAGCACCTCAGGACAGCGCTTGCCAAATTGACCCTAGACGCTGAAAGCGGGATAAGGATACGTGTCAAATGCATGGTGATGAGGGGGGCGGCAGCTACACAAAAGTACAGTGCTCTCAACCCAAAGATAAATGTTTCTGACAACAAAAAATATTGACCCGGAGGATTACTCAGCTTAGCGTCCTCTCGATGGTTAATATTTATAATTGGGCAGTTTAAATTAAACAGTGATGTTAATGAATTCAGGAAATAATTACAAACCGTATTCACATCAGTAATATTAGCAAAAAAAAAAAAAAAAACTCCAGTCAATACTATCATGACTATCCCTGAAATTTCTTAACCTAATTTGATTTATTAGACGTTTGGTCCTGATCTCAAATGCACTAGGCCTAATTTATGCTTTTTTTAAATTTTAAATTAACTCCAGCATGATAAAAAATGATGTCTTGCATCAGCATGGAACATGTAAATAGATTACACTATTGTCAATATTTGAAAAAATGTTATCTAGACAGGCTTTATTTCTATAGTCGGGGGCAATAGAACAGGCGGGTGAAGGTCAAGCTAATTAACATGTAGTTAAATGAGAAAAAATCAGCTGGCTTATTGGAAGATTTGACCTTGACACGCCTGTTCTATTGCCCCTGACTTTAGTTGGAAGTCTATTTATATTTAAACTATAAAGATCCAAAGATGTTAGTGTTTTAGCGAATTTCCCTATAGGGAATACGCTATTACGGTAGTAGTCACGGTAAGACCTAAGCCCGGGACCATGATACTTTTTCGTTTTGAGGTCCCTAGAAGCCAAAAACACCGTTCGTTCAAATTGATATATATGTATATATATATATATATATATATATATATATATATCTATATATATATATATATCTATGTGTCCGTGAACACGATAACTTTTGAACGGAACCTCCGATTTTGATGAAATTTGGTCCAGGGGTGTAAGCCAGCGCCTACTAGGTTGAGTTCGCGAACCAGAATGATCGGACCATGGGAACGGGGTTTTATGGGGTTTCAAAGGGGTCAAAAATGGGTTTTTGGAATTTTTGGACCTTAATTTTTAAAATTCATCAATTTTAACTGAAACCATTTAAAAGAGCTTAAAAAACAAACAATTTGGTATTTTGAATTTTTATCATAGCATAACTGGTTACGGGGAAAATCCAAAAATGTGTTTTCCATGTTATTCTTAAATGGGAAATCAAGAAAACCCTATATCTTGCTCATTTATTGACATAACTTAATCAAATTTGGTATGTACATTATCTAGATAGAGCTTAACTTATAATTGCTTACGAAACCCATATGGCGGCAAACCTACATACTCACCCCCATGGGGTTTATGGGGAAAATAAAAAATTGCCAGAGCTTGATACAATTTTGTGTTAACTTGGTTTGTGTTAACCAATTATTAATTAACTTAGATTTTCTAACAACACCCCATGGCAGCAAACCTACATACTCGATCTTATGGTGTTTTTATGGGGAAAGTAAATAATCTGAAATTCCATTGGAAATTCGCTGAGTACGCAGGTCTGCTGCGACGGGGGTATTTATAAAATGTTGTAGGCCTACATCAATATTTATTCAAACTTTAAAATATCTACATTTAAGTCACCAGTCAATGCAAAATATTTATATTTCCTACTCATCAAAAAACACAATATCTTCTCAAGATGATAAATAAAAATACAAATATTTGAGTCGGGGGGTCTAAGTTATAAATATTTAAAATTATTAAGTTGAAATCAAGTAAGAAAATAACAGAGGCCTCATTTAAAGTAGGTGCCTATAATCTAAAAGTACCATCAGATGTGAAAATTGAAAATTTACAGTTGTATATATATGTAAATTTCAACAAACAAACCTACTTTTTTCCATTTTTTCAACAAATTTTTTATATTAAATCATTTTTTTAATCATGAACGAGATATTTAAATAACTTAAGTTTGGATGAGTATTTAAATTAAATTTGCTGTTACTAAAATAAATATTAAGTTTTAAAATATCAAGTGTATTTTATCATGGTTACTTTATAAATAAGCCTGTTTTGAATGAATATAAAGTATCGTGATGATTTATTTTTGCATGTATGTTTTTTAGGGATTGCCAATAACAACACGATGCCAGCTACAAGATTCAATGAAGATATTGAGCGAGAAAGAGAAAAGTGTACCTTTGATGTGACTGAGCTGACACACTTTTTGGATGGAGGCCCTGAGAAAACAAGAGAAAGGAAGGAGTTAGGTAAAACAAATAATTATACCGGAGGCCTACCTACTTCTTTTAATTTGTGAAGGGGTGGTTTTTGTGCTTTTATTTCTGTTTTAAGTAGGCTACGGAAACTTTTTATTATAAACTATAATCTGTTGCCAGTCTTACTTATCATCAATTTTTCCATTAATCTAAAACATAAAAAATAACCTTAACTTGATAGTTGTAAAAGATGATCAGTAAATGAGATAATAATGATTGCTAATTGAAAAAGTAATCACTGAAATAAAACATTAAGAGAAAACAATTGCTAAATTTAAATAAAATAAGTGAGAAAAAAGGATAAAAAACTATTTTAAAATTAAAAATTGGTCCATCGCCGTTAAGTTGCAACTCTGATGATCCGCTTGGTGTATGTTGTGATGAGGTGTTTTTGCTGCACTTTGAAACCAGCTTAACCCATTTGTGCCCACTGTCGACATTTTTGTCTACGCTGTATTTTATTTTATAAAAGTCCATGGAATTTTAGGTTTTTCATGATTAAAATTGGCATTTTGGAGTGAAAACATAATTATCTTTCATATTTCAAGGCCGTAGTGGCACACACACAGTGCCGGTAAACAGAAGTTAAAAGTAGCAAAATCAGTGTTGACCACGGTGCAACTCCCAAAGAATCAACCGATCCCGTCAACTTCCACGCAAGCCTGCCATAGTTTATTTAACTTGGTCCCTCCCACCAACTTTGCCACAGATCGGCTAACCCTTTAAGAGTTGCACCACCAGGTCAGAGTTTGGTCGTGAGCGGATTCGAACCCGCGCCGACGCAGACATCCTGGCCAAGGATGCCTACGCCTTAGCCATTTGAGCTATCACGACCGGCAGCCGAGTTATGATAATTTGGGGTTTGAATGGTGCGCGCCCCTAGCGGGTAAGACTGTAGGCCGTTGGTATGCGAGTTTGCTACAAGAGCGCAGCACTAAGCCACGGAAACTAACGTGCACCCAATTCACAAGAAACAATTTGGGCATAAATGGGTTAAAATTATAATAACAATAACACTGAAAAAGATGTCTACACATCTGTAGAAGTCTACACGTGTATTGTATGTATCCATTGCTACTACAGACATATCAAAATCAAAATCATTTATTGTCGCAACACACATTAATAACAGTGTATGACAACGTCATGTACAGAAAGAGAGAATATAACATTTAATATACATTAATCAGTCTTGAAATGTCCGATAAATTCTTGCACTGAATATACACTCATTTGTAGGAGCATAAATTTTAAATTTTTTCTTAAGTCTGATAAATTAAGTTTTTTTAAATTAAATGGTAACATATTATACAGTCTTAGGCCTAATTTATAAGAGCTATGAATAGTTCTTTGATAGTTACATTGAGTTACTCTGAGATGGTCATGATGTCTAGTATAATGATTATGAATCAAGTCATTAGTTGGTATTACACATAGATTTAACTTCACATACATAACACATTCTAATATAAACAATGAAGGAACAGTGAGCACATTAAATTTCTTGAACAAAGGTTTACAACGGTGCCTAGAATGGACCCCAGCAATAACCCTTATTGCTCTCTTTTGTAAAATCATAAGTTTTTTAATATTACTGTCATTGCCCCACACAAAAATACCGTACATAAGATGACTCTGTACATAAGCATAGTAAACGGACGCTAATACTTCTATTGTTACAATACATTTCAATTTCCTTAGCAAGAAAATGGCAGAAGAAACTTTTTTACAAACAGATTCTATGTGAACATTCCACTTAACATTAGACTGCAAGAAAACACCGAGAAATTTGACACAATCAACACTGTTCTTAACATTTAAACTAAATTCCAAGGTTTGGGTCTTTTCCTTATTTAAACATAATATATTAGCAGCAGACCAATCATCAATTACCGCATTACATTTTGAAATCTGATTCTCCATTTCTATAGAGTTTTTACAAACAATTTGAATTGCTAAGTCGTCTGCATACATAAAAGAAAATACACCGTTACTATTAACAGATACAGGTAAGTCATTAACATAGATTATGAACATTGTTGGACCTAAAATAGATCCTTATGGAATTCCTGTACACACAGGCAAATATTGTGAAAAGACACCATTGCAACATACAGACTGAAATCTATTTGACAAGTAAGAATCGACTAATTGTAAAGCTTGCTGATCAAACCCATAAAATTTAAGCTGTTCCAACAACACAGAATGAGAAATAGTGTCGAAGGCTTTCAACATGTCAAAAAAATGTCCTGTGACTCTATATTTTGAATCTAAGCTATATACACACTTTTTCATAAATTCAATGATAGCAGGACCAGTACCTTTGTTTGATCTAAAACCAAATTGGCTACTTGAGAACAGGTTGTTGCTTTCAAAATAATCAACTATCTGTTTATTTAGTAATACTTCAAACACTTTTGATAGTACAGGAATAATTGACACAGGGCGATAATTGCTGTAATCTGACTTAGAACCCTTCTTGTACACTGGAACTACTTTTGACAACTTAAAACATTGAGGAAAAACACAACTATTAATACATAAATTTATCAAATAAGCAAATACATCAACAATAAACGGTGCAGCAAGTTTCAATATCTTGGAATTTAAGTTGTACACATCAAAACTAGCACTATTGCTCAAACTCATAATGGCTTGAAACACTAGTTCCACACTAACATTTTTAACAGAAAATGAAGGGGCTGAAATAGGTTGTAATTTCTGTAAATAGTATTTGACATCATTATCTGACTTAGGCACATTATTAACAATACATTTCACATTCTCAACAAAAGAAACGTTGAAATGGTCTGGTTTGAGTGACTGTAAAGCTTTATTTGCAGAAGGCATGTCATTCTTATTTACATTTTCATTAACTATTGACCAAATTGCCTTAGGCTTACTCTTAGCAAGAACCACACGATTGCAGTTGTATTCAAGCTTAGCCTTAGTTACCTCGTATTTGTACTTAGCTTTAAGTTGAAGATAAGAAGTCCTAAACTCCACATTTCCTGTAGATATAAATTGGTTATATGTAAAAATACACTGATCTTTAAGCTGTAACAAATTATCATTGTACCATTTAAGTTTTTTAGGTTTAATTTCACAAGAGTTACAATTAACAAGTACAGTGGGGAAAGCAATATTTACAATACATAACAAATTATCAAAAAAGTATTCAATCTTATCATTTAATGTTGACAGGTTGTATATAAAGAGCCAGTTAAATCTACTTAACAAGAAAAGGAAGTAACTAACATTTATATCATGAATGGGTCTGATTTCTTTCTTAGTCGTTATAGTTTTACCACTTGTCCTTGAATTAAAGCGCTTGACCTCTTGTAACTTATTTTCCTATTATGGCGTAAGGTTCTCCACCGTGTGCCATGTTACAGTGTTCAACTATTTGTGACCATAGTCTTTTATGTAATGAAGCTACTTTTTAAATTTGCTGTTACTAAAGTAATATTAAATTTTAAAACACATTTATGATTTTCTGTACTAACTTAAATCTTCTTTTTTATAAAGAGTTTGGCAACAAAGGATCATTTAGGCCTACCTTTTAGAAGCAACAATTTTGTCTTTACATGGTGTTCATACAGGAGGAATTGCGGGAAAAGCGTGAATTATACAGGCATTTTTATTGGGGTGAAAAATGCGGGAATTGTATGGGAATTTCCGAGAAAATGTGTAGTTTTGCAAAGTAACCAAAATTAAAAGATGTCAATGCCTACTGAACGGAAAAGACCAGGTTCGCCGAACGGGGACTTTCAAGTCTGCTAAACAAAGATGCTCGTATCTGCCAAACTGAGATGTCCATAACCGCCAATCGTAGACGCTCAAGTCAGACTATCGGAGACACTCATATCTGCCGAACGGAGACATCCTAGTTCACCAAACAGAATTCTTATTATTCTTCTTAGCTAAATGTGTCTGACAGTATTTTGCGATCGTGACTGCCAGTCTTTGCCAATCGTGTCCGCCAGTCTTGGCGATGCTGCCCACATGTCTTTGCCGATGGTGTCCGCCGAACTTAGTTATCGATCATGTTTGCCGATTGGGATGATCATGTCTGCCAGTCTTTGGCAATCGTGTTTGCCAGTTTTTGCTGATGATGTCTGCTGACCTGAATGTCGTTCACTGACCAGGATGATCGTGTTCGCCGACTGGAACGATTGTGTCCGCCGGTCTAATGTGACCATGTCCGCCGAACAGAGATGCTCATGTCTGACAATGGGGGGGGGGCGCTTGTCTCTGCTGATCAGAGGCACTTTTCCATTTCCATTGTAATGTTCCCCAGGCGTCAGTTGATTGAACAGCAATAATTAGTATTATTAATTTTCATAAAATTTAAAAAAATATATTTTACTTGACAAAATGGTGTTATAACCTGCAAGAAAAATGTAAATTATAGGCGGAAATATGGGAAATATACCGAAATTTTGTAAAGTTATTTTTTAAACACCCTGCCAAGATTTAAAATAGTTTAGGCCTATATACTTTTTATTGTTTCAGCTTGTCAAATCACTGTTAGGCTATATTTCTGTTGTAAATTATTCCTCCAATCCACAGGCCTACTCTTTGGCTAACAAGTAATCCGCGGGCAATTTAAATATTTTTATATTTTGGGTCAAGATACAAACAGTTATTTTATTTTTGTTACAGAGGAATTTTTTTTAAATGACCCGGAGCTGAAGGATCGAGTTCCGACAGAATACTTAAGCCACAAGGAAAAGTACCAAGAGGCTGTTCGCAAATCCTGCATTTTATTCAGGAAGATCAACGAGTGGCAGAATAAAAGTAACAAAGGTGGTGGAGTTAGCATGTACGAGTAAGTATCAGGTGCAAAACTGTTTGACCGTAGCTATATAATCTAAATCAAATAATGTTATGATCATAAACATTACTGCTCACTGCTCAGGTATACTAATATGTAAAACCCAAGTAGGTCTTTCCATTTTTGCCGAATGAAAATTCCAACAAAAATGCATCAAACTGGCCTGGATACCATGTAAACTATCCTACTGATTTTATATAACCTCTAAAGTGTGCAATCCTAAAATAAAACATAATAACCTGCTCTTTACATCAGATTTTTGTTTTATAATTTCAAGTTTTTTTTAACTTAAATTGAAGACAAAAATCATGCTTATGTTTGATGCAAGTTACATACCAGTACTTTACTAAATTATAAACTAAACTATTTGGTCCTGTAAATCAGAATAACAATATTCCCAATCCTATTTCCATAAAATTCCCGATTTATTGCTACAGTTTCATTGCCAAACCAAACAAATATAGCTTACAGACAAATTTCTTTTCACCCTGATGACCTTCCATTTAATCTTATTCTTATTTTATCACTGATCCTAAACAACCGTTGGTGTTTATGGAGAGCTGACAAATCTCTATATTTTCTGCTCATCACCAGTTCACCTAAAATGAAGGAAAATTTGACCTTCAGTGAGACCTTTCATCATCACTCTTTTGTTTACGATTTTATATCAAGTCTATTTTACTCGAAGAATCAAATAGCCTAGTCTTAAATGACTACTGATGTTTTAAAATATAGTAGCGGGGATGGCCATTGCATATTCACGAACCATTGGACATACTCATCTCATAGTGCCGAATGAACACTAAATACTAAAACACACTAGCTTTCTAAAAAATTTGGACGTTCCTCATTTTTCTGTGTTGTGAAATTTAAATGTTCTCCGTCCTCTGTCTGTCTTGAGGACTATTCTCAGATTCTCAATCCCTGTGGTGTTTTTCGTCATGCTTGCAAATTGCTCAATGTATGTCCTCTTATGAGGATGATCTTGGGATTTCCGTCTTTCTTTTGATCTTCAAACTCTATGATCTACGATGGAGAACAAATAAATTAGTAGTTTGCTTTTAGCTTATAGTGTTTGCCCCCTCCACATCCCAGGATTAAATTTTGTGCAGCTCAACTTTTATCTAAACCTTCCTTCTTATGGTCAGTCTTTATTTCCAACTCTATTTTGTGGATAAACCACTGCTTTGGGTGGTTCACCTGACACTCTCAGATGATCACAAGCTCCTATCAGTATGTAATCATGAATCAGAATCTTTAGTGGTCTAAGAACACATAACAAATTGTGCTATAAGACCTTGGTGTCATCAGAGAAAACTACAACATTCTAGGCAAAGTACAACATATAAACTGTCATCTACAAGTAGGAAATTAATTTAGGTCTAAAATGACAAGTAGGCTACCAGCCCCTTAGTTCAGGTCTTTTAATTTGGACTTTAAGCGTGTGAAAATATAGTACCGTATTTTGTTATTTTTATTTAGAAAAAATCCTAAGCTAGAATATTTTATTTAATTCTGAAACTGGAATTGTAAACGAACAAAAAATACTTTTAAACTTTATTTTTTCTTTACTTGTAGGTCGGTACTGGGAGGCGCTGTCGGCAGTGCCATAGTGAAGGAGGGAATCCCGTTCTCACTGCATTACGTCATGTTTGTTCCCACGCTAATGGGCCAAGCCACCATGGAACAACAGGCGTATTGGATCGGCAGGGCATGGAACTGCGAGATCATGGGCACGTATGCACAGGTACGAGTTAAAAATAATCTTGTGGAATATACAGGGTGTTTCAAAAAAGACTTTACAACTTTGAAAATTCATATAAATTTTATTAAACAAGGTACAGAGCTGGTTTTGGTTTTATTTTAAAGGAAGAAACTTCAAGTTTTTTTACCTTTGTAATGTAAGAAATAGGCCTAACCTAAATTTGACATGAACATATTGTTTGTTTACCTAATATTGCATTTCAAGTAGGCCTAGCCTATGGGTTGATTTGATAATACTGTTAATTGACTATTACAATAGGCCTAGCCTAAGTAACATAATTTGTTTTTCATGAATGAAAATAATTGCCAAACGTAGCAGTAAAAGTAGGCCAAGCCTAGCCAAATTTGGTCAGAGTTGTTAATAGATAGACTAGATTGGATTTCTGTGGTATGAACATTTTATTAGTTGAAAGTATGATGAATTATTAGTTGTTAATTGTAAATATTAGCATAAACAGTTATATTTAATTATAAATGGTTTGTAAATATTGTATTGTACTTACAGCAGACGATAGGTTATGTCAACATAGGAATTGTAATAATGAGTTGATAGATTTGTAGAAATAGTTTAATCATTTCATTACAATATTTAATAAGTTAAAATAATACAAACAAGATAGATAAGAACACATATTATTGTATTTAGACAGTAATTTATTTGATGTTGACATTAGTGCGTCGGCAGAATCGCCGTCAGCTGTTTAGCGGTAACAATGACCGGGCCGGTGTCGCTATCCTAGTCACGTGACACCCCGGCCGGCTCCTCGGGTATAAATAGGGGGCAGTGTACCGGCAGCTCACTGGCATTGTTTCCGTCGCTGCGTGCACGTCTTCGGACTGTGCTGTGGCTGGCTCGTAGGGTTGTTAGGGGTCGCTGCGTGCACGTCTACGGACTGTGCTGTGGCTGGATAGCTTAGGGATGTTAGGCTAATAGATGCATTGTATGTTATTAGTAATTGATTATTGGTTAGTTGATTAGGAAGTAACTTATGGAGAAATATTTATTGTAAACTTTGTATTGTTTATTACAGAAACATTAAATAAAAGGTCAGTAATATTTAATCTGTCTTACTCTTTCATTTCTTTCATTAAGTTAATACAGTAAAATAATAAAAGGTTACATTGTCCAGATCATTTCCTAGGCTTTCCTCAATTTTCAATTAAACATAAACACCAACATTAACACTTACACTTTACACGGCTGCGTGTCACGTCTACGGACTGTGCTGTGGACCGAACATTAACATCTACACTTTACACGGCTGCGTGCCACGTCTGCGGACTGTGCTGTGGACCGAACTATAACAATTACATTTTACACGGCTGCGTGTCACGTCTACGGACTGTGCTGTGGACCGAACATTAACATCTACACTTTACACGGCTGCGTGTCACGTCTTCGGACTGTGCTGTGGACCGAACATTAACATCTACACTTTACACGGCTGCGTGTCACGTCTTCGGACTGTGCTGTGGACCGAACATTTACATCTACACTTTACATGGCTGCGTGTCACGTCTACGGACTGTGCTGTGGACCGAACATTTACATCTACACTTTACACGGCTGCGTGTCACGTCTTCGGACTGTGCTGTGGACCGAATACTAACACCTACACTCTACACGACTGCGTGTCACGTCCTGGGACTGTGCTGTGGTCTAACACAAAAACACAAATCACAAATTTCCCCTTGAATTGGATCAGCCTTGGCAAAGAACCGCCCTTGAGATATCATTGCTCAGAGTTAAGCCCATGTTAAGAGCTAGTTTGAGGCATCACAAATAAATGTAATAAAACATACAAAGAATTACTTAGGTAATATTACACCTTAAACTAAAGATGTTCTATGTGGCTTCCATTGGTTATTCTGCAGACATCCCATTGGTAGTCGATTTCTTCTCAGACTCGCACTACCATTTCATGTGTAACTTGCTTAGAAGCAGCGTAAATTCTTGCTCCAAGTTCAGGTGAAGTGGCCGGCAAAGGAGATACGTACACCATATCTTTTATAAAGCCCCAGAAGAAAAAAATCGAGCGGTTTCAGGTCTGGGGAAAGGGGGGGCATTCAATTGGCGCATCACGGCCAATCCATTGACCTGGGAAGCGGTCATTTAGAAAATCCCGGATGTCAGTCAGATAGTGTGGTGGTGCATTTTTTACCTGTAGCATGCAAGTTACACCTGCGAGTCTAGGAAGAAATCTACTACCGATGGGATGTCTGCAGAGTAACCAACGGAAGCCAAATAGAATATCTTTAGTATAAGGTAAAAAGACTTGAAGTTTTTTCCGTTAAAATAACACCAAAACCAGCTTTGTACATTGTTTAATAAAATTTATATGAATTAAAGTTAATTATATGTTGTAAAGTTCTTTTTGAAACACCCTGTACTGCTTTATGTTTATACCTCCAAAGCAGAACATCTTGTATCGTTCTGCAACGTATAAACAAGAACTTTCTGTAAGTTCAGACTTGCAGACCTCTAATTGTTGGGTACATTTAATATCGCAAATCACAAAGTGATTATTAGCTTTTAGGGTAATTTATTGTGGCCCATAAAACTCGATCTGTTTTTGTGCTTTCTTCCTTATCCCTATCACTCAGACCAATCTTTCTGATATTGTCACATTCTCTCTTGTTTCTCTGTTTTTGTTTATGGGGATTGATACCGATGTTATGTTCTTCAAATCACAGTTTTAAACCATTTTTAATTTCTTAAACTTTAAAAATTTTCAAAAATATTCATTTTTAGACTGAACTGGGACATGGAACATTTATTCGCGGGCTGGAAACAACTGCACACTACGATCCCAAGACTGAAGAATTTGTCCTCAACAGCCCGACCCTCACCTCATACAAGTGGTGGCCTGGCGGACGTAAGTTCATTTACTCACGATATTCATGTCCGTCTGAGGAGACTGACAAATTGCCTACACTTTTTTTACGTTATGTTAAGAGTCATCTTCACCCCTGGGCCAGTAGCCCATTGTTGCGCAGTCGGCAATGTTAACCATACGGCTTTTATGCTAAAACTTGGTATTTTATTCCCCTGTTTCGGACGCCATTTTTCAACCGATTTTTCTTAATCTCGGCAAGTGTTTGGTTGAATAGTTATATTAGGCCCCTCATACCTCGAAATTTTAAAATTTAATAAATATTACTCTCTGTGATACTGAAAAGTAACTCAATTTTCCTTAGTAATATTTGTTAAATTTTCAAAATTGCGAGGTATGAGGGGCCTAATATAACTATTCAACTAAATACTTAAAGAAAATCGGTTGAAAAACAGCGTTCAAAATAGGGGAATAAAATACCATGTTTTGCATTAAAAGCCGTATAATTAACATTGCCGACTGCGCAGCAATGGGCTACTGGCACAGGGGTGAAGATGACTCTTACTATAATACCTCTCATTTTAGCCTAATATTTTTTTGTTTTCTAATGTTAGCGAACAGAATCACTTTTTAGTTAATATGTATATACAGCCTACCTTGGTGTTAAGAAATTCAGTCGCAGTTTTTATCATGACTACAGTTTCAATCCGGCAAAGGGCATCTTCATCAGGTGGAGCACGTTGTTAAGGTTTCTTACAAAATTAACTCGTCAAGTTAGTAACAAGCAGGAGAATATAACACACTCATGACAACATAACGGTGTAGACAAAACACACAAAAATAGTAATGGTACATAAAATATTTTTGCATTGGTACCAACAAAATAATACAAGATGCAAGAAAAGGGTTGGTCTAGACTAGTCTATGTTTTAGTCAATGTCCATATCTGTGTCATGTGTGCATGTCATATTCTCGTATGTTTTTATAACTTGAAGAGTTCATTTTGAATAAAACTTTGACAGCCTGCTACCCCTGATGATGATCCATTTTGCTGGATTGAAACTGCTATAGTGATAAACTAGTGTGGCATTGGATCACTTTGATAGTAAGGTATATGTATATATAAACCATTTATCCTATACTATGTATTTATTAGCGAATTTCCCATAGGGAATAAGCTATTACCGTAGGTCTCATGGTAAGACCTAAGCCCGGGACCATGTTACTTTTTCGTTTTGAGGTGCCCAGAGACCAAAAATAATAGTCATTAAAATTTTATATATATATATATATATATGTATATATATATATATATGTATATATGTGTCCCTAGACACGATAACTCTCGTAAATAAACTGTATCAGTTAACTGACACATACTTTCTCCCAACAATATATAAAAAGGTGTTAAAAGCTCCAAACATTAATGTCTTGATGACTCAGTCGGATAGCTACCAGCTGAGCAGCGCTCGTTTGACCCTACGCGCGTCTGTGACTTTTAACAACGTACTGCGTTTACCGCTAAACGAAAAATTGAATTTTCTCCGCAACCACTTGACGTAGAGCAATAATTTAAAATACTGGATTATTTAGTTTTTTAAGCTTGATTTAATGGTGATAAGTAAAATTTATTTCGAGACAACAGCTATTTTGAAAATTCAAAAAATTGATTTTTGAAACACTTTTTACTCCATAACTTTTGAACGCGCATTTTCCCGGAGATGCGGGTGGTGTCATTTTATTCACCATTTTAAGCTTAATAAACCACAAAATTTTAATCAAAATCGTTAGAGCCGTTTTTGAGAAATTTTGATTTTTGACGATTTTTGAGGGTTTTTGGGGGTAAACTACCCTTAAAAATAAAAAATTCAAAAAAATGAAAAAAACGCCTGGAATTATCGTGGGTTTGGACCTACCTACCAAATTTCATCAAAATCGGACCATTGGGGCATTCTCTAGCTCTGTTTACATCCTGACACACATACACACACACACACACACACACACACACACACAGACATCACTCCGAAAACCACTTTTTTGGACTCAGGGGGAACCAAAATGGATAAATCCACCAACAACTCAAATTCGAAAATTTTGACGAAAACAATACTTTCTCCATGTACTATGGTATAGGGGGAGAAAGTAAAATGGTCCGATCGACACCAAATTTGGTAGGGATGTGTAATCCTACGTTTATTCGGATGAGTTCGTAAACCAGACATATCGACCTATCGGAAGGGGTAGTTTTGGGGGGTTTTGTACCCCAAAAATGGGTTTTTTGCATTTTTCATATGTAATTATTAAAATTTTTAAATTTTTATTTTAACCATTGGATTTAGCTCAAAAAAACACACAATTTAGTATCTTGAAGCTTTGCTCTATCTCCATTGGTTACCGAGATATTAAAAAGTCTAAAGACAGTACATTGTATTTTGGGGCTCCAATGTTAATCTTATGGAGAATAAGAATGTGTTAATATTTCACTTATTAACTAATATTTTTGGATGAAACTTTTTAATCAGCTTCATTTGGTTGAAATTCATCCATTTATAGTAAAAAATCTTGTTTTTTTGTGCTTATCATGTCAGCAAACCTGCACACTCTTTTCCCATGTTAATCATATGGAGAATAGGCAAACTTCTTTATTTATGGACAGATATTGATGAAATTTAGTATGTGGCTTTATATGGTCGAAATAAAAATTTTTTATTCTAAAAACCTACTTTTGGTGTTCCCCATGTTTCCCCATGGTAGGTTCTAAAAACCTACATGGTGTGTCCTGCGTACTCATTCCCTATATTTATCATAAGGAGAATAGACATTTATTTCCTTATTTATGAGCGTGTGATCATATTTGGTTTACAGGTTTATCTGGTCAAAATTAATATTACTAATCTGGAAATTCGCTGAGTACGCAGGTCTGCTGCGACGGGGGTATTTATTTTACTTTGTTTTCAGCTATAAGGACTCACGTGAATTATTTGGTTTATGTTGAAAATGTGTCATAGGCTATATTATTATGAGGAATATTGAATACCTTACTCTAAAATATAGCCTATATATCTTTTGACCATTCAATCATTCTATACTGATTTAAAGTAAATTTTTTTATAAATTTTATGCAATATACCATTAAGTACTTTTATTCCAGAACCACTCATGATCATTGTTATGTTTTGTCCCCATAGTGGGCCACACTGCCAACTACGCTGTTGTGATGGCGCAGCTCTACACGGGAGGCTCGTGTCAGGGCATTCATGCGTTCATCGTGCAGCTGAGAGATGAGGAGACGCACATGCCGTTGCCAGGTAACCAAACAGCCAACGAGGGCCACAGGTGTCATCATAACCAATAAATAAAGAGTCTTTTAAGAAGGTCAGGTCCCAGTCCCAAGTAAAATTTTCTGCCTTTTTTTAATTGGGTAAGTCACCACGAGAGGTGGCGTCGGGCGCTGGCTGTTCCTTCTTTGTTACACTTCCCTCCGTTTCTTGAATTGGGCCAATCACCACCGATCTCTTCGAGCAGTGACTGTTCCAAACAGCGAACACCGCAAACAGCTAGCTGTTCCAATTGCACTTCACCCCCCCCCCCCCCCCCCGCCCCTCTATCCACCACCATGCGACCGGCAATTTTAATTTGCAGTGTTTTATTAACACTGCAAAAAAGAATGGTTCGGATTGAAAAAATTTAATTTTTTGTACCTAGCTATAATTACCACTAAATAAATTTAGTTGTGATTTTTTAGTAATTACGTTGTGATTTTAATAACACACGCTATTATTCGACTACAATGTTGCAGACAGCTGGTCGGGATTTAAGGGGGGGAGGTAAACATTATTGAACAGCATAATAGTACAGCTAGCGCTGTCTCATAGTGACTTGCCCAATTATAGAACCTGACAGAATAAAAGCCATAAGACCTGACCTTCTTAGAAGACTCTGTATTCATTGTCATAACTACCTGTGCTCCCTTTGAGCTTCTTGAGATATTTGTAATCAGTTGTTCATTGTGAATTTGAAGTAGCCTAAACAAAGAGTTTACTCTTTGCTGATGATTTTTTTTCCAAAACTTTGAGTAAATACATACATTTCGCGTCTTCCCGATTGACCACAAGTCCAGCTGCATGAGACCAGCCTCCTTAATTATTATTTTATCTTAAGTACTGTAATAATAACAATAAAAAATCAAACGTTCAATTGGCATACCCTTGTCATTTTGAACAGTAACCTCCAGATTTCCAAAAAATAACTCAAATAATTTCAAATTGTTGTGACTAATATTTTGTTTACAGTGTGAACAAACAGCAACATGTCTAACAGTACAATAAGGGTTAAAAATTATGAAGCAATTTATCAGTCATGAATTTTCAAAATAACAAGTAATACAATTTGATACAACTTGATACAATTTTTTTGTGTGTTGCAGGTATTAAAATTGGTGAAATTGGAGCGAAATTAGGAATGAACTCTATAAACAATGGTTATCTAGGATTTGAAAATGTCAGAATTCCTCGAATGCACATGCTTATGAAGAATGCCAAAGTTTTGCCAGTAAGTAGAACAGCTGTACTAAGCCATTACGGTAATTACTATTTTGGTTTGGCCAGAATACAGGCAAAGATAATAAATAATAATAATTCCATTCATCTAATAGTTTGTAAGTAGATTTTAAGTGTTCCAATTAATTATGCATGTTGAATCTGCAATTGTAAAGAATTTTGACAATCTTAAGTGTATACGTAGTCAAATCACCTACGGCTCGATGGGGGCAATGTTACAAAGTCAGATTAAAGTTCCGAACGCGTACGAAAAGTGAAATCCCGTCTCGATCTCATCTCAAAATTTTATGAGAATTAATAAATCCCCTCTCGTCTCATCTCGAACTAAAAATCCAATCTTGCCCATCCCTAGACATTGTATGTAAAAATTAAAAATACATTATAGAAATTTTATTGCACCTCCCATTCATTAAAATGTAATATTCTGTTGACTGATTGAGGTGTTGTTCGCTTGCAGGATGGGTCATACATCAAGTCTCCCAGTGACAAGCTCACCTACGGGACCATGATCTTTGTGAGGGTAGCGGTGGTCAAGGGTGTAGCCAGCAGCTACCTAGCGAAGGCTGTCACCATAGCCACGAGGTATAGCGCCGTCCGGAGGCAATCTGAGATGAAACCGGGGTGAGTACACTTTTGTCACTTCAGCAGAGTCTTGCAAATATAGACTTCCTGCAAGAGCTGTAAAGGGTTTCAAGGTGCTAGGGGTCTTAGCATCAATGCAGAACGATGTGTTGTTTTGGTTTTTTTTAAGTTTTTAAGTGACAACACACTGTTTTTTAAGTTTTTTATTATTGTATTTCGATTATCATGAAATAAATCAATTTTTTTATAGAAATAATGTAAATTATTTATGATTATCTAATACTACTCCTTTACCAGTAAACCAGAATATTCAAAAACGCTGATACTGTTCAGTCTAGATTGTTCAGTTTTTCATGGACTCTAGTGTATTAAGTTCATTGCTCATGGTTTACAGTAACTGTTTTATTAAGATGATTGGAAAATTATTCGGGAACCTTATGAACATGAAAAATTTGGGTTCTAAGTAATTACTCTACCATTACCCGACGACAAATTAATTGTGAGTCACCATGTAAACCTGAGGAGAGCATTTGACATTCAATGGAGGTGACTAAGTAGCATTGTTTATAGGATTGTGAGGGATTTCTAATTTAGGTGCATCTTGTGACTGGCACAATGATTGAAACTCCAACTAGGAAGTTGCAAAATAGATAGAAGCATAACCTGTTACACAATCACAGGAGGGGTTCAGTTCTTGTGACTTGACATAGTATGAGCTATTATGCTGTGTCACTTGACATTATATGAGAGGGTAAAAAATGTTCTACAACAATATTTCATACCGTAGAGTCCCGCTTTTCCAACCCCTGAAAAAAATGTCCCTATTCTGAATACACTACGATAGGAAAATACCGACTTCTTAAAACTCGAGAACAGAAGAAATCCCTGTTGTTGATGTGATATGGAATTTACGCTTATTGCACTCAATTCCATCACTATCGCGGTCGCTTTAGTTAATTTTATTGTCATTGTCAAGATGCTTGTCAATTGTCTTGATGTTGTAGTTGATTGACTGGCAATGCAATTTATTAGAATGTTCGATCGGTGTTTTTCAACTTTGTTTTATAACTAGCGCCTGATTTCCTGGGACCTCCTGATATTGTAGTTCTAAACAGAACAGGGATCCCAACCAGTTCAGGATAGTAGCACTCTACCTCTACGCTTCCCGATCATAGTTTAATGGGTGTTTAAGAGTCTGCACTACCTGTGCCATCTTGGATTTTTTGTCCCATAAGAACAATGCTAAATTCAAAACATTACTGTTGTCTTTGAAACACAATATCTCGATAATCTTGCATCGGATTTGCATGAAACTTGAATATGTTCACCATAAGGGAATGGCGGAGTGCATGACATGAATAGATTTTCAATAAACCTACTAAAAATTGTTTAAAAGTAGTTTGAAAATGGTGTTAAATATATTTATATGTTATTCACTATTCTAGTGGATAATTTTTTTAATTAATTTTCTAGATACTGTATTAACATTTAAAATGACATCAAGTTTGAAAATTTCCGACAAAAACAAACTCACAGTAATGTTTTAAATTTAACATTGCTCTTATGGGACAAACTACCAATATGGCGCAGGTATTGCAGACTCTTAAGTGGTCAGTCTAACTGATAAGTGACAGTTTTTTCCTCCGTCTGTGCCCAGGGAGAGGGAGCCCCAGATCCTGGACTACCGGACGCAGCAGTACAAGCTGTTCCCGGCCATAGCCACAAGCCTGGCCATGCTGTTCTCTGCCAACTGGCTGTGGGACATGTACAACAATGTGACCGGCGAACTGGAGCAAGGCGATTTGGAGCGTCTACCCGAGGTAATACCTTACCTTCAATACCTTAATTGAAATGGCGGCCTAACTCAGTAGGTAGTTTAAAGTCAAGTGTGAATGAGAGATGAGTGTAGAATGATTGTGGCGTGATCTTGTAGTCTTGTTACTGACTAAGGTGGACATTCTCCTTAGACAGGACTGTTAATTCATAGCCCAACAGCCAATGGAATCTAGGGACCTACAGTTTAACGTGGGATCCAAACCACAATTTTGACCTCCTATATACAAATTGGTCTAATTATGAGGATGGTCTTTATGGATGAACTAGTATTCACTAGTGCGGACGTTAATCCCCACCAGGGAATATCACATCCACAAGCCATCGCTTATTACTATCCACAATTCGTGACTGCCAAGTAGCTGGATAACAGGACGTCGCCATTGCACCTCCGACCACCTCTCACCAACACTGCATAAAATAAACAATACTAGACGACACAAACTTTCTCCCAGCAATGAATAGATCAATTTAAATGCCAACCAACAACAATATCTTGATAGCTCAGTGTGTTGGGTGGACGGCCACTGACAGCTGCACAGGGGCAGCACTAGATTGACTCCATGTACGGCTGTAATGTAATACGTACTAGGTGTTTTGTAACGTACTACATTTACTGCTAAAAATAAATTAACTACCCACACAACCATTTTATGTTGATTAATTAATTAAATTACTAGATTATTTAGTTTTTTGAGCTTGTTTTAATTAAGGAAGTTTCCTGTATGTATTTTGTTATTTATCTGTTAAAGTAATTTCATTTTTGTATTGGTATGACTTGCTTGAGAATCTACAAAAATGGAAAGACTTAAAGAAAATGCATTAAAAGTAATTGTAGTTGAAAATTAGTTACAGACGAGTTACAATGTGGTCTTTTTTTGCTGGTTGATAAAAATTATAGGGAATATATTGTGTTGACAGTTGCACGCGATCGCGTGCTGCCTAAAGGCAGTGTGTACGAGTGACGCAGCAGCGGCCATCGAGGTGTGTCGTCGTGCGTGCGGCGGCCATGGCTACATGACCTGCAGCAACTTCCCTGGCAGCTACGGCCACGCGACGGCCGCAGAGACTTACGAGGGCGAAAACACCGTCCTGCTACTGCAGACCGCCAGGTACACTCAGGAAAACAAGTTACCGCAATGAACATTTTAATCCTTAAGCTGGGTGCTACTCCTTTCCATGCGACAATAACCTTCATTTTGCAATTACCATTTCTGCATTGATTTTTGAATTGTTGGTATTTTTTTTAGATTAAAAAAAATGTGGTTAGTTACCTATGGTGTTTGAGTTACAAAGATAATTTTTTATTAGTTCTACTTACAGAGGTATTGTACTGTACAGTTTTGTGATAACAGATAAACGCTGTTCAGAAAGCTGAACTAGAAACCTCTGCGCTGGGGATCCGACTTTGAGAGATAAGATATTGAGATAAAATTTAATTTGTGGAGGTAAAGGGCAAATTCAAGTTCAACTTATCCCCTGAATTTTGAATTACAGTGGTAATTTTTGTATCTCTTTAGCTTATAGAGGTAAAATGCAACTGTAATATGTATTCAAGTTATTTATAGTACATTTATCAACTTAACTTGGACAACTTTTTCCAAAAGGATCGAAAATAATTCGAGAAGTTGAATATTTAGAGTTATATAGTTTTGAGTTAGTGAGGGTCAACTAGAAACCCAATACTTACTTTTCAAGCACCGCTAAACTTTAAACATATCATACAAAATATAAGCACAGTAAACAATATACATGATTTTATAATTGATACATAAAGTTGCACCACAAAAATCGAAAGAATATTTGAGAACTTTGATGGATTACAAACGGTATTCAGCATCATTTGGGGCAAGATTTGGATGGATTCTTTATCAATATGTTGCACAAGAATTAAAACCAAATGAAGACTAATATCGGGTGCGGCGGCATAATTTGTCTGCCAGCTCATGGGTTATTAAAATGTCCTAGGTCAAAGAAAAAGAATAGAGCCCTGTAACTGTACTAATAGTTGAAACCCTTTCAAATATGTCACAGAAATACTAAGCGCTTACACTTAAAGTCACAAATGTTCATGTGAGATTACTTCTCGTATGAAAGTTTCTTCACTGACTCTAACACAAATCTATTTTTTTTTTTAATTTTTTTATTTGAAGCTGCAGGCCAAAATAGATTTTTATTTATTGTTCTTTGCTGCCCAAATTTCTTCAGACAACACATGATGTCTTTGGATATTTTAAAAACATTTATATTAAAAGGATTTTAAAGCCTCTTTTCTTACACTTCTTCAATCAATATTTTCTGTTTAAACTTGATATATTTCGACTCTATCTTGTAGGTACCTGATCAAAGCGTGGCACCAGGTCGGCAGTGGGGAGATGATGCCTCCATCGGTCAAGTACCTGCTGAAGAAGCCGACGTCCAAGAGATGGGAGAACAAGATGGCCTGCTTCATCAAGGCGTATCAGCAGGTTGCCGCCGGGTGGGTACCAAACTCTGGTTCATCCGACTCCGCGGAATTAGAAATCCGCTTCATCCAAACCGATGATCTGAATTTTTTTACCTGGTAAAATTAGTATTTGCTATTTTAGGTCCTTAAATTTGTTATTTGTTTAATACCATACACCAATGTAGTGCTTCTCATTGGATGTGATTGATGAGTTATGTAAGTATTCACACTTTTGCCTGCAATACATGAATGTATCACATTTGTATTGCCAGATGAATTTCCATAATTTGTGTCCTTTGATGTGATTTACGAATAGTAAAAGTATTTGTGAAGGAGTAGGAGGAGGCATGAAATATCTGCTTCCCTTACCCAACCTGCGTTATGTGAACAACTCACTTCCAAACACTGCCGGCTCATGATGTTTTTTATGTTTGTTTCTTTTTTTATGATTGAAAAATTGGGCCCCTGTAGTGTAAATCTTAACCTAAATACAAAACAGTTTGCATTAACTCTCATGCTCTACTTACACAAACATGCTATTGTGAATAAATGCACTCATTTGGTTTTGGGGATTGATATTTTTCAATGGAAGTTTTTATGGTACTATTTGATAAATATATAATCCAGGAGAATTTTTTAGAATCATAAAAAAAGTCTACCTCATATTGATTAGGCAACTGTGAAAGACAATGTAAATAATGTTTTTTTTTTTTTTTTCGTTGATAGAAATGTTGCTTGGTGCGCTACTACCTTGGAAAGAAAGATTCGAAGTGGTACTACCCCAGAAGATGCTTGGAATGAAACTTCCGTCCAGCTAGTACAGTGTGCTGAGGTGAAACTTGATTTCTATAAATATTACAGCAATCTGCATTAGTTTTAAAGTTTTCTTTAATCTACGAATAAAAAAATACTCTTTGTAAACTTAAGACTACGAGATCGCGCCACAATCGTCCTACACTCATCTCCCATTCAGGCTAAAATACCCACTATGTGAGGTCTCCGTCCCCCACATTGTGATAGATCACTATTGTGTCCCCCACAATAGTGATATAGTGATAGCATTGAGGGTCCTTTTCTCCAAGGCAGTTTCAACTTAAAACACAAGTTCAAACCAAAAGTGGCTGTTTAATATTAAAATAAACTACATTTCAGTTAAACTGTTTGGGAAAGCATCTTAAGTGCAATTTTTATACTCCACTTACAAAATTTATTGGAATTTTTGGAGTTGGAAAATTTTCTTTTCTCGTCCTGTCATTTTGTTTGCTAATGATTGATGAAATCTGTTTATATAAATTGGGCCACTAAGGGCCAACATTTATTCACTAATTTAGTAGAGATATTTATTCTGTTCCTTCCTGTACGAAAGAACACCAAACTTGGTAAACTGGTGGAATAAAATTGTCAAATCCTTGGCATAAGGAGTACGAGTCACATAACCTAGATTAATATTTAGATTAAATTCGTGATTTTTATTGGATCATTACCTGAATGAATCTCTGGATATGGTTATAAAATTCCTTCCTCAGTCTTAACTGTCACTAGCCTTGACTCAGACTATGCAGACATAGTCATATGTCTGCATATTTTATATGCAGACATATTTTAAACATGTTTTGTCGGTGCAGTCCCATTGTCGAGCATTCATCGTACAGACGTTCGTGGACACGCTGGACGCCGCCAGAGCCACGATGTCACCCGAGCTTCACTGCGTGCTGACGCAGCTGTGCGACCTCTACGCCGTCTACTGGATGCTGCGCAACCTCGGCGGCTTTCTCATGGTAACCTATCCTCAATCTCAAGTTCTCAAGACATGATGAAAAGTTTATAAAGACAAATACCCCCGTCGCAGCAGACCTGCGTACTCAGCGAATTTCCAATGGAATTTCAGATTATTTACTTTCCTTATAAAAACACCATAGGATCGAATATGTAGGTTTGCTGCCATGGGGTGTTGTTAGAAAATCTAAGTTAATCAATAATTGGTGAATGTAAACACAAAATTGTATCAAGCTTTGGAAATTTTGTGTTTTCCCCATAAACCCCATGGGGGTGAGTATGTAGGTTTGCCGTCATATGGGTTTTGTAAGCAATCATAAGTTAAGCCCTATCTAGATAATATACATACCAAATTTTGATTAAGTTATGTCAATAAATAAGCAAGATATAGATAGACAAGACATAGCAAGATATAGATATAGTATTCATCCTCTTGATGGTTTGGTTTTCTTGATTTCCCATAAGAATAACATGGAAAACACATTTTTGGATTTTCCCCGTAACCAGTTATGCTATGATAATAATTCAAGATACCAAATTGTTTGTTTTTTTAAGCTCTTTCAAATGGTTTTGGTTAAAATTGATGAATTTTGAAAATTGAGGTCAAAAAATGCCAAAAACCCATTTTTGACCCCTTTAAAACCCCATAAAACCCCGTTCCCATAACCCGAAAATGCTGGTTCGCGAACTCATGAAAATAGACCTGGTCTTACACCTTCATACCAAATTTCATCAAAATCGGAGGTTCCCTTCAAAAGTTATCGGTACCACGGACACACACATATATATATATATATATATATATATATATATATATATATATATATATATATATATATATATATATATATATATACACATATATATGAAAATGAACGAATGGTGTTTTTGGCTTCTGGGGACCTCAAAATGAAAAAGTAAAGTGGTCCCGGGCTTAGGTCTTACCATGGCTACTACCGTAATAGCGTATTCCCTATAGGGAAATTCGCTAAAATTAAAAGCAAACTGCGGAAATGAAAAAGTTAATATTTAGCATCACTTATGAAGTCTGTCTGTTCCAAAAATTCACTCAACCAAACAGGGTGTGGTGCCAAGATTAGTTTGGACTAACAGAACTTTACTGTATTTGAAATTTTTCCTAAATGACCCCTTTAAAGGTGTGGATTGTAGGCTGAAGCATTTATTTCATTAATTACATTTTTATCATTAAAAGTGAACTATCTACACATCTTATGTATATACTAGGGATGTGTTGGTACCTAAAGTCGGTTCTTGTGACCACCGGTTTTTGACAAAAGTACCTGTACCGAGAACCTATGTCAAAATCTCGGTACCGGTACTTCAGTACCAATGTTTGTTTACAACAAAATAAACTAAAACCAAGTGCAATTTTCATTTAGGTAGACTGATAAAAACTCCGATGTCTTATCAGAAAGTTATTGTTTTGCGTCCGTCGGCTTGGGAGATGGTGGGTGGCTGTGGCCGCGCGGGGGGTGGGGGGAGGAGGGAGGACTATTGACTGATAAGATAAGAGTACAGTTACCTTATCTCCGATATCCTGAATTAATTAATTGTTCTACAAAAAAAAAAAAAAAAAAAAAAAAAAAAAAAAAAAAAAAAAAAAAAACTATGGCTCATTTTCATCTAATTTTTACAAATGACAGAAATATAATCAAAGTTGAACGATTTTTTGTTGAAAAAAAGTTTATTATTTTGTATCAAAATTGAAACCTTAAAATAAAGCCTTATTTTTTAGTATACTGAATATTTTACTGTTAAATACTATTATTTAAATTACCGTTTTGTTTTTTTATTCATTATATTTGTAACAGGTATCAAAAGTAAAAAAATAATTTTTTCTTCGTATTATTCATTTTAAATTTTCTTCTTTAAATTTTGTTCTGTTAGTTCTTTATCAATTTAAAACTATGAGGAAAGGTGGTCGAAAAGCACAGAAATTATAATAGTCATAAAATAATTATATTTAGCACAAATGAAAGTTGAAATTAACTTTCATCAATGTTACTTGAAAACTTAGGTTGATAGCTATTTATGAAGTTATGGTTTAATTTTAATTTGCGTAGTGAAAATCAACTGTTTATAAAAACAGAGAGTAGTTGAAGAATTACAAGAATAAAAATACTTTTCAACCCAACTTGTTTTTTTGTCTGAGACTTAGAGTAATGATTTACCAGACCCGACCCGAAGTGTGATAGTTAATAGCTGTCCTGCGAACTCCTTGATCTGTTACTGTACATGCAAAAAATTATTCTAAAACAAACATTTTACTTGTTTTTATTAATTTTAGTGAACTATCCTCTTGATGAATGTTTTCCCATACACACCTCAACATTGCCCCTACCCTTAATTGTCACTCACATATTCTCATGGCTCCGCATTTACATATAACTTATTTTACTTGCATGTTTTGGTTAATTTAACACATTCGCTGCTGCCAAAAATGTCGATAACTACCTAAGAAGCTAAAAATAGTTATTGCATGGAATCTTTCCTTTAGTAATTGAAAGACCATAAAATGGATTAGAAACCATATTTGGACGACAGCATCCTGGTTCCTGGACCTCCGAAAGTCATGGGTCACCGGTGACGCAGCAGCATTTCGCGAGGCAAGTCCAAGGTTCACCGACCGCAAGGCCGCCGTAAGGCACGTTCTCCAGAGTGGTCAAGTTCGATTTACCGACATTTGTAGGATCTATTGTAATAAAAACAATAGCTAAACACTAAAATAATTCATATAAACGCTAATATATACAGCAGAAAACACGATTCACAACAAAAAAGTTGTGCGTCACGGGAGACGCACGCAGCACCCCGGGCGAATGAACGAAACACACTACACAGCAGGCTGGTATCCGAGACGCAATGCTAGCGCGTCTCGACCGTCCTCGACGAGTGGCTGAACTATGCTGGCTCCGTAAATGAAACATGGCGCGCTGCGTCCCCGGAGACGAACGCGCCTCTCGCTACGGCGTGCCGTGCGTCACCGGTGACCCACCCGCAGCGTATGTGTTAATCCCAAAATTCTCTCCTTTTGAAATATCACCTCAATGTACAAATATTTTTTCATATTTCCTCAAGTCACAAATTTCATATTTTTTACAGTATTCCGCCCTGAAGCCAGCTAACGTCCAGGGCCTCGTAGTACTACAGGACTCTCTCCTGCAGGCGATACGACCCAACGCCGTTAGTATTGTCGACGGCTTCGACATCAACGACGCCATCCTCGCCTCACCGCTGGGTGCTTACGACGGTAACGTCTACCAACGACTATTCGACGAAGCTAACAAGAGCCCTCTCAATGAGCAACCTGTCGACGAGTCATTCCACAAGTATTTGAAACCGTTTTTGAAATCAAATCTGTAGAGTTTTACTCCATTCATAAGGTTGTTAGTTAAGATATTCTTATTCATGAAAATCGGATCAAAAGAATGAAATTTAGAAATATTAGAAAATAATTTAATAATAATTTATAATTTAGAAAATTTAGGCCAATTTACATCCATTTAAATATTATCTTTGCAACAACACCAAGAAAACACTTCAAGAGCCAAATGTACTCATCCGTGTTATTGAATGTTTGCTCACTTCATGGTACTAATTATTAATTGGTCTCAATAATTACAACCACCCAATAACTTATTATAAAAGTAATCCTTCATTACCATTTTTATATCGCTAAACATACTGTCTTTTTAGTAGAACGATCAACTCACAAATATTTTATACCTATCCAATTTTTACATTGCATTTTTATACTATTATTAATTACTTTTAGCATCATATGAATAGAATTATATTTTATTGTTATTCATGTTATTTGTTGGGATCTATGGTATGATTTTGTTTTATTAGTATGTTATAAGATATTAAGTTGTATTGAACCATATCTCATGTTCACTGCGGATTGACACAATCATTGCTAAGGAATAACATTAAGAATCATCTTCACCTTGGGGCACTAGCCCATTGTTGCGTAGTCGGCAATATCAACCATACGGCTTTTAATGCAAAACATGGTATTTTATTCCCCTGTTTTGGACGCCGTTTTTCAATTGATTTTCTTTAAACTTAATAAGTGTTTAGTTGAATAGTTACATTAGGCCCCTCATACCTGGAAATTTTGAAAATTTAACAAATATTACTCTCTGGGACGTTGCAAAGTAACTCGATTTTCCTTAGTAATATTTGTTAAATTTTCAAAATTTTGAAGTATGAGGGGCCTAATATAACTATTCATCTAAACATTTACCAAATTTAAAGAAAATTGGTTGAAAACGGCGTCCGAAAGAGGGGAATAAAATGCCATGTTTTGCATTAAAAGCCGTATGGTTAACATTGCCCACTGCGCAACAATGGGCTAATGGCCCAAGGTTAAGATGACTCTTAAGAAAAATTTTTTAACGATATTTTTAGCCGCAGTGAACACGTTAAGAACTAGTTCAGTTCTTTTTGCTCTATTATGTTGGTAACTCTGAATGCATTTATAAGTGTTGTTATCTCTCTTCTTAATTTTATACTATTAATATTATTATTGTGTTTATCTTATACAGAATTTATTTTTTTATATAGTCTCTAGAGAATTTTATACAGGTGCCTGATGAAAAATCCAGTGGAATTCAAATGTTGAACTTTGTTTATTAATGTTTGTGTACTCTCTTGAGCTGACCGTCAGGTTTAGCTGTGTTCCTTTCCAAATCCCAAAAAAAACATTGATGAAAAAAACTTAGTGATGTGTCTAAACTTCTTACTGATCATTAAGTTTGGTTATTTAAATTAAAAACCAATAATAGGACAAACGTTTATTTGATCCATTATTATGTTGTCGAAGCACAATGTAAAAAGTAATATTCCCCATGTATGGGATAGTGAGAGGGGGAAATTTAATATCCTAGAATGTAGTGGGCCTACATAAGTTATTTATTTTGTTTCAAAACATTTATGATGAAACCTTACAAACGTAACATGGGACTTAGGTTTTGCCATGTTGACAAAGAAATAACAACTATGTAAACCAAAGTATTCATAACTAATTTTTTTCCGTTGGTACTATCTACCGTTAGTGCCATGGGCACTCATTCCTTTGATTGTGCGTAGTTTTGTAATAAATATTATATGCAATTTATAGTAGTAAACATGGGCACTCATTCCTTTGATTGTGCGTAGTTTTGTAATAAATATTATATGCAATTTATAGTAGTAAACATAACTTAAAGGGGGATTTTACTTCAAATTTTGGGGATTCAGTGATCCAATTAAAATTTCACTTTTTACCTTCACATTATCAATCACTTTATGGATGAATAAAAAATATAAATATAAAAACTCCATTTCTGATAAATGTATAAATTTATATCAGCTGTTAAAAAAATTCCCACATCAACCATAAATACATTTTGTTATAATGGTTGTTATTTTTAAGCGCATCAAAATTATTAGTTATTTTTTAAATTTAATAACTATGGCTTGTGAGTCTAATAAATTTGCCTTTTTACATGAATTTCCCATTTACTTTCTATAAAATCATCAATTACCTTGAAAACCTCTTTGATATTATTTTTGTGAACTGTTGAAACTCAGTATTTCAAAATATGTGTTGTTTTAATTCTTCCTAGTTGTTTCTATAAAAAAAAATATCATTAGCTATATGAATAAAATATTATATTATTAGTTTATTAGCTATCCTAAAAAAAATAATTGGTGGATTTGCCTACAGACATGATCCTAGACAACAATGATTATTTAAAGATTTGTGTCTTGAAATACCAGTATTGCAAATCACACAAACACTTGTTAGTTTCGTCTTGAAACGCTATGTTACCTTGGAAAACGACATTATACAATACTCCTACTTTGATAAGTAAGTTTTTTTTTCATAACCAAATCTATGATTTATATGATATGTATGTAAGTTAGGGTGAATGGACTAGATGTATACTGTGGCACAGCTCAATTAGAATTAGTTCTTTGTTACAATGTATGATAAAATTTTATTTTTGTTAGATAGTTTTAAAATTTGTCTTGAATAAAAGCAAAGTATTCCAGATATATATTTGTTTTATTTTATAACATGACTGTATTCACTTTGTTAAATAAATTGATTTGGCTTTTAAAATGTTCTAGTTAGTTCTTGATCGTTTCAAACTGAGATTTATCACTAAAACATCAAGTATAAATAGTTAATTTTATAAATGTATTTACGGAGCTGGAAACTAAAAAATAAGCTAATAAAATCAGCTAAATTTAACATAACCGTAAACATTTTTTTACATAATTATATTTAATAATATTAGATCAGATATCATTGGGAAAGAATACAGGTACAGGATAATCGAATGTGACCCCTTCAGCCTTCAGGATTGTTTTTGTTTATGTGTGTAGAAGCTATTTGAAGTTCCAATGACTGACTCACAAATCTTATAACCTGTGGTTCAGTGTCAGATTCGATGTTTTCTCTATCAGTGTCCATGTTTTTAGTATCCGGAGATTTGGAGTTATTTTGAATTTCACTGTTATATGCTGCCTGCGAAATGTCTAAATCTTTTTCAGTGTTAATAGCGCACTTATTAGTTTTTTCTAAATCTTTTGTCAAATCACAATGGTCACGTTCATAATCCCCCATTGCACCATTGATCTGTTGTGGTTCAGGTACATCCATTCTCTTGAGATCTTTGATTTTACCAGAATTCTCTCCATTTCTCAGTTCGGAATTTGTAGCTTCAACAATGTCTGGAATAGACGAAAACTGATAAGGTTTTGTATATCGTGCAAAGAGAAAAGATTCTGAAGTAAGATCTGGCAATGATGAAAATGTGGTGTTATCTCTTTTTTGGAAGGCGTTCTCAAAGTATTTCTCTGTAAAATCTGAATCCACCGAATCGTCGGATTCCTCAGTAGATTTACTATAAATTTTAAAGCTGTCACATCTCTTAAGTTTTAACCTGTTTTCTTTTGCTTCCAATTCGCCCATTGCATCGATAGATTCTTCTCTTCCTAGCAACCTTTGCCAGTCTGACAATTTTATGATTGAAGGTTTTGATTCCAATTCAGTTTTTTCAGAGGAATCACTTTCATCATCCTTAAAAAAAGCACATCTTCCAGGTATTTGGTCTTGGTCATTATCTAGGAAGCTAAATATATCTTGTGGTGAACTGTAGACTCCCTGTATCACACTGATGTTGCTTACTTGATTGAGATTATCACAAGAGAGTTGTCCTCCCGGAATTTTTAACTGCTTATTTGGTTGGATAATTTCATCTACCAACTGTTCATTTGATTTCCTTTTCTTAGATGACGATTTATTTTCATTATCGATTTCTAATCCTTTGTATTTTACTTTGTCCTCTTTAGCAACATCAACATGAAAAATATTCGTACGCCCTACATCGCTGTTCTCAACAGTTTCTGATAGAAGAGTATTCATTTCAATAGAAATTTCTTTCTCACTATTCTTTTCATCGCTTGCTATTTCTTCTATCAACATCTTTGGTCTTCTAAAGAAATTCATCTTGATATCAACATCATCCTGTAGTAACTGTTCTTCATCCCCATTTTCTTCTGTTTGCTCATTTATCAATTTCCTTGAACATATTTCTGCAATCTCAATATTATTTTCTTCTTTTTGTGACTTTAATAATGAATCCCCTATACATTCAGATTGTGGTTCATCATAATTCTCATTTATTTCAATTGTCGCTATATTTTTTGTCTGTTTCTTCATTTTGTTTGAGCTTTTGCCAAAAATTGTTTCCAGCGACTCTTTTTCTACAGAAGTATTTGGTATGATATCAACCTCATTATTATCAATTACTTCAATAAGTGTTTTGGGTGGCAGTTCTAAGTTAGTTATTTGACAAAGATTATGATTGTTCAAGCTTGAGGAATATGATTCATTCTCTTCCAACATACTGACTCTCAGAGGTTTGCTCTCTTTCTCAGTATCTTTTCCATCTTCGTCTGTAATATTTTTATCCGTTGCTTGATCTTTAATAATTTCATCTTTATCTTCATCTATTTGTTCATCCACTGGAGATTCCAAATTCTTGCACAACTTTTGGTTGGTTGCCCGATTTTCGTCATCAGAATTACTTTGGTCTGTCGTACTGTTGCTTAAAGATGATTCATTTTCCTGAAACAATAGAACTAATGTAAAAATGTTAACAGGCAAACAGTATTTTTAATGTGGAGAAGAATATTTTTTTTACATTGAAAGCTGAATGAATTTGGGAGGAAGGCCTGAAGGCCTTTTTTTCTCTATATAACATATTTAAAACATAAAATCATCAATTGGGCCTTCCTAATCGTTTGTGACTTTTCACACCATAGATTTCAATACTACACTGGAATCAGGCCATTACATGGGATTCTGTCACTGTTGCGCCCGCTTTTGATCATTGTTAGAAAACCTTACAGTGTTCGATTGATATTTGACGCAATTTAACATGGATTCATCATCTAAAGCTATGGTTTGTTCGAGCGATGCCAGGAGAAAATGCTCGCTACGTTGTGTTATATTGACTTCCTTCACTAGTCCTACGGTTTTGATAATCCGACACTACCCTGGCCATAAATATGTCCGATTAGTGAGTTTACTGTAATCAGCTTGAATCAAATAGTTGTGTTTATTTATACTAAAAATGTTGACATAGCCAAGTATAGAAGTCAAACCTCTGCATATTACAATACTCATAGTAAAACTCACACTTAAAAAATTTAATTGTGAGTTGATATGAAAGTTTCCCATAGTTATTTTTTATAAATGTTTATTATTAATAGAGATCGTTTATTTGAAAATGGAAAGCTCAATAAATTTTATCTCACTCTAATTTTAATAGCCTGAATTTTCCAATTTCTTTGCAGTTATATATATTTTAAATCTTTTTTGAATATAAATAGAAGTATTGTAGGAGTATTTGAGTTGGCAGAAATTTTTGCATTTAAATGGTTGCTGCAACTCACTTTTATCTTGGATTTTTTCCTCGATGAAGGTTTTCCCTGAAGGTTTTATATTGTTCTATTATACTTACGTCTTTTGTATGCTCCTTTGGATTGATTTCTACAGATCTCTCATCATTTTCTTTTTGTATATCCTCTCCAGAGGTGTTATTTCCTATTTCACTTTCAATTTCTGCGGCTCTTGCTTCTGCTTTCATTTTACGTTCTTTCTTCATATTCATTAGAGCTGAAACATTTACACATACCGTAATTAAAACAGAGTTACACTTAGAAAGCAATTAGTTATACGGGTAAAACTGTTTTATTTTTGTTGAACAACTGAAGAATTGTTATTCCTTTTTTGAAACAAAACATTCAGAACTTACAGTGATTTTTTTTACACACTGTAATAAAAAGTTATATTTAATTTCATTGTATTTCTTTTTACAAAGTCGGATGGTTTATTTTTGTCGCACACTGCAAATTGAACACATATATTCATGAAATAACTGGAGGATAAGCAGAAATAACGCTTATAAAACTTTAAAAATTTGTTGTAAATATAGAGTATTAACATATTAGGATGTGCTACAGATACTGGTTATGCTTGATAAAGCCAGGGAAGGGACAAGGTAAAAAAAAATGTTCAGTAACCTGCCTCATCTAAGAATCTGAAGTTTTCTATTGAGGACTTTTATGCTTATAACTCAGTAAAGGAATTAGAAACTTTTAGTCTTTTTACAATTTAGCTCTGATTAAAGAAAGTAGAAAGTGCGAAACTCAGAACATCATTCATAGTAATCAAATTTAATGTAGTCAGTGCTATTGACCTTAATACATAGAATAAATTGCAACGAGGCAACTATGTTTAGTGAAAGTCATTGCGATAAGCTACCAGTCTTATATGATTACCCTATAATGTAGGAGTGTCATGTGAAATGGTTCTCCATTCAAATTTATTCAATTATGATAAATTGATTGCAGATTGATTTAAGTTAACAAGTCATTTAGACGTATTGTCGCTACTGTACCTTCAACGCTAGCTTGTATCTTGAGCCTGTCATTCTCAATCCACTGCAGACGAACTTTCTCAGCCGCCTCGTAACCTCCCACGGCCCTAAACACATGATATCAAAAGTTGAAAACAGAATATGAAATATATTTATAACATTCTGAAAGCCGTGGTTGGCATATGTTAGTAATATAGTTCAGAAAATCAATAATGTAAGCCATTTGATTGTGTTACCATTGGTTACTTTTACATCAGAAGAGGTAAAGGGAAGTTCAAATGGTGGATTTTTAGCCCTCTTCCTTTAAGACATTCATTTTAAGACCCATAATTCTTTTCTATTTGGCCTTCGTCAGTAATTTTGCATAAATTTTAATACAAGACCCCTTAAAAAAAAAATAAGGTAAAGGGATAAAAGGTAAATAAGGTAATAAGGGGGGGGGGGGGGGGGGGTAAAAGGTAAGGTAAAGGGAGGTAAAGGGAAGTTCAAATAGTGGATTTTTAGCCCTCTTCCTTTAAGACATTCATTTTAAGACCCATAATTCTTTTCTATTTGGCCTTCGTCAGTAATTCTGCATAAATTTTAATACAAGACCCCTTAAAAAATTTTTGATGGGCGTATAATAGCGTGAAAGAGGCTAAAAAAAGAAGTTGCATAAAATTAAGAGTAGGCCTACTCAGGAAAATTACTAAGGAAATACTGTGATTAAAAGAATTAACAGAACATATCATTTACATAAATTAGCATAACAAATGCACTAATTAAGCATGACCTACAAAGTCATTAACATTCTTGCAAAGTCTCGTTTAATCGTTTAAGTCTTGTAAAAGCTGCTTGTTCTAATGTGTTTAAATTAGTTGAAAAATATTCCTGTAGTAATTTTTGAACAGCTTTATGTTATACTATCAGCACGTTTCATTAGACATATTTGAATTATTGCTTGCATTAGAAAATTTCTTACCAAGCCTCCGCACAAGCGCGATCTCTTGGGAACACAGGGCGATCGTCCAAGTACCGCAGGTTTTTCTAAAAGTGAAGAAAACTAATATAGTCATACAAAATAAACTAAGATAAAAATGGTTAAACTGAACCAGTCCAGGACAATTAATCCTGCAAATATTAAATATTGTAACATGTATTTTTTCCTTACAAAACTATTCAAAAGGATAAGAAGTGAGGCTTTTCACCACCAAGCCACGGGATCAAATGAAATAAACCTTTGGTAGTTTAAAAATTGTCGATATTCAATGAGATTGGGGAATTCACAGGAAATGCTAATATACCAACTGAAGTAGACATAAAAATCAAATTGAACTTGGAAAAATAATTGTTTTAATTTCCAAACATCAGCCAGTTTTCCAGGCCTGAGCAAAGTATTTCTGTTATGTGCCCAACCTTAAATTTTAGAACTGACACTTATTTGACTCAGACACCGAAATGGTCTCCAGTGTGGTGCACATATAGGATAGCACATATTGTATTGCTCAATCATCTGGGTCTAAAAAAATAAATAAATACCACAAGAAAATGACAATCGTTGCTGATTTTGCCCCTTTATTGATCATTTGTTCAAAGTACAGTAAGATATTGTGCCTTGTTCGAGTATTAAAAAAATTTAACACAATATGCTTGCAATTTCAAGGCTGTGTCCATTTACGGAACATTTATGGCTGGCTGGGCAAATACGTTTATTTTATCAATGCTTTGTTTCAGTATCAGTTGATTGAATATATTTGATTTGTATACTTTGAAAATCTCTATCGAAAGGCTAAAGTGACAATGTATCAAGCCTCTGGCTTATTTCGCTATTTGCCTATCATAGCTGGATATGTGTGAGCCTTCTGTACTGTGGCGTGTTCATTTTCCTGGTTTAAATACAATATGGAGCTCAACTACCCAAGAAAAACTAAATCGTCCTAATAATCTGCCAATCATTTTTTAGATGCTGTTATATTTACTCACAACATAGTCTAATCTAGCTAACATTAACAATGATCAAAAAAAGTATTGAATTAACCAACACATTCAACAGTGAGGACATTCCTGTAGTTACGAATTTCTTTCTTGACTGGGTTCCCCATGAGGTTCAGCACTCTAAGATTTGGCATTGAAGCAAACACCTGAAACACCATTAACATTAACAGACTAAAATCATATATTTTTAGTAATCATTTTTCAATATTTTTTTAGTTTTAAACAATTCTGTCAAAATTTTGTTAACAACGGTGGCCTCATTCCCAGCTATTGCTGTGTATCCGAGGACCCAGCAAAGTAACACATTGTTGCATCTCTGTGCAGATACTTCGGTCAAGTAGGCCCAGATGATCTTTGATCTGAATGCACAGAAGTTCAGTTACCAGCAAAGTGGCAGTCTACAACCTCCCTGCCCACCATAAGATATTATGTATATGTTTCAGCTAATATATTGGCTGCAAAATCAATAAATAAATTCCCTCAAAACATCAAGACCATTTGCAGGAATAAAAGTGAAGAATCACCTGGAAGACTGGCTTGCAGAACGACCCATTTACTCAATAAAAAAGTCTTTGAGGACATGTAAAGAAAAAATCAGTAACAAATATAATTGAAGAGCTGTTTTCCAAAGACCCCTTGGTCCAAAATCACAAATTTCCAGGAAACGTGTTTTTTTGAAAGGTGTTGGTAATGTTGTAGGCTATGGTATTTAAAGCTTTTAATAGTTATTATGATTGTAATTAACACAGAACTATGTAGTACAATGCATAATTGAAGGTAATATAGTTAAATTCCTTGCAGTTTTTTTCCAAACCCCAACTATGTCCAACGGACTAAGGGCGGTTTGGTAAAAAACCTTGGACTTAGTTGTGATTGGAAAAAATCCCCTATATCAGTACAAAATCCATCAATAATATTAGGATATTTAAATTTTTTTCACTGTAATCAACTCGAATAATGTAATGTTATAGGCTACAAATAAAACACAACATTATATTACTAGTGTTCTTTAATATTTAGCCTTGTTTGAAATAATAGCCGTAACACAAAAGTTTATAGATGGGGATACATGTCTATGAAAGATACATGTCCAAAGATTAAGTGATTAGGCCTAGCCTAAATGGTTGAAATATTGAAATTAACGTTAAATTAATAACATTAATAAAATTAAATAACTTTAAATTAAGTTAAATTAATAACGTGAAATAAATAACATTAGTCAGGTGTGTTGTGGGAAAAGGCTATGGTGCGCATGCGCAGATGACTTAGTGGTGTTTGGAAAGTACCATATGAGGACTAAGCGAGGTTTTGGAAAAAATACCATTATTGAGGTTCACATTTAAATGGGTTACAGTGGGATCTGGAAAAAACTGATTGTACACTTCAATTACAATGACAACCTACGTTATTGGACATATCATATCTCAAATTCGAAAAAAATGGACTAAGGGGACTTTGGAAAAGAGCTCTTCAATTGTAGAGCAATATTTTAGATTAGTGTAACTTATTGCATTTCTTTAAGCAATTTCAAATTAAGGTTATTGTTATTGTCTATTGTAGATCAGATCCTTCTGAACTTCCAAGCTATCTGGAAATTAAATACTCATATAACTGAGGTCTTGCACTAGGTTTTTACCACATTCCATGATTTTAGATAGTCAACCTGGAATACAGTGGAATGCACCCCCTTGAAAAGTTCAATTTCATCCTGTACTTTTGTACTCCTGTTCTGTCGCTCACCTGGAAACCCTGTTTAAAGAGGATTTTCTCCAGAGAGAAAAGAGGAAGAGGACTTAGAAAGACTTACCAGAGCGTGTTTGACTGGCATTGATCCAAACGCATTTCCAGCGCGTCCCTCAGTAGTGTTATAGTTTTCTGTGAGAGACCGATTCCTCCTATATCTAAGGATCCTCATGAGATTTCTTCTGGCTAGAAACTTTTCTAGCTGGTACAGTTACCATCCACACCGATTCCTTCTAGGTGAAGAAATTTTTATAGCGAGTAGTTACGCCTATCACATCCCATGCTCTTCCGCCGCGAACATGAATTACAAGTGACATATGATGGGTAAATCAGTGCTACCACTCCTCTTAACCAAGGATAAAACATTTTATAAGAGTTAAGTTTTGTTATGATGAAGTGTTTTACAGCACTGTTCATCCAGCTGATTAAATACAACATTGATTGCAACGCATCTAGCGAACACAAACCTTCTAAATTTTGGCAACAAACAAAATGCTTTGGATAAGAAGTCTATTCACGTTAGTGCATATAGTCAATGCTGATAGTCTGTAGAAAAGTAAATGTGTGCTGAGTAACTATGGGGAGATGAGGGAAATATTGCAAATGTTTGGAATGGGAAATGGAAGCAAGTGCAGTATAGAAGTCCTGCTC
This sequence comes from Neoaliturus tenellus, assembly GCA_030545055.2. Taxonomy (NCBI): domain Eukaryota; kingdom Metazoa; phylum Arthropoda; class Insecta; order Hemiptera; family Cicadellidae; genus Neoaliturus; species Neoaliturus tenellus. The sequence continues at coordinate 264,601,088 of CM061533.1, forward strand.
TTCCTGTTCTGGAGAACTGTCCTTCCGATTGACCCTCCCTGCGAAACACCCCCAAAGCAGCTTTGATTGGTGGATGTGCGCTCCCAATTTTAATTTTTAAGTGTTACTGTAGAAAAAGAGTTACTGTCAGGAAAAGTTTCCATCCAAAAGGCCTCCCATTCTCACTGAGGAGAAAATGATTAACTTCCTAACAGCTAGACAGTTCCTCCTCACCTGGATGACCCCCTGGTCCTGTAGGTTGTTGTGGGACAGGTCAACCACGGACAGTTCCACACACTCTTCCAGGTGGCGGATGTCCTCTACTGTCTCCAGCTTGTTGTGACTCAGATTCAGAGTGTGCAGGGTCGGCAGGACGGCTACAACAATCCTATACTCTAATACCAACAAGTTATTTTTGTATGCATGTATATATACCAAGGTCTGTAGAGTAAAAAGCATAACTGCTTCCAAGGTCTGCTGAATAGCTATTTTTTTGTGTTCCGGATATGAAGCGTCAAAACTAAAACGGAAGTCAAGTTACGTTATATTATTTACCATTACACAGCTGTTTGAAAAAGAGAATGAAGTAGTCTTGCCATGGTTACAATATTTATCGTAACGACACCATATTACTCTATTTTACAATTGGATTATTGATTAATTACAAACCATTAGGTAATGACCAATTATCAATCAAGGTAAATATAAAACCATAAATTCTACCCTAGTTTGCTTTAAAATTCCTTATATTTTTGTAATAGTTGAAACAAAAAATCTCTAACGCAAAAGAGAACGATTGTTGTTTCCTGCAGCGTTGGCAACACTTGCAGGTAGCAAAGAGTAAAATTTTGGTTTTTTTAACACTTTTTTAACCAACAAAAACTCTGTGGCGACATCCACGGATGTCGCAGAAACTGACAGCATTGCTTTTATGGGATGTAGCTCACCTGGCACTACAGTCATCTTGTGTATATACACGGATCTCAAAAATATCGCTAACAGTTTTCTTAAAACTGCGAAAAACTTTTTTTGGGATAAAGACAGTAACTACTTAAGTCTCTATGCTAGGAAAAATCACATTTCGTTGTAATCTTGAATTGAAATTATCAAAATTTTAACATTGGCCTTATCGAGTTAAAAATCAAAACAAAAGAAATGCTAAATACAGCTGACACTTTTTTTACATGTTGAACAGAGTCTATGGAGCCATTATCTTTAAGACAAAATAAATCTTTAGTACTCTTTCCCGAAGAATCTTTGTACATATTTCTTAACAGCTGAAGCTTAAAAACAAATTATTAAAAACTATTTTAAAAACTGAACTATTTACTCACAGAGATTTTCTATCTTAGTCACATAATTGTGACTCAAGTTCAGGGTGTCCAGCAACTGAAGTTCTTCAAGGTTTTCAATTTTCTTGATGATGTTATTATGGAGATAGAGACACTTCAAGTTTGTTTGATTTGAAAGATTTTCAATTCGTAATATTCCATTGTTTTCAAGCCAGAGACATTTCAACCCAGTGTATTCTTCAAGATTCTCAATAACAGTGTAACCTGTAAAATATATGTTTATATATTTTAAAACTGTATTAGGTAAGAGATATGATACAATATTTCAGCACTAACATTTACAGTAGACTCCCTCTTAACCGGCCACCTCGGGACCAGGCCGCAGCCGGATAGTGAATAGGCCGGTTAAACCGTTGTTCATTTAAGAACGCCATCCCACAATTTAATATAACCTAAATATTACTTGAAAACAACCTTAAATACATTACTGTATATGATTTATAGCTAGACCTAATATCCACCACCCATGAAATCCACAACAAACCTACACTAATAATAATTCGTTTCTTTGTTGTGGTCTACTGGATAGTAGGTCCAAACGCATTGACTTCCGGTGGCAGTCACTTCCGTCCAGGATGTTATACTGTAGTTTAATTGGTTTGAGAACGTCAATATAAAATAAAGTTGAATTGAATGATGACATTAGATAAGAAAACTTAGTTTCCGGCGAAACGCGGCCGGTTAAAGCGATGTTGAGATAAAAAATGGCCGGTTAAAAAGATGTTTTGTGTCATCTTTTGTCAAAAATTTTGTGTCAGGGTAGGCCGGTTAAAGCGGAGACCGGTTAAAAGGTGGCCGGTTAAGAGGGAGTCTACTGTACTCTAAACCCTGGACCTAACTAAAATGATTTAATAACATGTGGTTACTTTTCACATTAAATAACTTTTAACAAACCCCAGATAATTTAGGGCAGTGGAACAGAAGCTTTTTTGTAGGAAGGTAGACTCATTTGGTTGTGACTTTCAATGGCACAGTTTTTTTTAACACCATATACACTACTATAAATTATAACAGCCTTAGTTAACAGAGAGTATGGTAAGACCTTAGGACCAGTGGCGGCTCGCCCATAAGGACTCCCGGACGCCGCCCCCCCCCAACGCATTGATTAAAAATATAAAGAAATAATTTAACAAAAATAATATTATGAGTATATTTAACAGAATGACAATTGTATAGGTCATAAGTTGAAGATAGAAACAGATCGTACCGAAATAAATCCAAAATCGATGACGATTGTGTGTCTAATTCCATCGCGGCCGGCCGGTGCCGGAGCGGCGGACGCCGGCTACGGCGTCCTAGCGCTCTTGTAAAATCCAATGGGGACGCGCATACGCGCGTCTCACTCCCACAGGCACACACAACGGCTGCTAATGCAGCGCTCTGCCCGGCGCCCTAGGCTGCGCGCGCAACTGCTCCAGCCACTGCTACCAACCGAGCAGAGCCAAAAATGTGACTATCAGTTCCCTCGCGATTCAGTCGTCCGTCTGGGTTCTGTTGTGCGTAATGTTGTACGTGTTGGTATGCGTTGTGATGAAATAGTGAATTAATTAGATTTGTGTAGAAAGGTAAATGAGTGATAGTGAAATGGGTGACGTTGGAGATGAGCAACATTTACACCAGGTAAACCGTATGTAGTAAGTAAAAGAATGAATAAAAAAACATTGAATATTACAATTACTTTGAGGAATTCGGGGCCTCCTATGCCCAATTTAGTTATTAATCAAATACAAAATCTAACAAAAAAAAAAATTAGTTTCAATCAAAAGTGTTTAGAAATTTATACAATTTGGCCAATTGGCTCTGTGGCTGTGATGTTAAAAACTCGTTTTTCTTTTACACTTGCTTGATAATATGGGTTCAGGATCACGCCTTAAACTGTTGGTAGTATTCCAGACATTAAACACTTGAATGACAAAGTTAATAAATATAAAATGAATGACAATAAACACATTAAATGCGTGTATAGAATTTGAATTAGGCCTACTTGGAAGGATCGACATTCGATTTGCGATATGAAATGTATAGGTCTACAAAATGTTTTGAGATGCAGATGCAGATTTTCTTTTTTGCTGGATTTCGTTTAGCAAAATACTCCCACATTGTGATGTGTCCTTTACAATCAATTTCAACATAAAACAATTGTTTGTATTGAGGCGTTCAAGTGCGATAACGAATTCAAAACTGAAGTAAAAATATAGAAACTCTCCTGAACTGGATCAATCCAGTGTGAACAATAGCGTACCTGAACCCACACGTAAACGCGGTTTGAAGACCGGAAACATATTATCGCAAAGGAAGTCTTAACATCCGGGGTAGGCGACCGCTTTCAATTCCTAAAACACTTGTCCGCGGAAAAACTATTTTAGCCTGATTTGTTTCCTGATTTCAAAAAAAAATGCCACGAAAAAGAAGTAGGCCTATGCACTGAAACGGATTCATATCAACTGAATAAAATTGTAACAATTTTTTTTACTTAAAAAAAGTCATCTATGTTGTACATAACTGATAACTCTACAGTTATCAGTTATGTACAACAGAGATGACTTTTCGTCAGCAATTGTGATTCAAATTTTTATATTGCAATTCAATTCAACTTTGTGACCGAATTGTTCCTGTTTGATGGAGTAACTATATTTATTGACCGAGACATAACCGTTTTTTTCTGAAGCAGACATTACTTATCGTCACTGGCTTAAATATAAATAATATAGGCCTAATGATAAGAGCCCCCCCGCCGTCCCTGACCACCGGCCGCCACTGCTTAGGACAAAGGGACAATATTAATATTTATGTCTTGAGATTCCCGGAGGCCAAAAAGCTCTTTTTATAAAAATTTATTAATACAATAAATCCCATGAAAAAGTGAGCCAAAATCAAAGTTTTTTTATTTATTTACTTGTTAATTATATTTGGTTTACTGTGAAATTGATATTTTTTAATAGCTTTTTTGGATTTACAAGCAATTGCTCAAATACAGTTGTAGCAAAAAAACTCATCCACATGGCACAGCCTATACTAAAAAATTTAAATGATCCAATCATATTTTATATTTATTAAGTATATATATTAAGAGTCATCTTCACCCCTGTGCCAGTAGCCCATTGTTGCGCAGTCGGCAATGTTAATCATACGGCTTTTAGTGCAAAACATGGTATTTGATTCCCCTGTTTTGGACGCCGTTTTTCAACCGATTTTCTTTTAACTTGGTAAGTTCTTACCAAGTTTAAAGAAAATCGCTAATCGTTAACATTACCGACTGCGCAACAATGGGCTACTGGCCCAGGGGTGAAGATGACTCTTTAATGTGCTACCAAAGGGCTCAAATACCTACATTTATTTATTACAGTAACTGATTTATTCAAAGTTTAATTTACCTTTAAAATGTAGATAAAGAACATCATTTAGGTGTGGAGTTATGTAGAGATGATTTTCTTTGCAATGTTTCCTGAGGGCTTCTTTGGTCATCCTAAAACATATTTTAATTTAAATAAAAGAACCATTGCAATTTTTTTTTCAGGTATTATATTTGATTCTCCTATAAAGCTATATTCCTCGATTTGGTAAGATTTTATCAGAATTCTCCATGCAATGACACAGTAGACACAGGGATCTACACCAAAAAACTACAGTAAAAATCTTATTTAAAATCTTAGTACCAGGGGGACCGAGCTTAAGCTCGGTAAAATTATTGCTTTTGTTCTCACACAATGCTCGTTCGCTCCGCTCACTCGTCCTCTTCCATTTTAAAGACGAGCTCGTTCGCTTCGCTCACTCGCCAAGCCAACGGGTAGCTGCTGCACTTTGGTATAATTGTTTTAAACTACAGATCAAAGATATAACACATTGGTTTATATCCAGTTATCAGCTGATTTTTGTTCCACTAATAAAATCTCCATAAGGATAACATGGAAACTTTGAAGGGCTCTAGCGCGTAAACCGGATTTTTCCCAGCTATGGGACCAGCTCCAATCGATTTCTGGTGGCCAAATCCCCCATATTTAATCAAAAAATAAAAAATCCTTGGAGCGAAAAAAAACTTTGCCCGGACAAACGGAGCTTGTTTTAGAGTATATATATATAGTACCAGGGGGACCGAGCTTAAGCTCGGTAAAATTATTACTTTCGTTCTCACGCAAATCCTGTTCGCTTCGCTCATTCGCCAGGCCGAAGGGTGCTGCACTTTGGTATAATTTTCCTTTAAAGATAATACACATTGGTTTTATCTACAGTTATCAGCTGATTTTTGTTCAATTAATAAACTCTCCATAAGGATAACATGGGAACTTTGAAGGGCTCTAGAACGAAAACTGGATTTTTCCCAGACATGTGACCAGCTCCAATCGATTTCTGGTGGCCAAAACCCCCATATTCAATAAAAAAATAAAAAATCCTTGGAGCGAAAAAAAAGTTTGCCCGGACAAATGGAGCTTGTTTTTGAGTATAAGATAAGATGCAATAGGCCATTTTATGAAGTTGGCAATCAGATGAAAAGGAAACGTAATGGTTATGGTTGTAGGAAATATGTTGAAAAGTAAATAGTGCATAGTTGTCAGGGCGTAGTGACATTTCGTAGTAACATTTTTCAATGAGATGTCATAACTTACTCTTAAAGCTAGTAAAATACCTATATACCTGGGACCCTTCCTCTCCTCTTCTTTTATTGCTTGGAGTCTTGCTAAAGCTGTCTCACGGTTTTCGACCTGCATCATTTTGTTATATCCAAGAACAATCGTGTAGTTGCTATTAAAAATAAATATACACCACAAACAGATACAAGTAAATAACCAGTATTGGCAGAGAAGTAAACACTAGTTGCTATGACAACCAAGGCCCTTCTGCTGGGACAACCTAGCCAAGTTTGATCTATAACAGATAAAATAACTCTCCCCAGTATTCATTGGTACAAGGCACGGACATTGCATTGTAAACACTGTTTGTTTAGAACAGAAATTCAATTACTGTAGTTGCTATAGTCGGCGGCCGCTATAGAACAGGCGGGTGAAGATCAAGGTGAATAAATTATTAATAACATTTAACTAAATGTGAAAAATATCAGCTGGATTTTTGAAATACTTGACCTTGACATGCCTGTTCTATTTTCCCGACTATAGGCTCTTCAACTTTGTAAAATAAATGTGTACTCAATGAAAAAAACCAAAAGACATTATTTAAATTATACATTATTTAAATTGTTAATTTGTGTTGGTAACACATCTGTAGTTATTTGGAATACTTTTATAATCCTCGCCACGTAACTTGACGAATGAATTTGCACTTCTATTCAGTTAAAATTATTGGATAATCCATGAAATTTATTGGTTCCATGAAAATTAGCATGTAACATAAGCTCGATGTTTTTGGAAAAGTACCTCTTCCACCCCCCTCGCCCATCCCAGCTGTTTTTGGCCATTCGTCAACTTATGTGGCGGAACTTATAGGTGAATTAAGATTCTTCCAAATATAATGGTAAGATTTTAAATTTCCGGATTACAGAATATCTGGGTTCTACTGATTCCTAATGAAATAATAATATATAGTGACTCTCAATAATCCGACACATGGAACAGGAACCTGTAGCACTACAGAGGATTATGGATTATGGTAGATATCATTATATAAATGCTAAATTAATTACCTCCCAAGAAATAGTAAAACATGTTTTCCTATCACCAAATGGAAATAATCACATTGCCACACCTGTAACCCCTATGCAAAACAGTTCATTTCCGGTTTCCGTTTCTTTTCCGCTCTAGAGTAGCAATGTTCTTTACCGCACGCTGGATCAAACAGAAATTTAAAATCAGCTGTTATATCGGCACTCAGGTTACTATTGTACTGCAACACTACTTTACAGGACTTTACTTTTGTAGTTCACAATAAATAAATGTCATTTACAAAAATAATTTTTAAAAATAATAATAATTTAATAAAATTTTGTTTTTTGTTAATGTTTAATAAAACAGAAAGGTAGGCTTATACAAAAAGATTGGAGTGGGCCATACCAGCTAATGAGATGAAAACTTAACTTACATCATTAGTTGGGTTCGGAGCTTCTAAAGTCAAAAACGCTAGTGACTTCATCTATACTCTGTTCAAAATTAATATGCACTACAAAGGTAAAACTTTATTTTCATCACTCACCATAAAAAGTAGGTATTTATTTTGATTGCAACTAATATCAAAGAAAATAACACCTTCCCAAGCTCCAACTTTGAGCAAGTGAAAAACAATCAGCTGGTTTTCCCTCTTTCTAAATTTACCTTCTCAATCAGCTCTCCATTTGCCTACTTAAGGTGTTTCTTTAACATTTATTTTTATAATTTAAATCACCCGTTTTTACAGTTTAACAATCTAAACGTAAACAAAAATAGGCATATGCTACTTTGCGTTTTGATGAAAAGTATCGTTCACAACTTTTACAAAAAGTGATTTTCCGGCACCTACTCCAAATTCTCGGCTTCGCCTCGTACGTGAAGCTCATTCTCACATCCTGCTCGGCTTCGCCTCACACATGAAATTTTGTATTCCTGTGTTCGGCTTAGCCTCACAAATGAAACTTGAGCACGCTCCGGGAAATGCCACTTTCGGTACTTGTAATGAATACTATTCTTACTCCATTTTCCTAAATTCTCAAATTTTTTACTCGTTATCAGCTGACAGAAAAATAAACATTCCATGTCATTTGATTTTGGTTTTGCTCAAGAGGTTCTGAGTAGGTAATAGTGCTGATGATTTATTTTATATGTATTGAAGCCAGTGACTTTTTTTAAACATTACTATCTATCATGACAGATGCACCATTGCCACATGATAAATGGAAATGGCAACTATAGTAAGATGCACGAAAATAGTCCGATGGAACTTTTAACAGCTGTGACCCCCCTCCCCATCTCTCGCCCTGCAATGTTGTCATTTTTTGTTATGTTTACCATGTGTAATACAGTATAAAAATGTGTTTCAGAATAGATTTGGCAACAGTGTTTTGACTCTCATCGGACTATTTTCGTGAATCCTACTATAGGTCTAGAATTGAACCTTTCACGGATCTAACTGGAAACTTCAGGATAGTGAAGAAAAAAAATAAACTGGATAAGGAGCACTATTACAGCTGGCTCGGTGTATCTGTGCTCATGGCTTTTGATAAATATACCCTAAAATTGACTAAATTCATGTTTTGTCCCAGATTGAATGCAACATTTTTGGATCTTGGTGACAACCTAGATACAACAGACCGATATTTTTAGAAAAGTAACCCCACCCCGTCCCTTGTGCATCCTCTTTTCTCGAACGCCATGAGCACAGATACGCTGAGCCATCTGTACCATGGGGCCGTCCAGTCTGTTTGTAGCACTTCTATTATGATTGCCGAATCTCAAAATGAGCAATTCTGTTTACTTAGGAAGACAATAAAAGAAAAAGAAAAAACATACAATAGAGCAATGTATCAGGGAGCCTAGCAGCTCAGCTATCTATTTAAACTAGAGATAGCAGACCATTGGTTGAAATTTGACCAATTTCAGTTGAGTTGGACCCAATTAGTTTTAAAATATTTTACCACTGAAACATTTACTAACATTTGTTATTTCAACAGCTCTCTAAAGATTCAATCAATTAAAGTTCTTCCGAGGTATTTAGAATATTCTACCAGTTACCGGACATCAACAAACCCTAGTGACATCACCGGCACCGCCAGCGGTTTTAACCACAACAAACCAACTCATCTGTCGATTTCAATAAAGATAATAAAGATGACATCACTGGCGTCACTTTCGGTGAGTCATCTGCACATGTCCGGTACTGTTAGGAGCTTCTAATTACCATTACTTCTTTAAAAAAAATAACATTGAAACCTTGAATGCCTGTAGGGCGTAGCCCTGAGGGCCTATGTGAATTACACTGGGATTCTGCTCATCTACAGGACACTACCTTTCTAATGCGCTTATTTCTTCTCCGATCTACACAAGGTGAGAAAATGGAGGAAAAGAAACATGCTTGCCTTTTTTATATTTAGATCGATCTGTCAATACAGCAGTGAAACAAAATTTTTGATTAATATGATATATGAAATAGATGTTCCATGAAATCGTTCAGTTTTAGAAATTGTTTTTCCAAGTACGTATTCACATGAAAATTACATGAAAGTACATTAAAAAATACATGAAAACTTTGCATTTATCATCAACATTTGTTTTACCGTGTTTGTTTTTAGGATTTTTATCCCTAGCAAGCCTATATGAGTAATATTTAATTATTTAATTTAACTATGCATAACTTGAAGTGAACATTTAAGTGTCATTAAAATAATTAATAGGCAAGCATGTTTATTTTCCTCCTTTTTTCTCAGCTTATACACATCGTAAGAGTAATCCAAGCATACCGTTAGAAAGCAAGCAGAATTCCATTATAATTCACATCGGCTCCCGTGGCTACGCCCAACAGGCTTTCAAAGTTTAATGCAAATCTTATGGGAGAAGAATATTTTGATTAAATTATTAGACAGCTGTTGTAATAACAAATGCTATCAAATCGGGAAGAACAGATGTTTCTGTTGTAAAACATTTTAAAACTAATTGGCTATTAAGCCATGATCTTAATCAACTGATCTTTGGTTGAATTTCGACCAGTGGACTATCCCTAGTTAAAATAATTCTATGGATAATTAATTACTATGGTTACAGTTACATTACTGTATTGATGATTCTAATTTTACTTCACACATAAAGAAACCCCTATTTAGTATACATAAAATCAGACAAAAAAATAATGGTTTGCCAGAATTTCACTGTGGTAGGTCAAATACTTCTTTTATAACGATTTTTCATTATCATTATTATGGTATAATAATGTGCTCTTATCCAATAAGGTTTGGCAATCTTTGCTTGGGGCGTTGTTACAACCTCATCCCTGAGAAAAATCACCTGATTTTGTTCCAAGGGGGCTGTATTGAGTGCTTGTTTTCCACAAAAGTTGTGGTGAGTAAAAATTAAATATTTTTTATGTAGGCTATGTGCCCTGCACTTAACAATTTTGTATTATCAGTTGGATTTTACAAATTTATCCAGGAATTAAGAGACCTTAGGCATCTTGCTGGCCTAATAATTAGCCTATTGGACTTCAGTTCAAGAGGTCACGGGTTCGATTCCTGGGATGTCTACGGACTTAGAGTGGTTTGGACTGCTTTCCCTTTAAGTGTTTAACACGTTCGCTACCACAATGTTAAAAAAAAATCGTAACCACAGCCCGCCGCCGCAATTTTGCGGCGTTCGAGTTCTACTGAGAGCCCACCGCCGCATATCTGCGGCGGCTGGGCTCATTAAAATAGACTGCCGCCGCATATCTGCGGCGATGGTTCCATGATACTAAATACGAAATTTCTTTAGTGCGGTCTATTTTAATGGTCAGACAGTTTAGGCGCGGTCTACGGGATAGTCCGCCGCATATGTGCGGCACTTGGTCTGTGGCTAAAACGATCACTGACGTCACTAAAATGTTTTACGTACATTTTTATTTAATGTATTTTTGAAAGTAACATTTTTTAACGTATTTGATATATCTTTACACAAATATTCATCAAATCTCTTATATGACACATTGAAAAAAGTTTATTGTGTAAGAAAAATGTATAAACATTTGCATTTTGTAAACTTGTAAAAAATCATAACTATACTACGTAAATGAATTGTAAACAACTCTTTTTGTAAACTAAATATTTCAATACAATGTTTTTATGTATAAGCCGTATTTTATTTTTCACTTTTCAAAGGTTTTTACTAAAAATAAGATTATATTAGTGCCTACGCTAACATGCGTCACTTAGTCTCTGACCATGCGCCGCAAATGTGCGGCGCTCAAAAAATTGCCAAAAATGAAGAGAAAATTGTATATATTTTTTTATTTAATGAAATTAAGATATTTTGAAGTGTGAAAACTAATTTTGGACGGTTTCTATTCGTGGTCTGTGGCATAAGTCACAACCACTAAGGCCGGTCTACAGGGAAGTCCATGATTATTTTCGTGGGCTGTGGGATTGGCCGGACCGCCGCATATATGCGGCGGCTGGTAGCGAACGTGTTAAGGTACATTATACAATAATCTTAAGTGAAAATACCTCTATTTAAACACTAGCAAAAAAAGAGCTACAATTACTAACAATCTGTTAATAGTGTAGTAAAATTAGTCGGGAAAAATGAAATAATTTTTGGAAAGCCAATTTCTTTTGAAATGTGTTCTATGGCGTCCCCTATCCTTCCTCCAAAAAGTCCCCAGAAATCCCATATGGGATCACGCTTAAAAATGAGGGGTTGGCCCATAAGGAGTTACTTTAAAATTTTATATTAAGCATACTAAATTTAAACTAGTATACGTGTTGCTCGAAATCAAGCAATTTATTTTCATACAATGCAAATGTTACATTTAGCTCTAAATCAATGACATCCGACCAATCCAATATTGTGAATCTCTTTAATCACCAAAACTACACGTATTTACAGCTGATTATTAACAGATGTTTAAAATGCTTTATTTAATCCCAATGTTATTTAAATGGGAAATTTTGAGATTTCAATTGTGGATGGCGCCTTTATTTTCAGTCCGATTCTTATCAGTTTTTGGCGGAAACAACTACAGGCCAAATCCAACGACACCATAAACTTGAAAATCGGTTGAAAATTGTAGGAGGAGTTCTCAGGACAAAAAAACCCTTAGCGTATTAAATAAGTATAGATACATTCCAGAAGGTTTATATATATATCAAATTAAAGGTCTTCAAATGTAGAATACAATGCCGTAAACCCGACCTCAATATAACTGTCGGGAGTGAAATGGCAGGCGTTCAAAGTTTAGAATAAAATAATACTGTACTATCAAAACTTTGAAATACAATAACTTCCGACATACTTGACCTTTTGAGGTCTGGTTTTCAGCTATGTACTCTCCTTACTAAGACCTTTAAAATTATGTATAGGATGGCTATGGTCTAAGAATTTTTTTTTAAAACTTCCTCTTTGGGACGTCCATGTGGAGGGTGGTTCAAGGGTAGTATGATAAGCATATGACTAGCTATCCACATTTTCAAAGGTAATTGTAAAAGCAAACGTTTGCCGCAAACCGCACCTCGAAAAATCAAGTATTTCGAAAATTATTACATTTTTAAGCGTTAAGGTTAAAATTTGATTTTTATTCGAAGTTTGACAGGCTGCCGTTTTCAACTCAGGCAACCTTTTGAGATGGGGTTTGCGGCATTAAATTCTACTACTTAAGAGCTTTAATTTGATGTACATAAACCCATTGGCCGAAGAAAGATTTATTTCTGACTCCACGCGGGCCATCCCATCATTTTTAGGCATGTTGCCCACTGGGGATTTCAGGGGACTTTTCTGAGGGAGGTCAGGGGATGGTATAGAACACATTTCAGCAAAAATTCGCTGTCCACAAATTATTTCATTTTCCAGCCATATTTTGGCTTAATTTTACTACACTATTATTAAATGAGCAATTATTCCTTAATCATAACACCATCCAAGAGTGGTTAGACAAGCCCTTTCTCCCCTTCATCTCACATTTCACCATGGTCTACATTTTAATTCTGATACGCCAAATATAAAGTTGTAAAGTCATCAATTTTCCCATTTTCACCACATCTCATAAAATCACAGTTCATGAAAAAGAGAGATGGCAGAGATTCTTCAGAAAGAAAAGATTAAACCTAAGAAGGACCAGTAAGAATAAATCAAACCATCTGAAAAAATGTTAAATTTATTTACAACATTGTACTTTACACAATTAAACTTATTATAAAATAATAACAACATAACACAACATTAATAAAATAGGAGTACAGTAATTGAAGTAACTGTAAATAAAATATCGAATGAAACTAATAACTAAACATGTTAGGATATAAATAACTACTGCGACAAAATGATCCGATACGCAATCATATTGAACGCAGCTGACTACCTGAAAGTAACTGCAGTAGGTGGATTGCAGCACAATTGTGCTTGTGACCACGACTTAAGCGAATCATAGTGGCACATCATAGTAGGTACTTAAGAGTAACGTTTACTTACAGATAAATACAGTTGTATATATAAAAATGTAAACTATAGGAAATGGTACACAAAAATAGAAGTTCAAATTTAATGTATAAAAAGTAATAAGCGGCTGGTATATAAAATTAGAAATAATAATAATATGCAAGGTTATCAATTATGATTTAAAAGGTTCTGATAACCATCAAACTAACTAAAAAACTTAAATATAAAGGAATTTTTAATATGACTTGTTCATTATCATCCTCCGTATTAATTGCATACAGTATTTGAAAATAAAACTAATGTACAATATAAATGCAAGTCCTTTAAGAATAATATTTTCATTGTTATAAAATTGATTCTTAATGTTAACTTTATCACAATACGCAAGAGAATCAATAATTTACACATTCAAGTTCTCAAACAACTGCTTACACTATTGTAAAATATTTGATCACTATACGTTAGATTCTTTACAAATTTTATTTAGACCGGTATAAGTCCAATTCAAAAGCTCGTCTTTCTATACATTAATTCTACATTTCATAGTATAAAATATTAATTACACACGATAAAAAAGTTAGTAAATACCCTGTCCTCAATCAAGGAATGAACTGAAAATACATGTACATACCAATTCGCTAAGATATATATTGTTTATAAAAATTATCTAAACGATATCACTACTAAAAACACTCTACTGCAGCATTTGTATAGATTATAATTCAGTACCAGCAATATGATAGCTTGGAATTCAATTAGTTTTCCTTTACTGCTCACTTGGTGTGTCACATTACTATGAATTATTCATGAAAATAAACATAAGGTGTTACATTACTTGAATAGAGAAAAAAAACATACCCTATAGAAAAATATCTTTGGATTGGAATCTATTCAAAGTTACTTTTCTTTTGAAGGTTGGGTTTTATGAAAATTTTTTATTTAAGAGGAATAAATTTCTGACAGTTTGAATTTTTATTATTTTATATTTTAAAATATAAAATAATATTTTATATTTTTATTCAATCACCTGTATGGAAAAAGTAAAATCAATGCTGGGTTATTGATTTTCCCAACTATTTATTTATTTTATTGCTATTTATTTTATAGTCTCTTAAATATGATAAATGAAATCATCAACCGTTAACACTGACAAAAAAAATTAAAAATAACGTAAACTATAAAATATTCTTAAAGTCAAGCTTTCAATATTGTCTCTGACAACAATTAATAACTTTAGAATAAAAAATTTTGTTTTTAAATTCATAAAAATGTTGACGCAACAAACAAATTATATGCCTATTTTATTTTCTTCCTACCAATAAGTACAGAATTTAATTATGGCACTTCTATGAGCCAGGATTCTGTTGTTTATTTAATAAAAAAAATTATTGAATCTAATTGTAAAATATTATTTTCAATTTTGTTATTTATAGTTATTCTTACAAATTATAGCCTACATAAATAGATAAGCCGAGAAAAAAGTTGCTTTTTTAAGTTGTAACATTAGTTAAAAACCTCCGTCCCACTATGGTCAATGAGTATTTCTAAGTTGAAAATTTAAACTTGTTCTTTATCACACTTCTATCAAACCAGTGATAAAATATTTTTTTTAATGATTTTTATCTCATCTCATACACTGATAAAATCATACATCATACAGTGAGCCCCTCGCTTGCTGCTTTGATCAATAAATATATATAAATATATATTTAGATGTAAAATCTCTACAGATTCTGAAACCATACTAGGATCTGGCTAGAAACTCTTTAAGGTCTTTTTCTAACTCCAATTGAAAATCCTCCTCAAGCAATTTAACAGTATGAAAATGAACGATTTAATTTCAAATTATTACAAGGTTGTTTACAAATTGAAAATGGTAAGGGAAATTTATTTCATATTTTGTCACTCATATCATTAAAATTTATATTTTAGGCCTATTCCAAATCAAGCTTGGATGTTAGTGGTAGGTTTAATTTTATGCATAAATTAATTGCATTTACA
This sequence comes from Neoaliturus tenellus, assembly GCA_030545055.2. NCBI lineage: Eukaryota > Metazoa > Arthropoda > Insecta > Hemiptera > Cicadellidae > Neoaliturus > Neoaliturus tenellus. The sequence goes on from CM061533.1 coordinate 264,616,455, forward strand.
TTTTAAAATAACATACAAAAATTTGGATCCCTAAACTTTTTTTTATAATTATAAATTTCAATTTGTTTAAATCCACAAACTATTAAATAAGTATTGTTTACACAAACTTCTTGCAAATGTATTTTAGACGTATAGTCACTACTGAACTGTATCTACATACATAGACAGAGTTACAAAATAATACTTTCACAGATCTGTTAAGACATGAGCAAATGACAGCTTTTACTGATCGACAGAAACGGAGAAGAAAGACATAGCGTAACATCAACGTAGAGAGTCCGGATGGTCGTATACATACGTATATACTCAGTCCCTTCTCAGTCAGCTGGCTGGAACACAAGTTTCACTGTCACATCTACCTCCAGCTTTGACAATATACCATAACACTCAACGGAAATTGAAGATAATATAGAATTTTGAACAAATCATGCATGATAAATTACCCCAGTGCTTTTAGTTACAAAGAATTTTTCAACAACTAAAATTATAAGTGTAAAAGAAAATTTAGATGACAACAATATCTTATCTCTATAAAATATGGCTTCAACAATCACAGCTTTTAACAATACATAGCTTTTGTAATTACTTGCTCTTTTGTATTGGTTTTCGAGCAACATGTCTCATTCAGGCAATGGATGCAGAAATACGGAAAACAGGCAAAACAAACTGACAGCTTACGTAATTTAACACAGGCTAATATGAATTTCAATTACAAAACAAAGCTGCAAGCATAATTTCATGCTTATTTTCTCCGTTTTTAGACCAAATACCTAGTATATTGGAAGTATAATAGTAATAGGAGTAATTTTCAAACAAATTTGAAGTAGAAATTAACTAAGTTGGTTTTCAAAGGGAAAAATATAAAAATTCCTTAGATTCCAAATAATAATAATAAAAATAATAAAAAACGCAATGCCGAAATTGAGTTATACTCAGTTCAAAATTTTAACAATTCGGTTCATGATAATTTTTTCATGAAAAAATTCAGATTCAAAAATATTTTTATAAGATTAAAACCAAACAGTTAAAATCAATAGACCCATTCTCTCTACTTTTTTATAATTGTAAAAGTTTCCAAGGTGGAAGAATGTATTTACAAGGATATTTAAAGTTAATTAGTATTAATAAAATGTATTTAAGATTGATTTCAATGACCAAAGAAGGGAAACAGGTTTGAATATTAAGTGCAGTAGAAGCTCTCTCAACCAACCCCTACAGGATCAGAACATGGTCGGGTAACGAAAAAGGTCGGTTAAACCAAATAATACCAGAAATATGTGTTTAAAATCATTTAAGCCTGATGAAAATTGTTGCAACACAATCAACTGATCCTAACACAATCCATGAGTTAATAAAGCAAATACACTGTTATGGAATCAAAAACTCTTAAATAATAAATTTAGTAAAGACGATTAGCACAGTAAAGATGCCTACACGTAATATTGAGAGCAAATGACTAAATTTGACTTGCCATGGAAACGTGTTATTGACTTGTTGAAAAAAGTTTTTTTTAGATCATTATCGAAACATCGACTCGCACGGAGGAAGTTTGTAGTTTCCTGGAAAACGGTCGGTTAGTCCGATGGATGGTTGATCCGAGGTCAGTTAAGAGAGCTTAAACTAACGCCCTTTAGATTGAAATAGTAATGAATACACAAAAAATCTACCGAATGGTTTGATGTATTCAGAAGACCATTCTATTATTTTTTTTTACAAAATTCTTGGTTTTAAAATATTTATCTTTTTAATCCAATAAAGGTTTTGTCTGTTACATCTTTTTTTCTGCAGACCTACTTGATTGATTTTAAGATTGAGATGTCATTTAAAAGCTTATGATCTAGCACGTGTACAAATGATAATTAAAAAGTTCAATTCTTTTCGGTTTTCGCACCCCTGAGCGTTTCATTCATTTTAGAGGGCGCTTAAAAATGTTGACCAACTTTCATTATAAGATTTTTAAAAGTGAATAATTGTAAAGTGACAGCTAATTACCTTCAGATGAATTTTAAGCCAGATTTTAAACAAAAAATTGTCTGTCACTGCATAATCAACATAAATATTGTTTAAACATTAACATTTTTATTTTCATATGAAAATGTTCTCCTTGATAGTTTAATGAATTCCTTCAAATGGTACTTTTGGCGAGTTTCTCACAAACAGAGAGAAATATATCTTACAAAATGTGCAATTTACGAAAGGGCCCCCTAGTTTCAAAAATTTGTTGCTTTTTAGACTAGTAACGAGCAATATTACTAATTTTAAATTCACTGAGGTTATAAAAATAATTGACAATTTTTCATACCTTTGTACAAGCATAAAACAATAATGATAACTTAATAATATGAAATAAGTCACTTTTTTAGATAGTTATACGTTACAAACTGTGATATTGTGGTCAATTTTCTGACCAATATAGATAGTAAGAATCAGTGATGGGTCGATTGCAAAATTGATCGGTTTGGTTTCGGTTCTTGAAAGAGGCCAGTGGCCTTGAAATATTCGTTTTTGTTTAGTTGAGTGTCTATTATAAATACTATAAAAGGATGCCTTCACTTTTTAAGGTAAGCCTGCTTATCCTGTCCATCACAATAATCCTTACTTACTAGTAACATAAAATATTTTTAAACAAAATCATAACCAGATATTAGTATAAGTGTACAAACATAAAGCAAACATTGATATACAAAAAAAGTTGTATCATGCAAATGGACAAAACGTAATTTATAAAACAGCCTGTGTTCT